>CM057820.1:78922633-79402025 GCA_030067965.1 Latrodectus elegans | reverse complement strand
TTATATATTATATTATATATATATATATCTATATATCTATATCTATATATATCAGATATCCATTCAGATTTTAATATTATTGAGATTATCTTAAGTTTCTTCTATCACCTTTAATTAGTACTAAAATAAGACATTATATTCATTATACAAAACCATTTATCAAAATACATTTGCATGCATTAAAAAATTACTTTCAAAATAATTGTTAAATGGGAAAGAATTTGTTCAGATGACAAAACAATTGCAAGGAAAAAGTGATAATGAAATGAGACTTTCGGAATTCCGAAAGTCTCATGTACAGCTAACTCTTCACTTGATGACAGAAAAGTTGACATTTTAAAATAAAAGTGAGTTTCATGTATTTCAGTTTCCTCACAACAAACTTTAAACTCAGAACTTTGGAAACTTTAGCGAAAAGTTTGAAACTTCTCACAACATTTATAATCGCTTAACAAAACATTGATAATGCTTAAAACAGTTACTCATTGCTAAAAATTTTTAACTCAAGCATGAAATTTGTAATAAGCAAAGTAAACGTTCTAAAGAATGCTTTTCATCTCAAATACAACAATCATATTTCTGAATTTTTCTAAATAATTTAAGATAAAACTTAGTTATATTGAAATATGCAAAGGATCAAAACTATTTATATAGAAGTTTGGTACTTTTTTATTAAAAATTTGTTTTTAAAAAAGTAAAATTGTTAATAATAACAAAGGATGTTTACATATAGTATTACATTTATTTCTTATGCATTATTAATTAAATTTCACAATATAAGGGACTAGTTTATAAATATTTTTTAACTTTTAATTCTAATAAAATATAAAATTTGAAAACAAAAGCGATTTGGTGTATGCAGTATAGAGGTTTATTCCAAAATACGTAATCTATGAATTTTCTTTCTTTACAAGGTAAAATCCAGATTATTACCCAAGTATTTTCCTTTTTCTATGCCCAAATGATTTGGGGAACGAAATCAATGATTGTCGTTATTAATGCTTGCATAATAATTCATCATTTTGACTGAAAATGGAATCCGAGGTGTTAAGAGAAGTTTGATGCGGAATTCAATTTTCTTTTCCATATACGATATAAAGGATTCAGAAAAATAATCTGCTTCTCTCCTTGAAAACAATCACTATGCATTTAATTCCTCTAAAAAGAAAATCGAAAACAAAATATATGGAAAGAAATCAATTTCAACTCTTGAAAAATTTTATTCCGATACTCAAGAAAATAGTTTTCAACTTCATTTGCATATCTAATTTCCAGTCAAATTTATCCGCTTCATCCTTCAAAATAAGAAACTCTCACCACAATTTCGAGAGGAAGATTAAATTTTTAAGTTTTGTTTTTCAGTTAACATATATGATTTAGTGTTGCATTTCTTATATGGAAAACATTTTAATATTTGGTTAAAAATGATGGTATAAATAACAATTTTTAGCATTATTGGACTGATATGAACACGGAAAGAATTTAATTACTCAAATGCTTAAAACGTTTGAGAGATTTTTGCCCATGTACGAAAGAATACTGTAAAAAACTAGTTCTTTTAATCATAAACGCACACACATCTCAAAGCCATCACTACCATAAACTGTTCTTTCACGAACTAAATTAATTGGTAATCGAATTCTCATAAAACCGAAGAAATCATGAAAAGATAATTTTATGGAAATAACAATGGAAATGAAGCAATATCTTTGAAGGCAGAATCGGAGTTGACTGTATAGTTTGAAATATAAACTTGTAAGTCACAAAAGTGTGTTTGCATGAACTCAGTAATTTTTAAGCGTTCGATAGCTATGTTAAGCTTGAAAGCAAAATTGTACACGTTATAGAGTTTTAGATGCGAATCAAGGTTTTCTAACGAGAAGTTAATGGAATTTTAATTACTTGAGAAATAAATAAATCCTGTGAGTAAAAATAAGGAAAGTTAGTTTACCCCACAAGCATTAGCGTTTCAGGTAAGATAAATTTTAAAAATGAATTTTCAAGCCAACTTGGGGCGATCTAAAAGATACCAATTCCAAATAAAAGAAATTCTTACCAATTTCTACGTATTAAGAGCAAATTATCCATAGTCATAAAGTGTGATCGTTATTAAATTTACCAAGACATAGCGCGTTTCTGATGCCAAGGTTCATTAAAAATTTATGATTGTGAGAAAGTGGATGAAATGCGTAATTTAAAGTACGATACGACTCCAATTTGCTGTCAAAATTTCTGAATATTCCATAAGGAAAGTTTTAGTCATATGCTGATGTCTTCATGTTACTTTCATAAAAGAGTGTCTGTCTAGAATGTGTATGGCATATTAGTTCATAAATTGAAGAGGGGGGCCACATTATTGAAATATTAATAAGCTGAATATTTTATTTATTTTACCCAACTGCTTACAGTGCTTGCGGTGTATACTAATTCAGGTTAGAATGTTTGAAATTATAACGATTTTACATTAACGTATGGATATCATTGAGCAGCAGTATGGATAAACTGATGGATATTTCTTTTATCACGCATGTAAATTCCCTTTGAGAATTTTCGCGGGTTTAGAGAAATTCTATTCGGTATGTTAGGCACTAAATAATTTTACGAATATATAAAAAACATTCAAATACATTTGAAAATATTCAAATTCATAGAGATAATTTTAAAAATAGTTTTCTATTCAGTTCAATATTGATAAGAATTAAATTGAGCATTTTTTTAAAACATGTCAGTTAGGATAATGTAGACCTTCAAGTTAATAGCTATTATTAAAACTTTTATATTTCAAATGTACACTAGGTAATAAACTGAAAACATTAAAATATTGTGAGCATATTATAAGTAATATTACAAAATCAAGCTATATTTAGGATCAATCCTGCCAAAATCTGTTTTAGTTTTAAAGCAATAATTAAAAGTTAACTTTGATATCCAGTAGAAATAAAAAAAAAATTCAAAAATTAACTTTGATATCCAATAGGAATAAAAAAACTCAAAAATTAACTTTGATATCCAATTAACCAATCAGACTTTGCTATCCAATAGACATTTAAAGCCGATTGCACAACCATTCTCAAAGAAATTAACTATTTTTAAATAACATTTTATAGGCTTAATAACTGAAATCTCACAGTATAGCTCATATTTAATAATAAAGAACTTTTCATGTTACAAAAACTAAACGAAATTCCCTACAGCATAACTGAAATAATCAGATTGCACAAAATCTTCATCTTAAAAGAGTTGAAAGACAAAAGTTCTTACAAATCTAAAGTAACTGAAAACTGACATTGGCTTTATTTAATTTAAAAACAGGAACTCGGAGTACACAGTAAGTCCTTTTTAAAACATTTAGATACAAAGATACAAGCTATAATTTATGCTTACAATATTTCTAAGAACATTAAATTAAAATTTCTTTGAAATTATAAAAACATAAAAATTTAATAAATGTATCATAAAACTGCAAAACAAAATTGCTGGAAATGAATATTTGACCACAGAAATATTTAATTAACTTATTGGAATAAAAAAACTGCACTTTTTGTGTGCTGTCAAATTAATTCTTATTCAATGCTTAGTTTTACGATTAGAAATTATTCGAGAAGTAATTCTAACAGACGTATTCTAAATTAGAATTTATATTTCTTAAATTATTTGTTCATTCAAATGAGCGCATTTAATTAATTTTATAATAAAAGTTTTCCAGCTAACTCTGATGGAAAAACAGCTCAAATATAATGCACTTTTAAAAATTTATTGCGATTTCATAATAGTTAGAAATTAAAGCATATTTTATACAAAGAATATGCAAATAACGATGTTATAAAAGTAATATTACACTACTTCATACCAGTCAGACAGACAGGAATACAAAAGCAATTCTCATTTCCTAGATGAATTTTCATAATAACATCGGCAAATATTACCTTTACTATTCCCGAATACTGATAACCAAATATACTATATAGAAAAAAAATGTATGAAATTCAAATAAAACTTATACAAAATTATCAACTATTAGAAATTATAAAAAAAAATTAGTAAAATGATAAGTATTAATGAACGTAGATATTTTTAAATTGATAGATTAAATCAGAAATTAATAAATTCTACTTGCGTCGTAATTTAATTGCAATCTTTTAAGTGATAAATTAAAAAAAATACCAATAAATTAAGAAAATATATAGTTTAGATTTTAATAATAAAAAAATCACTCATACGAATGTAACTCAACATTTAATCAAAATTAATTTAACGGAGAATATTCTTTCTTATTATGCATTCAAATAATTTTAATTAAGCAATAATCTTGGTTATTTTTTAAAAAAAATATTTATAGTATTTTATAAACGATATCTCATTAAATTTATTAATAATAAAAAAGTTCAATGTTATTATAATTAATAAATTATAGTTATGATTAAGTAAAACATGATAAAATTTGATGACATTACCAGAATATTAAGTTTCCAGTAGAATTTACATTATGCGTAGTTTTAAACTGTAATTAAAGTTTATATGTTTTCTAATAATTATTAAAGATAGTAATAAGGATTTAAAATTATTGTGTTATTCTTTTAAAATTATAAAATGCGATTTTTCATTGGATAAAAAATTTACGAAGGCTTTTAAAGAATGATTCTTGTGTGGTTTTAATAAAGTTTATTAAAGTGTTGTTTATTTTCAAACATTAAAAATATGTGACATAAAAATTTGAGTACAAAAACAGGACCAAAATTATAAGGACTGATACCTAGAAAACTTTCATTGACAGTAATAGAATCCACGAAATACGTTATTCAAGAGTTTAATAAACTTTCTCTCCCTTTATTTCAGTTTTGTTCAACCGAGATTTGTTTATTCAGCTACTTGTTACAAGTGCAGTAGTTCCGGAAGAATAAAAAGTACTATCGTAAAATGTTGAGACACGAAACAAACTTACGCTTGTTCAACTGATGTCAAACTGAAAATTTTGCTTCAAGCATGTTGGTCGTTATTACCTTTTTATCGTGCGCAATAAATATGACTGCTTTAATTACATAAAATATGCTTCAAGCTCTCCTTTGTGGAAGATATAAGTATGAATAGCTTTAATTAATTTCAAATAAATGAGCAGTTAGGTTTGCATTCTTTGTTTTCATTGCATAGCATTCGAGCAGTATTTGCTAAGAATTAACTTTATTTTTCAGGCATAAGCATAGAATTTTGAATTGAAGTTTTTTTAATCATCTTGTGTTATTTATCATTTAACAGAAAGTTTTGCTAAGCATTAAACCAAAATATTGTCAATACATTGTCAAAAATACCAAAACAGTCATTGTTATTCTTCCATGTACAATATAGTCTAATTAATTGAAATTAAAATTAATGAATCTGATAGGATTAATAAAAAATTTATATGTGAAATTAAATTCAACACTAAAAGGAATTCCAACATTCATTAAATATTTGGGAAATGAATTTTAGATATATCAAAATTAATATTATAATCCAGTTCCCAATATGAATTCATATTGTAATATCTCTTGTGCATAATTAAAATAAACCCTTTTTTGCCAGTATTTGTGATGCATTTGTAAATTTTCTGAATGATGAAATTTAAAGCTTACTTCAAACTTAATTTTGTATACTTTATAAAATTTCTATTTCTACAGTGAAAAAGTATTGAATGAGATTATAGTGAAAATTTTACCTAATGATAAGCATTTGTTAGGAAGTTTTGTATCGTTTCGAGTGGTAAGATCAGCCTACGACTCAAATGTGATATCTTAATTTTTATATAGGATTCAAAATACATGGTTGATATTCTTCCAATTGACTAAAAAATTACAAATATAATTCAAAGTGTTTATAGTATTAGAAAGCGCAAAGATGACAAAATAACAAAGATCTTTCAATTTTCGTTTATGCAAGGTAATTTCTGTTCACAATGCCGCAGACAGATGATATTTGAAAGATTTTTAGTTTAAATACTGCGGTATTCAAACTTCTAATTTTT
This sequence comes from Latrodectus elegans, assembly GCA_030067965.1. Lineage (NCBI taxonomy): Eukaryota > Metazoa > Arthropoda > Arachnida > Araneae > Theridiidae > Latrodectus > Latrodectus elegans. The sequence goes on along the minus strand of CM057820.1, from coordinate 79,396,027 downwards.
TTCTGCACATCCATCTCTTAAAATAAAAAAGAAATGTTGAAATAGACAGAGTAAATCAGTAGCAAAGGAGAGTATGAAGACAAAATGAGGGTAAATAGGCTAAAAAAATTTTCAGAAACTTAATTTTAAATGCAATTAACAGGTATTAACATTGTGAAATCTCGCATAATTTCATAACTTATTTCTCTTATAATTAAGGCAAGAGAATCAGAAATTCACCCAATAAAGATTAGCAATTTACGTAATAAAAATATTTACAATTATATTTTTTCACTATTGTCACCAGTTAATATGAAGAATTCGAATGAAAATTTTTATCAATTGTATTCAAAAATTTAATTTTCATTAACATTATTTAGCAATTTCATTAAAATATCTGGACACATTTCTTGCACATCAAGACTTTAATGATTTACATAAATATTAATATTTTAAATACTTAACATAACAAATCTGAAAATTGTCTGTCCAAACGCTTAAAAGACTACGCTTTCCCTAACCTCTTTTAGTGCGTGTAATTTTCAATATAGTTTTTGTTTTTAATGTCTTTTATTTAGCTAAGCGATTGTTCCTTTAAATTTAAAATGTATGTCCATCTTATTTAAATTCCAAGTTTAATTTATAAATATTAATAATTTAGGAACACAATGATAGAAAACTTAATTGTAGCAGTCATCATATTTCTCAAAACTCTAAATCCTCTTATTTCTCTAAACATCTCAAAAATTCTCTATAAGAGACATATGAATTAACTTGTATGCAAAAAATACCAATCAAAATACACGCTCATGATGAACGTTTTTAGATATTTATTTAGATAGTGAGGAATGGAATTTATTAGGACATACAAATAAGAAATGTGAATGTGCCAAAAATTATAATTTGTACGGATGGTTATATGTGGTGTTGAGGCTGTATTTGCAACAAGCATATTTAAGGATAATTTCTTAAAACAATTGCTGCAGTTAGATAAGCAATTACATATAATTTTTGAGTTTCAAAAAATTGATTTGTATGAAATTTACACCCACTTAACAGATTCGTATGGAATAAAGACCAATTAAATAGTGATAATCTTCTCAGAAAGTAACAGATATGAAAAAGTTCTTGTTTCTTACTATACTGTAATGTTTTTTAAATCCAGTGTCTAATTTCACTGAGATTAAGTCATAAGTAACTTCAAATACTCGGGTCTAAAGCAGAAGTCGAACAAAAATGTCGAACTGAAGGACAAAGCGCTAATCAGTCATCAACTTGGCTAGTGAGAAGTAAGATACTTAATAATAAAATAAAGCAGCCTTGTCTTAAGAAAGAGGAAATAAAAATGAAGATTTACTTCATTCCATACTCTTGGATAATTTCAAAAATGTATGGGAGACATGTTTATTATTTTGCTACATCACTTTACAAACCGTAGGTAAATCACGATTGTAAGATGTCGATTCTTCAAAAGAGGAGTAAAAGCGAATGTTCTGTAATTTCAAATTTTTGATGAATGCAGTAGTAAATTATGCACGAAGTGTTTCTTTCCATTTCATTCCAGTCGCTTAATATTTATTCAAGTGAAGGAATATCTGTTTTTACTCTCATTTCCGACATGGAACAAGGACTTAATTGTATATGCTTAATATTAAAAATTCAGTTTAAAAGGTTGAATCTTTCATATATATACTTTCATACATACATACATACATGCACATATATTATGTTTCATTTTCAATAAAAAGATCCATTAAATATTTTATTTACAATAACAGATTTAATACAGTAATAAAATAAGTACACCGCAACGTTAGAAAATTCAAATAGTATCAAAGCAGAATAAGAAAGATACAGCAAATACATTAGAAATGTACCAATAATATAATGTGTGAACAGTCGCACACCGTTTACTGTGTGAAAAACAATCTTTTGTGTCACAAGAGCAATCTTTTATGTCATACTACTGACGACGTTCATAGATTAAATCTACAGTAAATTGAGAACTTATTAAGCAAATTTCTATAGATTTATTGATGTTTTTATTTCATCTCAACTTTTCGGAGCAAATTCATTTGTAAGTTAAATGCACGTTGTAAAACATTGAAAAAAAACATTAGTTATGAAGTTAGAAGCAAGTTTTAACTTATGTAGCAATCATAATAAATGTGTTAGTGAAATAGAAATTTATATACATATGTTCTAATATTTTATTAACTTTTTCACGTATAATCTACATGAAATCGTATATTTCAAGTATCTTTATATGACTCTACAATGAAATTTTGTCTAATGAACTCAATTTTAATGTCTCTTAAATGGAATTCTAAACCACTAGAATACCAAAAAATGCTTAAAAAACAATTTACTAAATGTACAAGTGAGAGACCAAAATACTCAACTATTGTATATTGCATGCTTTAAAAGAATTTGAAATTCTTTCTATATACTTAAGCATTTAGAACAAATTTAGCAGATATGATCGTAATACAGGGGAATAATTTAACCATTTACAATCAACAATGATTAATATGAAAAATTTAAAAACTAAGACTCGTTGAAAACATGAGACAGTTAATAAATTCATAATGAAAACAAGCACTGAACAATGGATTTATTTTTAGTTTCTTTATAACATACTACGCCATGTGCACTTTCATATAGTTTTAAATTTATTTGACATACAGAAATATTCTAATGTAAAAACAACTCTGATGTGTGTGGATATTATATGTAATGCATTCTACGTTTCAGGCCATTATTCGCGGTATGATCTTGAGAAATGGGATTTTTTTCCTTTTCTCTCTTCTGAACATGCAAATGTGCCAATTTTTCAACGTCGAAGCAACGGAAAGAAGCTGAAGTTATTTCTCTTGAAAACTTGAAGTTGGGTATATTTTTCAATCCATAGTAGTGTGAATAGTAACCCAGGAGGAAAATGAAAAATTGGAAGAAAAGCATGTTCATAAATCACTAGTTGATTGATGAGCACAGGTGAAAATTCTGAAAATGTGTTCATTGTTTCATATTAATAATTTTGATTTCAGTTGGTTTTCTTATAACTTTCAATGCTATTACGTCATACAGATAAAATAACATGCAGAAAATAGTTAAATAGTCTTCATATCAATCAATTTTCTTCTACAAATTTTAACCTCATTTTTCAGTTAATACAATAGTATAATTTTATTATTCCGTTAAGGTAAGGCGCAGTTTCAGTATTTTCATCTCCAAAGGGAAAAAAGTTTTGGAATTAAAAAAGAAATTAGTTTTGAACGAAATCCATTTAATAAAAATAGATACTACCTTACGCGCTTTCTCATTAAAAAAACGCTATTGAATTGCATTTTGATTTTTTATTTATTTATTTATTTTTTTTTTTTACACAAAAATTATTTTTACAAAGTAAAAAAATATTTAGTTATCAAATTATTTTTACCAAGTTAAAAATTATTCAACATTTACATTAACAAGTTTTAAAAGATATAAAATCAATTCAACGTGCAAGTGTGTAGTCTTGTAAAATGTATGACGTTCTAGGCTCTTAAATAAACAAAAGAAAAAAAAATTTAAAAAAAAACTACTTTGAACATAAAAGAAATTTAAAATTAATAGTTTAAGAAAAAACTATCCAAAATTACTAGAGATAATTGTGTAAACTAATTCTGGGGAAATTAAAATTTTATTTTTACGTAACTATAAAAAATCAAAATTTTCAATTAAAACTTTGAAAAGAAAAGGAATATAGATCATACAAAGAAACGATTTCAAAGGGAAAAAACTCCAAATGTTATATCTGGAAGTAAAACAACCGATAAGAACTATGCGCCCACTTAGAAAATGGATGAATGAATCTGGCATTTTTTTCCATATTGGGGATATTAAGAGTTAAATTTTTCATTTTTTCTCAAATTTTAATGTTAAAAAATCGAAACAAGGAGGATCATTGCCAGAGAAATGAAATACGCATTTTCACTAATCTGCACATACCTAATAATATAAATGATCAAAATTTAACTTCGCAAACCAATATGGAGAATATCATACTGGTCTGTGAATTAATCTCTTCCTATTCAAATAGAGTCGTGTATATTATATAACTTCTTTATGAAAAAGAAATGGAAAATTTTTATATTTCTGTGACTCTATAATGGAAATTCTTCTGAATATAATCACATAGTTTACTTTTCTTAAGTTTCTTAGCACTACTATCAAAAATTTCAAAATCGGTATAGCTTGATAATGTTTTAAATAACATTCTATATTAACATTTGTTCCAAGCATTTTTTTTCAGTTATTTCTTTGATATTTCTGATTTTGATTAAAATCTGTAATAACTGAAATTTATTTGAAAAACTATTCACTCTGTCCGACTTCAGTAGATGATGATATAAAACAAGTCTCCTAAAGAATGCCTGGATATAATAACATGAAGACGCAATTTATTTTCTATTCTATTCAATGACTTTTAAATAGCATTCGCAATTTGCTTATTACCCTCTAAGTTAACAAAAGCCTATAAATTATCTCGTCTAAGTAAGTGAACACTTGTATTTCAATTTCACAGTGGTAATATTTTTCGGGATACTTGTAATGATCATATCTGTAAGAATAAGAGAGAATTACCACATCTGTTGAAACTGAAGCCTCCTTTGAAGTACACTACTGGCCATTAAAATTGCTACACCAAGAAGGCGACATGCTACAGACGTGATATTTGTACGAAAGGAAGAAGGTGCTGTGATATGCAAATGATTAGCTTTTCAGCGCATTCAGACAAAGCAGGTGCCAGTAGCGACACCTACATTGTGATTAAATGAGGAAATTGTTCAGCCGATTCCTCATACACAAATTGCATTTAAAGGTTGTTGCCAGGTGAAAAGTTGTTGTGATGCCTCGTGTAAGAAGGAGAAATGCGTACCAGCACGTTTCTGACTTTGATAAAGGTCGAATTGTAACGTACCGGGATTGCGGTTTATCTTATCGCAGTATTGCTGCTCGCGTCGGTCGAGATCCAATGACTGTTAACAGAATATGGAATCGATGGGTTCAGGACGGTAATACGGAACGCCATGCGGGATCTCAACGGCCACCTATCACTAGCAGCCGAGAAGACAGGCATATTATCCGCATGGCCGTAATGGATCGTGCAACCACGTCACGAGTCGAGAGTCAAGAAACGGGGTCGTTTGGAAGACAAGTGTCTGCACGAACAGTTAGACGACGTTTGCAGCAGCATGGACTCTCAGCTCGGAGACCATGGCTGCGGCTTCTCTTGACGCTGCGTCATAGACAAGAGCACCTTCAATGGTGTGATCAACGACGAACCTGGGCGCACGAATGATGAGACGTCATCTTTTGAGATGAATCCAGGTTCTGTGTACAGCATCATGGTTATATTCGTGTTTGGCGGCATCGTGGTGAACGCACACTGGCATCGTGCATTCGTCATCGTCATACTGGCCCATCACCTGGCGTGATGGTATGGGGTGCCACTGGATACACGTCTCGGTCACCTCTTGTTCGCATTGACGGTGCTTTGAACAGTGCACGTTACACCTCTGGTGTGTTACAACCCGTGGCTCTCCCTTTATTCGAGCCCTGCGAAACCCTACGTTTCAGTAGGATAATGCCCGACCGCATGTTGCTGGTATTGTACGGACCTTCCTTGATAAGGAACATGTTCGGCTGTTACACTGGCCAGCACGTTCTTCAGATCTTTCACCAATAGAAAACGTCTGGTCAATGGTTGCCGAGCGACTGACTCGTCACCAAACGCCAGTCACTACGGTTGATGAACTGTGGCATCGTGTTGAAGTTGCATGGGCATCTGTATCTGTACATGCAATCCGATCTCTGTTTGACTCAATGCCCAGGAGTATAACTGCTGTTATTACTGCCAGAGGTGGTTGTTCTGGGTACTGATTTCTCAGGATCTATCCAGCCAAATATTTTGAAAATTTAATCACTTGTTATATTTCCAGTATAATATATTTGTCCAATAAATATCATTTTGTTATATGCATTTCTTCCTGGTGTAGCAATTTTAATGGCCAGTAGTGTACATTCTCATGACCAACTTCTATACTATTCCATTATAACCTCACGAATCTTAACACATCCTAAATAAATAGCATATTTCTGGCTGAGAAGCTAAAAATGTAAATAATCTGTAAACACCGTAACTCAATATTTTGTGGAAACCGTGTTTTAATTTGCTTTTGAATTTCCTCTTTGTAACGATGCTTATTTTCGATGTTTCAAACAACGAAGCAGATTCGATTGCGTATTTTCAACGATTTTGAATTATCCTTTCAGAACGAAAACGCTCCAATTTCAACGATTTCATCTTTCGGAGAAAATCTGGTAAGTTTACAATCTCATACGCATAAGAAAGAAATTGTAATCAGAAAAAGCAAATGGTTCAAGAATTGTCATCCCTTCACAACAGTCATAAGATTTATTTATTATCGATGGACTTTACAACCGACGCACTTTTTTGAAAAAGAATGTCCAATGTCAAACACTACTATTGTAGATTTTAGAGAGATTTTTTTTTTTTTACCGAAGAGGCTTTGAGTCAGGAACAGGCCAAATCATCCAAACAGACGAATGTCTGATCATTAAGTAAAATAAGGCTAGTGTAATTTTTTTGGCCTCATTGAATTTTTGATGCAATTTTTCTTAATCAATACTTAAACATTTTGTGATGTTTGAAAATCCATAAAATAATTCAAATAAACATTTAAAATTTACTCAGAAGATAATTTTTTTTTAAATCTATGAAAGTACAAAATCATAACAATCTCCTGTTAGAATGTTTTTTTTGTAAAAATAATCTTTTCAATTTATTAACTAATATTCATTTTTTCCAATTTTAATACTTATCTTTTTACTATCGATGTTGATTACTTCAAAGGAGGATGGATTGAACTTTCTTGCTCTTCAGCAGGTTTACCAACATAACATCGAAAGACAATGATTAAAAAACGATATGAATTAAATGAAACAATTGCGCATTTGTTCATTAAATGTTAGAATGAAAATCGGAAATGCTGTCATGATAGTTATTCATAGTATGAAATTGACTACCACTTTCAGATTTCCCAGATGTTGAGGGTATAACGAGGAAACACTCCGAAAACGTCTACACGATTCTTTCTCAACTTACTTAACCATTAATGTTACTTAATATTTTTTTATTATTAAATGCGAAAAGATGTCAGGTCTTTTATAGAATTCAATTTTTCTTTAAAATTTTTGACAGTATACAGTGGATTGTAAACAGTTCCTTATTATATCGAGAAAAAAAGAACTCTAGATTTCCAGGTAGAAGTTTATTTTCATGAAATAATTGTAAAATACTAGTAAAAAATTTGCTCAAGAACGCTTTGTCATCAAAAATTTTCTTAATGATTGAGTGCAATATAAATCAAATGTTATATTTACGGATAATAAGAGCAGTATAGTACAGATGGCACCACCAAAGTCAATTTTAAAATTCCATCAAGAGAGTAATCAGTATTAATATATGTGCACACTTATATTCTTATACAGGGGCTCAAAATATCCAGAGAATATTTTCAGCTTTATTGTTCTGAATTATACAACAAAATAAATTCAAAGAAAGCTTCAAAAAAATGGCAAACAGTAAAAGAAGTATTTTGCATACGAAACGTAACCGAGCATATTTACATAATTCTCTCTGTGTGTGAATCTTAATCTTATCAATCTTAATGAAATTTTATTCATCATACCTAGAAGATTTTTGTTACTTTGAAAAAGCTCAGTTTCATCCTTCATTGCAACTCAAAATGAATCAATTCAAGAAACCTAACGTCGTACCAAACTTCATGAGAAGTTAAGAACAGCTTTAAAAATATAAGCTGTAAATTATAATACAAAAATAATTGAATTTATTAACCTATCTACATTTTTATTTTCTATTTCGACTTGAACTTACTAATTTATTATGCCAAAAGTTACGATGGTTTAATTTTTCATTGCTGATTTTGAAATTTCCTTAGCTTTATATCAAATTCAACTTTTTTTTCCTGTTAAAGATAGAATAGTTTATAAAATTTAAATCTTTTGATAGTTTATTATGAAGCAATAAAAAGAATGTTACCAAACATAATATGCCTAAAATTTGTTAGAATTTTGTAAGTAGACACAAGGAGAAACATTATATACAATATTAAATGGAGCAATGTTTTGAACACATGAACCAGAAAATTTCTTAAGAATTATGTAAAACTAAATATATGCATGAAATTTACAATATTTTAATACTAAATTTTAATTTAAATTAAAAAAAATAACTTTATCGAAATAAAGAAGTTACTTATAAAAATATTTGAATTATTAAATGTTTGAAATTTATAAGTTTAAAGACCAACATCAAGTATGTCTATTTTATTTAAATCTTGGAAGTTTATAATAACCATGGGAATACACTTTCTATGTGAAAGCGGAAAGTGGAAAATGAATTTTCATCAACTCTGCTGAAGGAACTGAATGATTTTTCTTAAATCCAAGAAAACTTTTCCTTATAAAAAATATATTGGATGGAAAAAATCTAAATGGACGAATTCCACTTCTTTCACTTATGCTTATTTCTGGCATTTGAGAAAATCCGAGTAGATCCAGCACAGACGTTCAATTAGTTCATTTTCAGAAACCGGATCTCTGCTGCCTTTTTCGATTCTCTTTAGAAAATGCATTCTTGCCTTATTCCACCCCTTCTTCTGAATGCAAATGAACCTATTTTTCAATGTCTCGAAAGCAAGGAGGAAAAGCCGTAATCATTTCCTCAGAAATTGGAGGAGCCACAAAAGATCTCGTGCCAACCTACCAATAACGGAAAGGACGGACGAATGGGGAAAAATGCATAAAACTAAGCACAACTAACGATTCTAGAAATTTAGGGTGTTTTCTGTATCTTTATATTAACTAGCTCATTATGCTGTATTTGTGTTTTCTATCCATGAAGTTTATCTATGATTTAAGGAAGGAATTTCATAGACAAAATGTTCCTAATTAATCCCAGGATTCAGTGAAAGTGTTTGCGAATATCTTCATTATGAGAAGTTTGTTTAGGGTCAAATTTGTAACGCATGATACATAATTAGGAAACTTTTATTTCTATTTAATGAAAATGTAGAAGTTTCAGCATCGAAACAGAACCAAATTATTAATGGCAATTCCTAACGTAATAGAATTTAGTCAAAACAATACCATCGTTATTAAGTTTAAATAGAAGTTTTTTGGCAAATTTGCATTTGCAAATAAACTATTTAATTTTATCTCCAACTTATACATTACTCTAGTTATAATTAAATGATTTTTTCAAATTTTTCAATTTGATTAATATTTTACATATTTTTTCAATGAATTCAAATCTAACGAGATCCATGTTGAAGTAAATTCCTCAATCATTCTCATTATCAGAAATTTAAACACTACTGAAATTTTATTTGAATAAATTAGATAAGATTAATTTAGTACTATTATTTAGTTTATGAAATATAGGGCAACAATTATTATCATAATTTCATTCGTAGATTAAATAATTTTATCAATTATTTAAAATCAGCTAAGCAGATATATTTGCAATCTATCGAAGACACCTGATGTCAGTTTTAATGTAAAACTTTATATTCGGCTCCAGAAAATTCAAAGTAAATGAGAATGAATTTGAAAGTCAATATTTTAAGAGATTATAGGCTCTTTTTAGTATTCATTCATATTTTTAGTATTGTTAGATGTGTAGAAGTTTAAGGATTCGCTTTGTGGAATATAATACCTACATTGATATTTTTAAAGGCTAATTCATGATTTTATGAAGTATATATAAAAATGCAAATAGAAATAATATGCTCAGAGTTATGGCTTGGTTTGTTTATCACTCTGTGGTCATTTTTTTAATACGACGGTTAATTAGACCTCTCAGAGTTTTATGAACAACGCATCGTATTCAATTATAGTAATGTCTTACATTAAGAATTTAATAACAGCGCTAGCGTTATAATGGACATAAATACTTTCGAGATGTTCTTGCAAGCACTCACAAAACTTTTCACAGGGATTTTTATTTAGGACACTTATCAGTTTAAACGAATATTCAGATTGTGGTCACTAATTTGTTTCTAGAGTAATTTAAAATTGAGCTCCTTTTTTAGACACAAAAATGCTACTAAGTATGCGTTAATACCAAACGGTCAAAGAACTTTGAAAACAATTTGCTAAATTATCCTCTAGGTGGCACTTTAGATAACTTGGCTTGCATTCCATGGTCACTAATTCCAGAGACTAATTTGATTGGGGATCTGTATGTAGTAAAAAAAAATTATACAACTACATTTCATACCCCAACAAAAAAACATATCTCATCTGAGAACCAAATCTGCGAATTGTATAATTAAAGATTAGAGTTGGTCATAAAACTACCAGCTTGTCGATGATATGCAAAGAAAATGACACAAATATTTATAGTATATAAAAATTCAACATTAGATACTAAAGGTGTATTGTTATATTTAAAGTTAGAAATTAGTTTCGTCTAGTTACTGTATATCTCAAAGTCGTAAATGTGATATTTTGGTTTCCAGCTTAAAACCACTACATTTGGTAACTAATCATATATCAGCCTTATATTAGTACTTCATAAGAATTTATTTCATGTAGAATTTCTACATTTTGAAGAAAGATTAATTAATTTTGAGCATATTGGAAATGTTATCAACCATCTTTCACAAGGATGTCTAATTTATCTGTTTAATACAATTTCTTTTATCCAATGAATTATGCACCATTTAAAAATGTATCAGTTTAAAAATATTTATTAAATTTATGAGCATAGACTGTAAGCTTAATTTCTGGTTGTTAATGTTATTATATCACATAGTAAAAATTCAGGAAATATAAATTTTTCCGAAAGTTTTAATATTAAAATGGTTAAGCAGACAAATAATTACAATCAAAATTAAATTAAGGCTTATTCTGAACCACTACAAACAACCACCCCACGGCTATAAGTGGAAAGCAACCACCTGCTGAAATTAGTTCAGCGCCAACCATTCGATATATTTAAATCAAAATTTCATTTAAAGATATTACTTCAAATCTTAAGGAGATATTATTTATATTTTTTCTCTTTATGAAGATGCTCAAGGAAACGTTATGTGATTTGCATATTAATCCAATTCCTTGTGTATTATTCACTTGAAGATTAGTACTCTATTAAAAAAAATGTGCTATATATTAGCTAGCTGTTAAAATTTTATATAATTTTACTTTCATAAAAGTAATCTCATGTCTTTTATAGATGCAATATATTCTTAACATTACTACTTTCTGTCATAGAAGTTTTACTAAGATTCTATTTTATTGAAAGTAATAGCAAAAATGTACAGCAGCGACAGCTTTCGTTTCCAAAATTTTCTCATCGATTTATAACCCTGTAAAAATGTGTATTTCCTGCCTATTTTCTGCTATCAGACGCAAAGATTTGAGTACAGAAAACACAAAAACAGATATCTGCCTCAGTTTTTGTAAGAAATATATGTATAAAAAAAGAAACCACTCAGCTCGTAGATGCGATGTAGTGTCACTCCGGCTCCTTACATCTCCCAGCTTGTAACACAATGTCGATAGACCTATCCGAGACACCAAGGCAAGTATATCAAAAACTTAGACGCACCTTAGAAAGAAGGGGGGGTTTCAATCAGGCTAATGGTATTCGAAGCATCGTTGGGACGGGGAAAAGATGATAAGAAAACAAAAATATATCCTCAGAAAAATTTCTAAGTGTCTCACACATCGGAGCAAGGATGGAAAAAAAAAAGAGAAACTTGATGCAATAACAATAATACTCGTCCTACGCCAACCGCGCGGGGATATTTTTTCTTGTAACTCACGTGTTAGGGAGAACAAGTGTTTAAAAATGGATGATATTTCTTTCCTGTAAAGCACCTTGGGTCGTAAACGAAAGGAACTTTGTTTTAAGGATTCTGCCTTTATAAAATATTTTTGTAAGCAAAGACATACAAACTAATGTAAATTACAAGTATTTTTACATTGAGTAAGCATGTTGGAATTGAGGAGCTAGTAAATGAAATGATTAAGATGCTAAATTTGCTTTCTTATGCACACACACACAAGTTATACTTGTTCAAAATCAAAGTATACATTTCTCTTGTATAGTTTCATATCGCAACTAAATTGTAGCTTAAAACATATGAACAATTATAAATATGACAATGCTTTAACAGATATACCAAATTATTTGAATGAAAATTATAATAACTTTAGTCAGAAGCGGGAAAAAATGTCGATATAACTATGAAACTATAGATGATTATAATTTAGTTTAAAATATTCAGATTCATTAAAAATAAAATAGCATAACACAAGAAATTGAATTTATTTGAAGTATTATATTTTAATAAATTAGTTTTCATATTTTATATGTTTGAATAACATGATGTATCAAAACAGTTAATCAATGTTAATAAAAGTTATAAAAATTTACATTACACAGGAAATGAAAACAAACTTTCAATTCTTACAATTTTAGGAAATAAAATTATACTTCAATTTTCATTATTATACTTTGTACTAAAGAGATTCCTTTATTTTAGAAAATTATAATAAGAAAATATGTTCAACTTCTGCATTTTCACAAATGTTCATTAAATCTATATATTACTATTAATTAAATTTTCTTTACCAACTATTTCTTATAAAAAAAATGAAGAGTAAAAATATATTTAGCTTGAAAAACAAATTATCTCTAATTCAAGTTCAGGATATAAAAATAAATCAAGATCGTAGCATCTCTGATGCTTTTAATTAGTTTTCGAAGAAAATAAAATGAGAAAAAACTTTGCTCGAGCCTTCTAATTACAATCGACTGGCATAGTCTCACTTCTTTCATCGCTAAAATAGGAGGGGAAAAAAGAAAAAAAGTCAAGCAAATTAAGGCGGAACACATTTTTTTTACCCACATACAACTAGCTACTGACTTAGTTCAGAGGTTGTTGCATCATCAGAAATATAGAAGGTCAAGATGAAGCGGGTCATAACACAACTGTATAGTCTGGCCAAAATGATTATGATGACTTTTTCTGGTGCCCTAGTCAGTCAAGTAAAGAAAAAAACACGAGACTTTCATTGAAGGAAAAGAAAAATCGTGCAAAAAAGATGCGTGGCTCGCAGTTTAATTAGCTTAGAAAGCCAATTTGGTTCCCGATGGGAGACTGCCAACAGGACATAAGGTATCGTTAGGTGAAAGTTTCGACAGTCTCAAGTCTCGGATACAGCATGAATTGGCGACAGGCTTCTAAAGTAAGAGAATGTCTCGCCAACTTGCACCACATGAGGATAATGACTTGAACTTAAGTTTACAAGTTGATGCTAAAATATTGTGATACACTTTTGCTGGATCTGTAACGGAAGCTCCGATACTAAACAGAAAAAACTTTTTCTAACTTTATTTGTAAACTTTTCCGAAAGTTAATTTCGTAGGTTGATTTTGCTTCATAAATTAACATGTTCACTGATTCTTTTATGTATACAGTCCAGCTAAATTTATGAAAACCCTCTGAGACACATTTTAAAACTTTCATTCTATTTAAAGATACCTGCTAAATAGAAAATATAAAAAAAGTTGACACAAACTTCTTGACACAAAATTTTCAGTTAAAGCTTAAAAGTAAACTAAAATTGCTGAAAATATCTTTTTATCTTGAAGAAAGATTTGCACGGAAGTTTGATTTGGAAAGTTCTTAAATGTTATAAAGAAAAAGTAGTATTTTTACGTTTACAATATCGTAATCGAGACAAATATTTCAAAATATTTTCGATTTTTAGAATATTAGTATAGAGACGAAATATTTTTTGATGTATGATAATATTTACTCGAACTAAATATTTTTTTAAATTTTAGAAAACCAGTGTTTTTTCAAATTATTGTAAATATTCGTTAAAATATTATAGTTCTATATAAAAAATCTAGATTCAATAATTTCATACTGTTTGCATTTAATGCAAATATTGATTTTAACACATTAAAGAAAGGTTTTTATTATAAAGAAACATATTTGCTACTCATAAAAGGTCAAAACACTGAACATTTTGCTGTGAAGAATAAAAATATATTTTTAAAGAGGCTTATATATATATAAGTCATATATATAATTAGATAATATAGTTTAATACTTGACACAAAAACTGAATTTATATGAAGTATGAAAATTTATATAAATTTAATATTGAAATGTTTGGGATTGCGTGTAGCTGTTATATTTTACTTATTTATCTTAACAAGTATGTGGAGCGATATAAATATTTAAGTTTTCACAGCTTTCATATCCATATTAATATGTTTTAATTAGTAATTGCTGAGGAATACGATATGAATTTTATATTTTTGACTTGGATCGTCGTAACAGATCAGGAATTAGTGTTTAAAATTTTACTCTAGTCAACATGTGAATAAACGATTTTCTATCACATTAAGTTCTTTCTGAAAGAATTTTACAATGAATTTCTTAAACAGATATTCTCAGCATCTGCTTTCACATTAAATTTCATTGTGACAGAACTTTTGACCTATTCAACACAAAAAATTTAAATATTTATTAAGTCAGATCATGTATCCAGATAATCGAAGATTCAGGTGCAAAGAAGTTTACTTCTTTTACAATTAGGATATCAAATTTGAAATACAGATTTTTAAATGCTTTGTAGCATAAATATTAAATTTGATTTAATTTGTCACTCCACAATTACTTTTCCCTCAAGAGAGCTAACTGAACGAGGATCAACTGTTTAAAATGGTTTCACAATCACATCGGCACCTTAAATAGGAATCGAATTTATGAACTGTTGAACCGAAACCCAAAATGCTACCTTCTCAATTGTTAGCTCAGTTGTGTCAGTATTAAAGCAGAGTCCATAAACTAACACTGTTCGTCATTGGGAATAATATTGCAAGGAATGTTGGCTGAATAACAATGTTAGAAAACAAAAATTCCTTAACGCGGAACGAAATTATGTTGCACACAGAAGCTTAATCTACACTTCACACTTTTGCAATATTAATGGGTAACTAAAGTTTATAGAATGATACTTAAAATTTGTACACTTACTACACTACGGAAGTAATTATTCCATTTCTATGTTGGATAAGTGATTTATTTACTTAAACTAGTATAATAAATCATACAGTAGTTATTTCTTCCATACGCTTCCCATTTCCGATTATGAAGGAATGACTAGCCAAATGCAGAGCTCCGAAGTAGCACGTTTTGATGCCAGTATTTGTGAAGGATGGCTGGGAGGGACTGCAGAAAAAAGTTGCTCTACAATTCATCATCTGATAATCTGTTTCCCTTCTTTTTGGATCATACACACATTTCTCATCTATTTTTGCCCCATCGTGGGGAACTTCGACCGTAGGGAAAAATAGAATCCCTCTAATCAATCCTATGCATACGTTAAACGAAATTAGCATTTTTCCCTTTTCTACATTTTTCTCATTTCTGGATATAAGCTACACCGCTTCTGATGAAACTCATTCAAATGAATGAACTCTTTTTTTTTTTCAGTTTTTCATTCTCTTACTGATAAAGAAAGTAATTAGAGGTAATTTAGGAAAAGAAATTGTTTATATTGAAACATTAATGGATTCTTTCCGGAGTAAAAAAGACTGAATAATTTCTCCAGTTGCAAAACAATTGATAAATCTTTTTAACTCCATTACTTTTCTATTTCTCTTCGATGGTAAAAAATTCAATGAATTTTAAAACAATAAAATTTCTTTCCATTTATGAGACTGAACTTTATAAGGTTTATTCTTTTTCAAACTTTATAACATTTAATTACATTTTAAAATTGACTGAATGTTTCAAATTAACCTTGTTTTAAAAATGAAATTTAGGAACAAGAATTTTCAAAATATTTCTAGTTTAATAAATGCTTTAATTACTTCTCATTTGAATACTACAGTAAATAGTTGGTTTTGATACAAATTACTTTACTTGAAAATAGTAGTAGTTGAAAATAGTAAAATTCACAGCAGTATAAATAGTTTAAACATAACCAAGTGAATTTAGAATTTCTTCCACTATTAAATCTCCAAAATAAATTTTCCAATGAACTATTTAACTATTAACTAACTAAATAGTTCCCAAAGTATTTCATTCAAAAGATTAAAATAAAATATTGTATTCTTTGAAATTACTCTAGTTTTTTATTCAAATAGATGATCTTTTATTCTTATTTGATATCTTTGTGATAGTCTGGTAAATAAAAATTCTATTAAATATAATATTATATTTTTTAATATAATATAAAATTTATATTAATATAATATAAAATTTATCCTTATGTCTCAAACTTAATGGAAAACCTTTAGTATAAATAAAAAATATTAATTTAAATATTTTAGAAAAATTTTATTCTACATGTTTATGATCTAAAAAACTATTGCTTCATTTCACAAATTGACAAATATTGTAAAGTTGTGATAAGAATATTAAGATTGTATTTGGCGATAATTTTATTTTGATGGTGATTAAAATATCCTTCATTTGCTGCATTTTTTATTTGTAAATTTCTGTCACCCTACTGTTGAGCAGTGCAATCTCAGCGATATATTTTAACAAGTACCTTTTCACATCGTCAAATAACTTTGAATCATTAAAGTGACAAAATAAAGTCGGTCTTTCTTTCCAACCTTATCTCAAGAGAGTGAGAATCACCCATGATGTAATTACTTTAAATTCTATTCCTACGACATTTTGGACATATTCACTTCAAACTTGTGCCAGTTTCATTTTAATGATGATAAACAAGTTTTACGTGATTATCATCTAAGTCAAAAAATATGCCAAACAAAATAAAGTAAATCAGTAAGAGTTTTGCTTCGAGATTAAAACTTAAAGAATAACTAAATCTACATAACAGTCACTTCTTTTAGTCCAGAAAAGACCTAATTGTAAGCAATATAAACTGAACTCATCTACAACAAAATTCCAAAATAAAATACTTTAAGCAGTTTTAATGGACAATCTTTGAAGTTCTAGTCATTTCCTATACGTAAAAAAAGTTGATTTCGAACCATTGCAAGGATTCCAAATCCAAAATTGACTTTCATTTGTTGCTCAATGGTTATTTCAAACACACGAAGACGAATTAAACTGCACTTTCAATTTAAAGTCAATTCCTAACCACTATAAACATTTAAATTCAAGGTGCGATTTGATTCCACAAACTATTAAAACTGAGGCCAGAGAGCTGGTCATTCGGCTGTCAACACGGTGAGCCAGAAGTATCAAAATAGTTGAATCAAAGACAGTACGCTGACCACTAAACTTCCTATCTCGGAAGAACAATTTTAGGAAATATTTATCTAGAAAGTTTGAAATTAGACACTTGAGTTACGTAAAATTAAACTAAGGACAAGAAATCTGAGAAGAAGTCTAGCTTCTAAATTTATAGATGTATTAAATGTATTTAAAAAACCACTAGTATAATTAATCATTGTGATTTGTTTGGATTTAAGCATCAAAATATGATCTAAATTGAAAAACTCTAGTTTTAACATGTTGGCAATGTAATTTAATAAAATGACATTCAAGAATGGAATAAAACAAAAATCAATAAGAAGACGATTCGATATAGTCAGGCACCACCAGAATCGATATTTCCTTCCGTCTCCAAAAAAACTAAAAAAAAGTACATTTTCGTATCATCAAGTTATGATTGATGTTAGAGGCAAAAAGATTTTAAAAATGGTGATTTATACCAAACTGGGAAAAGGACTATCATAATAGATGAATGCATTTTGGTGATTAAAAACAGATTGCGCTCCCATATCCTATTGGATACGTGAAAAAGGGGAGTTTTTGATGGTGATATCTGGGGTAGGATCGGATGTTTTTTTAGAGATGATTCACTATATGAATGCTTGATATTCGAATATCACTTGTTAAGCTAATGGATTCCTGTCCAGATGTTTTTAGTGATAACTTTAAAAAAGATGACTATATATCTCCCGAAAACCATGGTATAATACTAAAAACTTCATACCGGATACAGAAAAATCTATAAAACTGAGGAACAGTATTCTTTAGATTTCCTAAAAGCATGTAACAATTTGTTCATTATCTATTTTGGATGTTTTTTTTAATCTAAATGGTATTTTCAAAAGTAAAGGAAGTTACAAAGGGAGAAATATGCACAATTTACTATTTCAGAACAGATTTTTTTCTTTCTCTTCGAACCAAACTCTATTTCTCGTACTTCAGGGCTTGTCTTGTTTTATGCTTGCTGCAACAATCGCTTCTTGAAACAAGACTATTATTGCAATAAAGTTCAAGAATAAGAAAAACCCTTTAAATGGATAAATATTGTAAATTTTAAAAATAAATTATAGTTATTTTCATAAAAATTTGATTTTTATATAGTATTAAACACTTAAATGCATAATTTTTTAAAAAAGAAATTTAAAAATTAAAAAAAAACATGTAATTAATAATAAAAATACAAAGTATCCAAAAAAGTTTTTTTGTATTTTGGAAATAATATTGATGTATATTTTACATCACTGGAAAGCTATATGTTTTGGAAAAGTTTATCATAATTATTCTTTACTCTTACCTTGTTTTTATCCAAAAAACAATTTTTCTCCAGTAAGCTTCTATTTTTTTTATATAAATAATTATAATTTGTAATACTCATCGAAATTATATTTTTTTTTTTTGGTCAAATCAACAACGAAAAATTTTTAGACCAAGAATGAACTTATAAATTCTATCTGCACTCGAAAACTATAAATATTTTTGGCAATATTAAAATTTAAAAATAAACATCATTCAAAGTTAATATTTATGTAGCAAATTTGTGTAAACTATTCAAAGTTACTTAATCAAGTTACTACATAAGTAAATAGATATGAACATATAAGCTTAAAATGCAGGTCTACAACGCTATGTATTAAAGGATTAAGCATTATTTATGTTTTTCATTTTTACATTCTTTACTTTTTGAATACATAAATAATTTTAATCATTATTAAATACAGGAATGCATTAAATAAACTATGAAAATAGAATAACATTTTTTTTTTATTTCCGAAAAGGCGACTTTCAAAAAATACAAATATGGCTTTTAACAAAATGGAGCTCTTTTGAAGCAAATAATTTATATAAAATGATTAAATATTTTGAAGCTCATAAAAATATAAATTGTTATTTTAAAAGGCTTCCTTTCATTATATCCAATAAAGACCGTAAATTGATGTCAACCCATAAAACCTTAAAATGTACTAGCTGAAACAACCGACTAAACAAAAAACATATAAACAAAACCCATGGCTTGATTAATAAATCTCGTATGAAAAAGATACATTGCGTGAAAATACCGCTACCGAAATCATATTGGGAAGAGAAACCAAGCAGATGATAATGGACACAGCTCTGGAAAATTCCACGCACTTACATACTAAATGAGTAGCAGTTCTTCTTGACATCTTAATAAATACCTTTTTCCGGCGCAATAGACAGTAATTACACATGGATTGCGATGGCTAAAGTATGGGCGAGCGCCTATCGATAAAGGAACACAACGGGAATAAATAAAATACACCTTCCGCCTGAGACTGGGAAATGAAGATGCTCGTAAATTTTCCATTACTAGTTTGTGTTTTCCCTTCAGTTTTCTATTTTTCTTTTCTTGACAAATTAGTTTTGCAAGAGGTGGGTGAAAATTGAAAAATCATACTTTTTTTTTGTTAAAGAAAATATAATTTGTAAACTTTATCTAAAGATATAATTATTACTCATTTGTTTAATTTTTATTTTTTGATGAAAAATTGGAAGAGTAGTTGTCCAGCTTCAGTGCTATTAATACACTAAATGGAAGTCTGAAATATTTATCCTAGAAATTAGGTCTTTGACCAGTTTATTATCTTTAACAGTTTACCATTGGAATAACTCGAACACAAAAATATTGGATACATGAAAAACAATTGATAATCAATGTAATAGATTTAAAATCATAAAAAATTGAAAAAACCTATTGTTAAAAAATTAAAAATCTAAGAATTTAGATTTCTTAAGAAATTCGAGAAGACAAGCGCTTATCTAATAATTTTATAATTTTAACGTTGAATTTTGCTTATTTTTATATGATAATTGTCTAAACATGCAAATGATTCTACTTAAAATCAAAATTTTAAATGGATATCGAGCTACTACGCATATCCATGACAGAGGTAAGATTTGAACCCATGAACAGTGAAACTGAAAACCAGAGGTTCTCTTTCAACTCAGCTCATTTAATTTAGAAAAATATAAAAACAAATTTAGGAAATAAAATGAAAACACTTTTCTTGAAACACTTGCTAATGAATTTTTGTTTTAAATATGAATATTTTATATAACACATAATAAGCTCACATTTATATGAACCTGACAAACTAAACATATGAAAGACGTGCAGCAAAACAAATTGCAGGTAAAATTTTAAAAATAAATACTTCTTAAATAATCGTATACTCTCTTGTCTTTTAAAAGTTAATATTTATTCCCGCTATGCCAACTACGAAAGAAAAAGCGCATCCATTCACTTGAGAATTTGCATCAAATACACGTATGCAACAGTCATTTCTATTTTTTTGCAATCCATGCGAAGTCAATTGAATATGCACGCCAAGTACTGTTTCCGACATCGCGTCCCTCCTGTATGGCCGCACACACAACAAGCACTCGGAAAAATAATAAAATGAAAATGCCATTACCTCTGGCTCTTGGGTTAAAGCGAGAAATATCCCTACCATTAGGAAGAGGGATGGGGGCCCCCTCTTACATTTACGACGGCCCCCTTTGCATGGAAGGAGGAAGAGCCCTAGAATGGGAAGTGTGGCCAACTTAGCGTGACTACTCTATTGATGGCCGGGGACACGCATCTTCGGGGGTTGCCAATGTCCCCGAAGAATAATGCCAAATAATCGCAGAATACTTTCCCCCAATAAGAATTTGGTGATATGTTGTGCAGATCAAACAATTGTAGATTGTCAAATCAGCTAAATTTATCTCTCAACTGTCATTTTCTGTACGAGGTCAATTAGACCAAGACCTACCCAAATTAGTTTAGAAAAATGAATGCAGTGATACAAAATTGTGTTACTTTAAAATATATTAGTTATTTAAAATGAGAAATTAACGAGGAAATTTTTTATTCTTTTATTTAATCGTAACCCTCGGAATCCAAACTGTCGATTAAATACTAACTTTAAAATATTATGAACAAAGAAAATAATACAATACTAATGGCTAAAGCCATTCTAAATTTGCTTCCTCCTTTTTAGAGGAATATGGAGTTTGATTCCCATAGCTTGTTACTGAAATTTGACAACCTAATTTCTTGAGATTTTAAGGCATTTGAATTAAACTAGAATGTATTTGAATATGGAACTTTGGTGTAGTTATTTTGAGAAACCAACAGCATACTGCTATTCAGATGTTATTCATATCTAGAATACTTGATGAAAATAGTTACAATGTTTAAAAAATTTGGAATTTCGTTTCCAAATAAAACTGAATATAAATATTTTTTATTTTATTTGAAATACAACAATCTTTTACTAATTTATTGACTGCATTTACACGCCAATAATTATAAAAAGAAAAAATTTGTAGATTAAAATTAAAAATTAAAGCTAGAATTTAAATTAAACTATTTGATTCTAATTATATTAATTCTCAAAGTTAAATAATATTTAAAATAAAATTTTATAAATCAAGAACTTGAATAAAATTTTATGAGACTTAGCATATACATACAATTCATTTCTGAAACATAAAATACAAAGAAAGTTTGATTTCCACTTGTAATCGAGATGATCAGCCAAATATAGCAGCCCTATACATTATGAATGCTTGTAAGCAAATTAGGTGACGGGTGTGGGTGATTGGGGGTGGACCACGAAAAAACACCCCCTCGTCACTTTCAGTAACATAATGAAATGTTCATGATTCATGCAAACGTTACATGTTTAGTTTTCAAAGCTGTTCCCTACTTTCAACAATATTTTGTGCATATGGTGGGTCATTTCGGTAGTCGTAAAATATTTTCAATGAAACTCGGCATCCGATTCTCACATATATTTCTTTTGAGATTCAAAATATTTTAAAATATGCACCCAGCTGTATTATTGTTAAGTATCGGATTTCAATAATATTATAACGTTTTCGAATGCATAAAGTAAACCATTACTTTTAAGATAAGTATTAATTCCTAATAGAAATAACTTATCTTTTAAGACAGCAATATTTATACAGTATCAACCGTAGATAATGAAATGAAAAAAAAAAATACACGCATTGATTGTATGAGTAACTATCTATAGAAACTCTTGAAAATTGATTAATATATTCCTATTGAAGTACATTATTGAACAGATAAATGAGGATTAAATCACTTCTTCCAAAAAATATAATCACAAAACTTTTCATATTTTTAAAACTGAATAAAATAATTTCAATTTTAATAAACATGGATATGCCATAATTTCTTTATAAACATGAAGAATGAATAAAAGCAAATATAAAGATGTTTTTATTGCCCATGTTATTGTTCTCAAACATTTTACCACGTTTTGTAAGAACGAATTAATTATGCAAAGCAATGTAAAAAGAAATATACAGTTAAACAACTGAAAGCTATTTCTGGGTTCGAAATATATGAATTATAAGCTGCAGCTCTTAATTATTTCGCAAACCAGATCTAATCGTCTTTTTATTTAACTTGAACATTTATAAAAAAGCAGTAAGATGACTATCTTTGTCTCCATTTAGATTTTACAACATTTTCTTCGTGTTTTATAATTATATAAGATTCAAATCAATATTTAAATTCCGTTAAAATACGTAGATTCTGCACCACTACTTTTTTTTCAAATAAATTAGACTCAAAATGGGGGTTAATAATTAGTTTTAAGATAATTGCGAAAATAGTATCCAGTTATTTACTAAAGAAAGTAACATATTCATAAATCTTATAAAATACTGTAATAATTTATATAACATTATTGCATTTCAATATTAAATACACACAATTTTGAGTATTAATATCTTTAAAATGCCCCTCAAAACAAAATTCAGCTTTTAATATTTATTACTTTTTCTCTAACATAGTGGTTTCACAAGAATTTGAACATAACAATGTATTTGAAAGCTAAAGATAAAATTTTTTATCAAAAAAAAAAAAAATTGACTTTAAGAAATGCGCTCAATTTTTTTTTCAGCCATTGCGATTTTAAAACCTTTAAAGATTTCTAAGAAAAAAAAATTGGATCGAAATGCATTATTTTAATAATCCTGTCTTCGTTAAGGAAGAAAAAAAATAACCAGAAAAAGTTTCTGCTGTTATTTTTATTGATGAAAACTGCATTCTTCTTCCCTCGGTTTCCGGCTGTGATTTAAATATTGATTTCATAAAGATTGGCACTAGTGGCAAATTTTTCTTATTTTTCTTCCAGTGTCTTCAGCCTCTGTTACCCCATCGTATCTTTATCCCCGAAAGCTAAGATGTATTTATTAGCTTTGGAGGAAGAGAAAATTTTGAATAAAAACAAATAGGAGGACAAATGAAAATGCAAATCAGTTATTGGATTTGACTTCGGAATATGCCACAGTGTAGAAGAGAAATAATTTTTTTCGACCAATACTTTCTTCCTACAAATTGCTAAAAGTTCTTTTTAAATATATATATATATATATATATATATATATATATATATATATATATATATATATATATATTGGGTTAAGGAAATTAAATAAAAATGGTATGAATTATCGGTCTGAGAAATAATTAGAAGATTTAAATGTCAAGTTAGAAGCCTTTTTCACCGGATAACACTGTACTCATGTAAAATATTTGAGGAAAAAGAAATGGAAATTTCCTTAAAATTTGTAATCTTACTATATTTTTATAAAAAAAACAAAAAGAAAAGTTTTAAAATTAGAACAACACTAAATAAAGGATTATCTACCATAAAACTATTTCGATTTTTCTCAGTTAACAAACCTTAATTCCTACTTAAAAAAATAGCTATGGATGAAAAATTATTACATCGCTTTATCAAGTTCAATTAAATATAATTGAAGATAATTGTTTTTGTTTTCGAAGCTGCAAAATGATTAAGATTTGTTTGTAACCGATTCTTTTCGATGATTTTTTTCTTTCGGAATTCAAATAACCTTTTTAACAAATAAATGAAAAATTTACTAAAATTTAACATTCACACAAATTAATATTTATAAATAATTTAAGAGATTTTATTTGATGGTGATAAGAATCTAACAGAATTATTAAAATTTATCCCATAATTTATTATAAATTCTGTTCCATCGAAGTACACGATTTTTCTAAGAAATTTTGAAATCAATCTGGGAAAATTTAAAATAAAATCTTTTAATATGACCATTTCCTATTCCAAGTATATTTAAGCATTTCATAAGCCAAAACAATAAATTTCGAAGTATTAAGCCTACAACAAAATAAACCCAACTAAATACTTAACAGATATAAAGCTGTGCAATTTTGAAGCGAATGCCAAGGACCCTATTTGGATTCAAATTGAGTAACTTAGCGAGGTGTGAAGAAATGCAAATTCTGCCAAGTTGTCACGACCACAATTTTTATATGCAATAAAAAGGAAAACTTAGACATGTCACTTTTCATAATGATGAAAACGTAATCATTTTATTTGTAACGCTTATTCTAGTATAACCGATCCATTTTCTGCACGTTTTAATCACCAGGCTGATATTCTTAATAGTGCAATCACACCTTGATCCAGGATGAGAAGCATTTGAGACAATGTGTCACTCTCCTAATTTTCAAAAATGAAATCTAGCAATAAATAGGAATATGCTCTATCATTCTCATTATTGTTTGTTAATAAGTTTTAGTCTGTTTTTAATAAGGTTTATTTTAATTAAGGAAGTCTTATCAAAGATTTCATTACAATATTCTACAATTAATTGTCATTGGATAATAGGATATTAACAGATGTATGATTCAATATAAGATGACAAAATGAAAATATTTAAGGGAAATCCATAGATAAGGACTGTAAATGAATAGTATATTAGGAAAAAAAGTTTTTGATTAAGGGATAGGTTAAAAAAAACTAAGTAAATGGGAAATGTTGCACTGAACCTATTTTAATCGCAATTAAAATTTAATTTCAGGAACACTCGTTCAGCTTATAGGTAGGTAGGTAAAGTACATAACCTTGTAGCACCCTCCATAGTTAACTATAATTAATAAAAAAGAAAAATCTAAAATATCTTTAAAATAAAATTTATTGAAAATGTGTGCTATAAATTATATTTTATCTAATTTAATAGAATTTAAAAAACATCAAATTAAGGAATACAATTTTTACATTAATAAATATATAAATAATCTTCGAGAATGTTTTTATGTTCCATAAAATATTCTATTTTTAGAAAAAGAAATTATTTTAAATGTAACTGACTAAGTAATAAGTGTAACAAACTTTTTTTTATTTATCTTTCTATTAAATTATTCAGAAGTAACCAAAAATAAATTTAAACATTTTTTTTCTAAAATTACATTCATAATTCATCAAATTCGGTATAACTCTGGTACGAACATTTATCAAATCTTCAAATAAAAATGTAGAATATTTGATAAAACATTTTTTCAATTGCCAATAAATGGGCCTAAAGATTCCGAAAGCTTAAGGATTTCCGTATGATTAGAAGGGTAAAGTAAATCATTTATTGTCTTTATGAAATTTTGATTTTGATTTTTGATGAAATTTTTCAAATTGTCTTTATGAAATTTTGAGAAATTTTGACCATTGATTTGGAAAATATAAAGGATTGAATTAACTCCATAAACAACAAGATTACAAAAATGATAAAAAGTGTATTTTTTATGATTGTTATTTTTGCAGTTTTTTTTTTATGAAATTTAGTCTGAATATATAGTTGTATAATATTTACAGCTTTTGAATTAAAATCCAATAAAATTTAGATAGTGGAGTTAATCAATTTGTAAGAATCTAATCATCTCTTATTTGAAGTTAAAAATATATTTTTCATAATAATTTCTTAAATTTGTAATGTTCTTGAAATACAAATTATTGAGATTTATGCAATTTTTTGGTAAATTAATACTCAGTCAAAGTACTATAAAAAAGCTTTATAGTTTGTCGGAACATTTTATTAGCGTAATATTTTCTCTAGGAAAATATTTACAGCCAGATTTCAATTTTTGATTTCAAATTCTTGCCTATTTTAGATATATAAACATTTAATAGTATATCATTTATGCAATTAAATTTTAAAAAATGCTAAAAATAAGAAGGTGTATATTGGAATTCACACACATATAGTAATAATAATCATTAATTTCAAGCTAACATAGATTTTCAAATCTAAACTAGATCTGAGTATCTAAATTGAGAACATACAAATTAAAGATACTATATTTAAAATTTTGAAAGATTTTACTTGAAAATAAAATTTAAAATATTTCACAATGCATTAGCAAAAAAAATTAACCATAGTTTCGCCAATGCAATCTGAGTAGTTCTTGTAACCCCAAAAGGAGTAATACAGAAATCAATCCTCTAACTTCTCATAATTTTCACAATTATTACAAATATTCTTAACTATTTCGAGAAGAGCTCTCCATAGCAGAATATACTTTAAGTAGAATGTAGAAGATATCATTGCAAATGACTAAATATTGTTAGTAAAAGGACGAATGATAAAGCATGAGCTCTCACTTAAATCGGGAAGAACTGGCAGATCTCCAATACTTATGACTCAACTTAGAAACAATCTTGTATATTTCAAAACACTTTCAGATCAACATAAGTGTATAAAAATTAAAAAAATTCAAAATTTATGCATAAATTTGGAAGATCTTTTTTTTTTTTATCTAATAGTTCTTTCACAGCATATGAGATGTACAAGAAAGTGAGAATCATTTATGTAGAACAGGTCAGAATTTGGTCAGATATTAACATTTTACCCAAGGCATATAGATTGAAATATATCTTGAATCTAAAGACGCAAGTTTAATTGGTCAAACCACATATTTACTGAAAACATTATATAACTAACGATTGTGTCAATGTTGACTTAAATTATCATTTTTATTAAGTCAACAATGATTAAAAGTTTTATTTCTCCCGTTAAGACAAATTGATAATCAAGGATGCTTAATTTCTCTTAAATGATACGAAGTACTAATTACAAAACACATAGATTGACTACAATTTTAGATACATGAATAAATGGATTTAATGTTTATCAAATTTTTTTCTCTGCCTATTTTTAGTTTGGAGTATTTTTGATTATATTCTTTTAATGCCAGTGTGAAATTAAATTATCATTCGCAGAAAAATTGTATGCAAATTTTTTAGTCTTAGATGTTTTGATTTTCATTATTCACATTGATATTTTCTATGTATGATAGATAACTCGGTCGAGACCCTAATAATTTAAAACAGATTCCATACCATTACCAACATTTTGAGATGGCGGATCGAATCCACTATTGAATGGAAGACAGAGATGAGCATTAAACAGACTTTAGATATAGTAATATGCATCTTGAATGTGTGAACACATAAAATTTAAGTTTTTCCTATGATAACGAGATGAAAGTTTAAAACACTTTTAATCTAATTTTGATTAATGTACTCTTTTAATTCAAAAATTTAGTATCTTCTAATGTATGACTAATATTTAGCAATATGATAGCTAAATATCTATTTTATACTCGAGCATTTCAAAATAATTTGAGTAAGGACAATTGAAGAGTACGTCATTTCTTTTCCCAAAGAAAAGCAATATACTTTATTAGAAGAAAACAGATAAATTCCCAGTGTTAGTCTTATCGAGATGAAAGGTTTATAATAATGGTTATCAAATTGCACAGTTTTGGGAATCATAAATAATTTAAATAAATGAAAATATTATTATATAACGTAAAATACTACTATTCTCTTTTATAAACCCTTAATGGAGAACTTTCTGGGAACTTAATAAATTTTAAATGAGAACATTAAAAATTGACTGGATAAAATATGTTCCTTTATCAAATGTGAAATTAATATATATTCAATATTTTAATAAGCATTTGCTCAAGTTACACATTTTAATTTAGATTTTCTGTTATTCCTTTATCGAACAACTAATGTAATCTCATGTGTCATTGACATTATAAAAGAACTTTTGCCTTACTATAAGCAATGATTATTTTTGTAATCTGTCAATTTTATATTTAAATTGTCTCCGTTGTTCTATTGATAATTAAAGGAAATTTAGAAGCGAAATTGCATTATCTTTTCCCAATACTTTCTTTAAAATTAAAATGGCTTCGGCTTCTAATTTCCTGGTTTCCATCTTAAAGAACTTTTACATTTGATTCATACATTAAAACTTTCCTTTTCATGCAAAGCAAAATTCAGATTTTGGAAGAATATTCTTTAATTTACCAAAGCATAAACTTTAAATTCTTCTTCAGCTAAAAGCTTTAAAATCAATTATTACTTTTAAACGGTTAAAAAAAAATTCCAGAAATTGAGGATTCTGGAAACGTTTTGGATTCGAGATTACATTTAAGGAAATCTTAAAACTTTATCTACAGTCAGTATAAAACAGGATATTGTGCAATGCAAAATTTTTCTACAGATAAAATTTATACTAAGCATTACCTGATACTGTTCAAACTTCGCAACTTACTTTTGCATCGTTTTATTTATTAATTTATTAAGATTTAACTCGTAAAAAAGCCATAAACTTAACAAAAATTTGTATTAGGAAATTATATATCTTTATTTTTAATATCTCACATGAGAAAATCAAATTATCTACAAAAACTGCAACAAAAGTAATGAAAATGCTTAATGTACTTTGCATTCCCTTATTTTTTTGCATGATTCAAGTCCACTATCTTGAATAAAAATATATATTTCAAAACAAATGAAACTTAACGTATACAGAATAATTAGACATAAATAATTTTGAAATGTTAGTTACTATGGTGGAATTGAAAGTTCAGAATAATGTTAGATGCAAAATTTTTAACTTGCTTAGATTTGCCGCAGTATCATTAACATTTGGTTTCACATAACTTGCCACCAGATGGTAAGCTGATATGATCAGATAATATTAAATTGGAAATATGTTGCTCGCTTGAATGCTGATTTTGCCCCGCATGTTTCGCCTAGAACATTCAATATCTTAATTGTTTGACAATTATTGAAACCAATTTGAAAAGAATAAAAATCCCTTCAAACAATAAATCCACTTCAATATATGACCCATTATCCTGTTCCTGCCTGAATGGATAGGAGAAATAGTTTTCCATAGACGAAGCATACAAGATAATCTTTTAAAATTACCGACGTCTGAATTAGTGTTGAAAGTGAAAATTCTTTAGGCAGCTTTTTTTTTTTTTTTTTTTTTTTTTTTTTACATTGAATATAGATGGTCTTATATAAACTTTATTCGGATGGAATAATCATTTTATTATTCTCTCATGAAATTCTAACCATGAAAATTCTGAAATTTCTGTGAAAAAATAATTTAAATTTGACACTATTATTGCATAAATATGGTTTATAATGCAATAGAATTTGATGAAATGATGAATATAATGAAAGTTTCATATGGATGAATCATAAAATATATATTTTATACAAAGACTCTAAAAAAGTAATAGTCAAAATTTATTAATTTTTAGGTTTTGTATCCAATGATTTATATAATAGCACTAACGTAAAATATTTTGAAGTAATAAAAACATGAAAGAAAAATTTATTATACTGAAAAGAAAAAAAAATATTCCAGTAAAATATTCATTTTAAGCAAAAATATAAAAAAAATTAATATTCCTCATAATATTTCAGAAAGTTTTTAAACTCTGCCTAGGGTATAATTTCTTAAAAATATACAAAAAATATCTGACATTGTTTCAAGTATATCTATAAATTTTTACAAGTATAATTTTATGGGCTTAATAATTTCTCAGGGAATTCTATTTCTATCAACATAAAATTGGAAATTCGAATATTTAAATGCTCTTTCCTAAAATATTGCGATGAAATATTTTCTACTAATAATATGCAAAGACATTTTTTCCATTTCTTGCTGTGCAAGATACGTAGTGCGAATGCACCCCCCCCAAAAAAAAAAAAACGCATTCCTTGAGCGAACACGAAAATGGCACTAAAATTACTGACAACTCTGAGGTGGTATAAAAATGAATATTTGCCACCACCATCTTGTATTAAATGAAAGAAATAATCACGATTCTCCTTCGTCCATTCTTTTTCTCAGCAGTTTCCTTTTCCTCCACTGTCGCGTGCTTGAAACAGAAATGAAAGCGAAACACGATAGAATATCACAGCAGTTCGAGCCCACTTAACAATATGGTAGTTACACAGAAGAGAGCCAAGGATTTCATATCCGACAAAAAGCATCTATTTCTTTGCAACTTGTTACAAGATGAAAACTGCGGCAGTTACATAGCAAAGTGCTTTTTTTTATTTTTTACCCGAGTGTTGCATAAAGATGCAGCAGAAAGTTAAAATTGCAGTTTGTGAGAACTAAAAGGCACTTTTTTCTGTAAATAGTGGTTTGTGAGTAGTTTTCGCTCATTTTGGAACATGACAAATATTTGGAGAAACATTTAATGGGATAACTTTTAGTGACAAGAATAAAAAGAAAATTTCTTTTTATGTCTAATAGAAATAAAGTTCTTTCAAGTATTTACAGGTGTAACTTTCTGAATTGATTACATTTTGTAAGCAACCATTTAAATACTCAGGATGGGAACAATGTCATTTGAGAAAAAGGAAGGTTAGACCTAAAAAATGGTACAATGCTTTATAAAATTATACCTGAGCATGTTTATTTCATATTAATATATAAATTCGGCTATATGACTATTGAAATTCTTTTTAATATGTTAAGGATGTAGCTTATGCTATTTACTAGACCTGTGTTATGCTCGTTGATTGGATTTCCTGGTTCAAGGTCCAAAAAGCACAAGCTGCACCAGACCTGAACGATGCAGTCTTTCATTCAGATCTTATTTTACTCGAATTGATCACAAATTTGACTTTACATAATTGTTAGGTTAATTATCAAAGACTACTGGAGAGCATTTAAACATTTGTCGAAAAATATCCTCATGGAAATTTTTCATAAATAGTCGTTATTAGTATCGCAAGAGAGGAGATCCCAGAAATATCTAAATATTTTCCACAAGTGTGCAAACTTTCATTTGTTATTGAAAAAGCAATTTTCATTAGTCGTTGGATAACTAGAATCACACAAACCCAAAATCTACCACATCAAAAAGTTTATTACGATCAAGCTGTTCTATAGCCAACGATAAACTCTGATCAAAACAGATAAAGTAGGCATCTTAATGGTTGAAGAGAGAGAGAGGCCACATTGTTCAGCTTTTTAATATTTGTTCCATATATCCTTCTGGAAAAAAATGACAGCTGATTATTTTTCCGGGAGGCAATATAAGAATACAGAAGGCTGTATATGCAAATATTTTAGTTTTCTCTCTCTCTCTCTCTTTCTATTATTCTATATTTCTACATCATTTTTAATTCATTGCAAATATCAATGATTCAGTTCATAGCAATGCCCAAGTTTGTTTATCACCCAGAGATAACTTTTGTGAATCTTTAATAATGAGGCAGAAGTTATAGTTTTTAACGAATTCTGAATACATTCACGAGAAAACAGATCAGATGAATAATTTGATACAAAATTAAAGTCACAAAAATGTAAGTTTCCTTTAGCTAAACTTCAATAGAAATATAATTATAATTTGTGCAAAACTAGTACAGAATCAGTATTTTTTAAATTTTAAGATTTTGATTAAGCATTTCAATCAAACAATTAACATTAGCGAAAAACGCAAAATAAAATCTAAGTACCTGATGCATCTAACTTAATTTTTAATGGTAATTCCTCTGCCTTTTGCTTAAACGTTTATATAAAAAAATTTTAATAACTGCAGGCATTTGGGTGACTAACTCTTCATCACAACTGGCAAATGGTTAGTTAAGAAACTGTTACTCATTTGTCATTACCGGGTGAGCATCCATGAACCAAGTCATGTTGACGAGTAGCATTACCAACGCCATACTACCACAAACCCATAAGCTTATATAAATCTAATGACACCTTATTAAGACGCAAGATAATAAAATAGTAAATTGGGATCATTTTTCTTATTTAAACTGTTAAAACTGTTTTTATAAAATAGAATTCAAATTCCATATTTATTAAATTTAAAGAAGTTCATATAAAATTAAGTTTTGAACTAATAGCGATAGTATTTGAGTATAAATACAAAAATTATAGAAAATTGTGGTAAGACAGTTTTTACACTTCCTTATAATTATTATTATCACTATTAATATATATATATATATATATATATATTACCTTCATAATAAATGTTCTTTTGTTATTAAGCTACCCAAAAGTGAACTATTTCAACAAAGAATATTTTCCATTAAATGAAGTCTTTTAAATAGTAATAAGCTTTCATAGTATTATATTCATAAATAACACAATTACTATAAGAAAAATCAAGCTCCTATGAAGCTTTTCTTTAAGTTTTAAAGTGCTTAGCGAATACCTTTTTATGGGGATATTTAATTGGATTTGGGCGAGTGTATTTAATTTAAATAGGTAAACAGAATAGAAATTGCAGAAATAAAAAGATTTACCCGAATAATCCTTTCTGTATAGGGGATTATTATCTATAAATTAAAAGATTAACGCGAAAAAAATTAATGGAACTTAAATAAATTAAGAGTTTATGAAAGTGGATTTGCTAATATTGATAAATAATGAGTTTTAAGTGTTATCGTTAACTTTTTGTTATTCTTTTTTGAGGATTAAGTTTTATTCAATAAATTTTTGAGCTTTTCACTTTGTTTTGCGACATAGCAAAAGTTTTAATCTTCAAAATTATTTTCTTTTCAAAGCATTTATTCTCTATATTGTGTAAGGTAAGAAATTTTTTTGTGTATAGAAAGACAATGAAACAATTTTATCCATAAAGTTAATTTTTTTAAAAAAAATCTATCTATATATATATATATATAAGGAATAAATTTCGGAGCTCAATTTTTAAATCAATTTAAAGGAAATATCACATTGATTAAAATATTGTATTCATATTCTAAAATTCATTCTCTCTCTCCTTAAGTAAAATTCAATTTTCTGAAATATAATGGTATACAAACTGCTTAGTAAGATATTTTATAACAGTATCTTAACAACCTAATTACTATTTATTAATATATATATGTATGCATGTATATATATGCTTTTTCGAAAGACAATATAAAAAAATACACGACATACACGGAATAATTAATTTTTATCATGGAATTGAAAATATTACGAATATCCAAATTCCAGTTTATTTATAAGTAATTAAAAAAGCTGAATTTCAAAATAGTATATATATTTAACGAAAAGAAAATATTTCCTATGTGTAAGCTTTATTAAATAATATTTTTTTTATCCTATAATATTTTAAATTACCTATTATATTTTTCTATTTTTACTACAAAATTGTTTTATATTTATGTGTATAATTTAAAGTTTAAATAAATTACAGTAATCTTAATTGTGCATCATTATTTGAAAAAAAAATACAATAAAAAATATAAAAGTATTATTCCAAAAGAAAATATACATAATATTTAACTTTTTAACGTTTCCAAATTTTTACATTATATATTCACAATTATATAACCAGTTCTTATACACCTAACTATAGTTTAGAGCTAATTATTAGAATTTTGATAGTAAAAACACCATACGAAACTACAGAACTATAATTTATAAAAAGCATCATTTACACTCTCATTTATAAATCTCGATTTTATTATTTTCAATAAAGGTATTAGCATGTTTTCCTGAATACAATGAAACAAATAACCGATGTAATACTATAGTTGAGAAAAAATGTCATTGTAATTTATTCGAGTACTGTGATAACTACCACCAACGATAGCATCATTCAAGAGAGTTATAAACCTAAGTAATTGACTACATTCCCTCTTATAGTAGTAGACATTTTAAGACCAACCCATCCCTCTCGATTTATGCAGCGGTTCAATTCAATGGCAGTCTTGAATGCTGAGCGGAACACACCTCCTCATTAGAGCGTTAATTGCAGCGTAGAGATATGCCACTTGGAAGCAAATTTCTAAGTCTACGACAGCGTGCATTAAAAGAAAATTAGACTAAAAATTCCGCCTCTAATGAGTAAAATGGATCTTTTATGACCGGAAGACAATGCAGACGTAATTTGGAAGGAAAAAAACACAGTCTGCCATTTATTGTCGCACAAGCTTAGGCACCAAATTCCTATCACGTACTCGTCCTTTCATCTAGGTTTGGCGATATGCATAGAGGACAATGAATGCAATACTAAAGTAAATTAAATGTCATTTTTCAAATGCTTTTATCGTATTATGAATATGCGTAAAAAATACCTTGTTAATTGTTCAGATATCGGAGTGTTTAATGGGAAATTAATCACTATGAAGTTATGTAATTGGATCGTTAAATGTGTGAATCATATATATTCAACGTTCTAATTACGTGAATGCATATATTATAGGCAAATTATTTGGAAAATAAAATTATCGAAATATTAAAGATAATAGCTCTGTGTTTTTTTTCAATAACTAAAATATATTGTAATACACGAATGATTTAATGTTTAAGGATTCAATGGTAATGAAGTCAGTGTGTGTGTGTTTAAAGTTTTACTCTATATTTAATAAAATGCCTCGTGAAATTTTCTTGGTTCCCATCATGGCCCAATAGTAAGAAAAGGTCACAGAAGGTTTCGGGTCCAATCCCAGCAACTATTTAATAATAAGAGTGATATGTTGTGCTTCTGCATGCACATCTTTCGGAGAGGATGCTTGGAAGTTTTCTGGAATTCTCTTGCGATACAAGAATACCGCCCATCTATGGAAAGTTATCTCGAAAAGCAATTTACAAGGAGTATTGAAGTGCCTTACAATGAAAGTGCTTATTGTGCCCCCCCCTTTGTAAAGAGAGCACCTTAGAGTGTGCGTGTGTCTTTGTAAAGCACCTTACAGCGTGTGCGTGTGTCTTTGTAAAGCACCTTACAGCGTGTGCGTGTGTCTTTGTAAAGCACCTTACAGCGTGTGCGTGTGTCTTTGTAAAGCACCTTACAGCGTGTGTGTGTTTGTAAAGCACCTTACAGCGTGTGTCTTTGTAAAGCACTGCCCACAGCGTGTGTGTCTTTGTAGCACCCATATATGGGGTCTTGAAAGCACTCTACAGCGTGTGTGTCAGGTAAAGCACCTTACAGCGTGTGTGTCTTTGTAAAGCACCTTACAGCGTGTGTGTCTTTGTAAAGCACCTTACAGCGTGTGTGTCTTTGTAAAGCACCTTACAGCGTGTGTGTCTTTGTAAAGCACCTTACAGCGTGTGTGTGTGTGTCTTTGTAAAGCACCTTACAGCGTGTGTGTGTGTGTCTTTGTAAAGCACCTTACAGCGTGTGTGTGTGTCTTTGTAAAGCACCTTACAGTGTGTGTGTGTGTCTTTGTAAAGCACCTTACAGTGTGTGTGTGTCTTTGTAAAGCACCTTACAGTGTGTGTGTGTCTTTGTAAAGCACCTTACAGTGTGTGTGTGTGTCTTTGTAAAGGACCTTACAGTGTGTGTGTGTCTTTGTAAAGGACCTTACAGTGTGTGTGTGTCTTTGTAAAGGACCTTACAGTGTGTGTGTGTCTTTGTAAAGGACCTTACAGTGTGTGTGTGTCTTTGTAAAGGACCTTACAGTGTGTGTGTGTCTTTGTAAAGGACCTTACAGTGTGTGTGTGTCTTTGTAAAGGACCTTACAGTGTGTGTCTTTGTAAAGGACCTTACAGTGTGTGTGTGTCTTTGTAAAGGACCTTACAGTGTGTGTGTGTCTTTGTAAAGGACCTTACAGTGTGTCTTTGTACTTCCATTACACAAGGTAAAAAAAAAATATGATAGCTTGAATAATAATGTAGACTCATAAGAATTGCTATTAACACATACATTTATAAAAGCAAAATATTTATAAAGTACTCTGTTACTGGTTATATAACTTTTCTTAAACTTTAACAATATTATTTTAACTATTTCTTCAGGATCCCATTAAATTTTTTTATATAGGATTAGTTTAAAAACTCGTCCTAATAAAAGCTTTAAAATATTGAATATCATTAAAATTGGTCATAAATATTAGGTATACATTTTACAAAATTTATTACGTAACACTATTGTGGCTTACATCATTTCCTTATAATGTCACATGCATACGGTCAAGAATTATTAACTTATTTTTGACCCTTTGTAAACTTTAAAAAAGTATTTCTGAATATGGAACATGAATATAGAAAATAATTCCTTCAAATACAAAATGATATGCACTATCACTTTACCATCAATAAAACGAGGTTAACTCTATGCCCCACAAATTTATTGCAGAAAACTTAGTATATACTGTTATAGTTACATGACGAATTCAAATAATTTAATCTTTATAACAGAACTCGTTACAGCTCTCTAATGTGTATTTAAATAACAGATACACGCTCTAAATTTTTTCTTCAACAAATTTCAAAAAAGGTTTTTCGCTGATGAAAGTAAGAGGCTATTAAATTATGTTTTAATGTCTGCTTAAAACTGCATGATGTTCCCCAGAGAATCATTAAACTAACCAAATTCATTTTTAGGCGAGCTTAAAATGGAATAAATTAAGTTTCTACACAAAAAGAACATTTAAGGGTTTTATGTAGTCGAGATGAAGAGCAGCGTTTTTATATAAATCTGAATTTTAATCAGAATAATGGCAGCTGCTCATAACCACACACTAGGGTATGTTATATGCGCGTGGGTACTGTTAGAATAATATACTTTTTAATTATTAAAATATTACATTTGTGTGTGAGACTGTTAAAATCAAATTATCTTCATAATGACAGCAATTAATTGTATCTATTTTAGGTTAAGAAATTCATTCATATAAATGTGAATTAAGTTAAACCAAATCATACCTTATAAAATTCATATAATATAGTTATACAATTCAAATATTTAGATATTTTGATTTAAGTTAACAGTAAATGTGCTCTTTTATAAATGGAAATTTTTCGCTAAAATAAATGGTTTTTTACACTAACGTATGGAAATTCACATTTAGATGTTAAAATTAAAGTGAATTCAAAGTGTGCGAATAATTTGAACTTCAGAGATTTACTAAATTATAGTATTTCATTATCTTAATATATTTTTCTCTTTTTGAATTAAAAAAAATTATAACCACTAGTCATAAGTTTAACTATAACATAAAAATATAACCCTTTATAATTAAAAAAAATAAATAAAACTGAATTGCTTCTCAGCCAATAATTACAAAACTAGAGTATAAGCACAATTATAATACTTAATCTCAAACCATAAAAACATCAAAACAATATATCCAGAGTATTCATCATGTTTGTGTTTTTTTATCTTGTCCTCTCTCTAACAATTATATATTAAAACGTAAATAAATTTCAAAACTCCTAGAATTGAGTGTATTTGTACATTAAACACAGAATATTAATTCAGTGTTCATGCTGTACGACATGACTGACTCAAATGAAATTTTATTTCTATGTTCACTTTTGGATACTTTATGTTTGGTTATTTGGTAGGAACCCATGGTTAAAATTGGATTCAGAAGCAAAATTTATGACCAAGCAAAAGTAATAGCCCATCGTGAAATCTCAAGCTACAAGCTGTTAAACCTAATGATGTACACAAGTATTACCGATTCACGAAAGTAACCACATTTTCTTAACACACACACACATACACTCTTTATTTCATATTAATTTCATCCTGTTTCATGAATATTTCAGACGTTTACTTTCTATTTATGAACATTTATCGATATAAATGCTAAACTCAGATTCTTATTTGAATTCGTACTTAAATATATCACATGTAACAGTGCCTCTATGCAAAAAATTCACACAGTATAAATCTTGCTGCAAAATTTGTTAAAGTTTAATCCATAAAACCAAATTATATAACCCAATTTTCGATACTGCCCCGTATAATGACATTAACCAAGCAATTAACAGTTACTCTAATCCTCGGAAATAATTTTTTCTTAGTATAAAGGGCCGCATAATATCCCCACCTACACTATGTAGCCTATTTCAGACTTAATCCGAGTGTCAAAGTTTTCGATGTCAGCAAAAAGTGAAAAAAAGGTGCTTTCACCAACCTACCCATCCAAACACTCACCCAAAACAGCATGGAGCGGTAGAATCGTCATTGTTCTCAGTAAGGGATGTGACATCCACAATGTAGGACCATAAAAAAATTCCGAAGTTCTAGAACTTCCTGACTACACTCTTAAGACTTGCTAAGTCACGTTCTCTTATTCTATTATTGGTGCGCGGAAAAAAAAAACGGTGCTTTTGTGCGTTGCGAGAGGTTTATGATAGTGCATATGGGTTGGTTGCCAGCTAGGTGCAGCAGTCTTCAGTTTTAGAAAATTGTGAGGAGTTCCTATGAAACTCTGAATAAAAAAAAATTAAAGCAGAAGTTAGAATTTATGGAAGCATTTTGCAAAATCGTGAGCTATAGATAACTTCCACTGGGAGTTTCGCTTTTCCACGTTCGTTTCCACTACAGAAAAAAAGCTCATGTGAGATTATATGTATATTTGCACATACAGGAGTATATAAAATGCGATCTAAAATATACACTGGTTTAATAAATTGCACTGGAAATTTGAAAAATATATTTATAGTGTTCTCCGTGATTTTTTAAAACGAAACAGCACATCACTTGAAAGATACATACAAATTTGCTTAAAATGCTATCGAATATATGCATTTTAAGTCAGTTAAATCTCTAGAGAAAAATTATATTTTAAAACAGTTAAATTCTTTTTCAAGCGAATTTAATTTTTTAGACAGATACATAAGCCTTTCAAAATCATACATTAAAATGAGTTTAAAAATAGAAGTGCAACAATCTGCTACAAAGTGATTGCAACATTTAATTATATAATAAAAATAATTTTATCCATCGTATGGAGGAATATTTTATAAATAATATAATTTTTTATAGAAATATAACTACTAAATCTTAATGTGCAAGTAATATGAACCACGGAATAAGAATTCCGTATTTCTTTATATTTTATATATATTAGGGGAATTTACATAAAGTTAAATGCACTTTTTTAAAGTTATAATTTGAAACCTATTTATTATTACATTCGTATGGTTAAAATTTTGGAAACTAAAAATGCTTGAAATTTGAGCATAAGAAAAATCCTTGAGTGATAAAGCTAGAAAAACTTTTGTAATTGCACTAAGTAGTTAAATTGTATACATAATAAGTTCAACATTTTTAAAATTTAATGTGTAAATACATTTTAGGAGTGCGTTTAAAATGCAGAAAAATATTGCAAACTAAATAGTAAGATATGTGACAATAAATGTGGTTATATGCAAAAATTAAAAAAAAAAAACCGTTTTACACTAGAGTTGGTTTGTCATTCAACGGTCATTTTTTGCACATGAGGGCTAATTAGATCGGGGCCTACATTTTAAAGTGGATTCTGAACCACTACAAACATCCATGCCCAAGGTGGGATTTGGACCCACGAACTGTTGAACCGAAGGCAAGAGCGGTAACCATTCGGCTGCCAGCTCGGCGTTTTTCACTAGAGATACACTTAATGTGTGACGCATGTTGCTGTTGCACCAGCATGCTCCCCTATTCTAAATCCTTAGTTGGGCTCTACCAGTAAAATTGAAGCAGCCGGTTTGAGTCTTCGTGATTTTAAACCAAAAACAGAGCAGAAGACACCCAATATTTGGCTGGCAACCAACATTTGTCATACTTGTATCATTTTACTTGAAGGACATTGCGATCACACCGCTCTAACGCGTCTCACCTGCCTTTAGCGAACACGACGGGTCTCCCGTTAAGCCAGGATTCCAACTTACTACATTCCGATAATGAGAATAATTCCTACGCCAACCAGGGCACATCGTATCCTTTGTGATGCACGCAAAAGCTGAAGGAATTATGCATATAGTAATTAATCACAATCTAAAACTTTTTTTTTAAATTCATATGTCATCACTTTATTTGATTGCAAGCTATTTAAGAATTATTTGTATAACTTCAAATTATATAATTTTTAAAATCTTACGATTCTCTGCAATATTGTATATCAAAAATAAAAGTCTTAATTTTACGTTTTCCTTAACAACATACTTTATATACGCTAGTTTGTGATTTTATGAAATAAATACTACTTATATAATTACGAAGTCATTTCTTTCAAAATATTTTATGGGAAAACAAATATAAAAAAAAAATTGATACTTTCGGAAAAATCCCCCTTTAAAAGGATATTGATTAAAACCTCAAGTTTTTACAAGTGAAATACAAGGCCAGCACTCCCTATCCCCCATCGTAGACGGTGATAATTAACGCATGGTACAGTCAACTGGGTAAAAGAGAAGAAAGAAAAAAAAAAATTCAAGTACACATTTGACACACATCAACAGATGAAGAAAAATTTCTCCACATTTTCCGTTTCACTTTCCCATTAACGGGAGAGGGGGATCTCGTGTGCAGCAACCAAAACGGAAAAATTCAGGAGCAGTATAAATGATGTGCAGACATACTATCGCAATTGCGTGAAGGAAAAAAGAAAAAAAAGCGGGAAAAGAATAAAATAATATGTCTCGTTTAGATTCACCTTCTCTTTTCTGATGACCAAAGTTTCACTTTTTTATTTCACCATTTCGAGCTGGAAATTTGACGCAGAAAATGACCTTCCATTAGAATACGTAAAATAGAGACATTTTCCCCGCTGTCTTTTTTTTTTTTTTTAATTTTATTTTCTTCTCTTCGGTAATGGCGTTTTCTGGCAACAGCTTTAAAAGGATTATGATTAAAAACAGTTTCGAATAACAGTGATAACAATGCATTAACTGTATGAAAATATAGTTTACACTGATTCATTAACTTATTATTCTTACGAAATCGAAAAGTCAATGTATACTTTTTTTTTACCCCCTTCTGTCATTGCAAGGTTTTAAGCAAATGCATTTACGGTACAAATCAGAATTTGAAATATGTTCAGTTATATGAAACACTTACGAACTACTGAATTATACATAAAATAAACAATCAAAAAGTACAACTCACTTATCTTTTAAAGTAGTAAATAATTTACCATTGTATGGTTATTGTAAATTAAGGTTACAGTTGAAACCAGACCTATAATTTAATGTGTATTCTGTATCAATACGAACGTCTATGATCAAAATGGAATTTGAACCAGTCATTTGTTAAACTGAACTTTGTCGCTCAACGGTTTTTTTTTTTGCACACAAGGGCTAGTTAGACCGGGACCTACTGTTTAAAGTGTATTCCGAACCACTACAAACATCCATGCCTAAGGTGGGATTCGAACCCACGAACTGTTGAACCGAAGGCAAGAGCGCTAATTGATAAACTGAAGGAAAGAGATCAAACATTCAGGCTGGCAGGTGTGTGTCATGAAAGTTGTGAATAGATTTTTAAAAAATTCTTATCACATAAAATATGTAAGAAATAAGTATTAATAATAGTAATAAAATATTTACACACACACACACACATATATATATATATATATATAAAGGAAGACTAATAAAATTAAATTTCACAATGAATACATTGCTGTATATTTAGGGAAAAATAGTCATAACAATACTTTATAATTACGAAACTTCTAATTTTAAACTTTTTCACGATCATTAAATTCCGACATTAGGATTGCTATTAAAAGAACGATTCATAAATTAAAAATTGAACAAATATAAAATACAAAACTGAAAATTAATTCATTTCAAAGATCACTTAAGATACTTTAAAAGAGTAGGGATGTCATTATCATCCTCTGATCAATTAAGATGTGTATACAATGAGAACACTTACGATTAATTTTGCTTTTGAATGGCATTCTATAATATTTTAAAATTAATGCGCATAATCAGATATATTTTTCCTTCTTCACATTGCTCATTTGCTTTTTTTTGTCCGTAAAGTGAAAGTGGAATCAGTTTCTTTACATAAAAGTTAATCATTTCAATTTGTTTATTGCACACCCAATTACCCTTTCCTTATGAAGACTAACTGCAATGGAATCAAAGAATTAAGGGAATTCTGAATAATTGAAACATATTCGCGTCTTTTATAGTACAAAAATTATTTAACTGAAAGCCTAGCTACTAATTTGACTACCAGTGCAATTTAATTATTAACCAGATTTAAAGTAATCATTTGAATATTGAAACAAGACCCATTTACATTTTTGTTTGGATTTAAAAATATCCATAGAAAGCACTCCTGAACAACACAATTTCTGGTAAGTGTGTCACTATTCAGTCTCACGATGAAAACACACGTCCATATTTTCCACCAAATCATACTTCATGAATGAATTCTTTTTACTATATTAGAGTAAAGAAACATTATTCCTTAGCAGAAGAAATACTCAAGATAACGGAGCTATGAATGAATCGCTTATTTAGGTCCCATGTTGATCTTAGATTTCAGAACAGTCATTTCGGAGAAGTGTAGTCGCTTCGTCCTCGTAAAATTATTTTTCTACCGACTACTTTACTATGTTTATCGACTTTAAGGAGCTAGGGTTTTTCTTTCTATGAATAAAGAGAGGCATTTTCTGAGAATGGAATTGGTGACTATTAATACATTCCTGCAACGCTTTTAGGCTAAACTGTTTTTGAAGTATTCTTGAGGCTTTTATAAAAATATTTATATTTGAAAAATATTTTTGGCTTGATTTTTATACTTTTATTCATATTTTTGCCTTGATTACTGTTTTAAAACAAATTAACTTTCAATACACAAACTGTATATTTCACTGTAATGCATTGGATATGAAGTTTCATTACTAAGGGACAGCCATGAATATTTTATCTGTTAAAATGTATTGAGTTTAGATGTACGTATATAGAATTTGTACCTGCTAAAATAACTATTTTAA
Source organism: Latrodectus elegans (assembly GCA_030067965.1). Taxonomy (NCBI): domain Eukaryota; kingdom Metazoa; phylum Arthropoda; class Arachnida; order Araneae; family Theridiidae; genus Latrodectus; species Latrodectus elegans. The sequence goes on along the minus strand of CM057820.1, from coordinate 79,352,844 downwards.
GAAATTATAGTCTTGTAGAAATTTATTAAATCTAATTAAATTTTGGAAGAGTGACATGAAAATTTATTAAACATAATTAAAATAATTTATATTTTCTCTAGAAAATTACATAACTACATTAAATAAGAACATAATGAGGATGTATTATTGTGTGGTAATATATATTAATATAATTAGCCTTTATCCGTCATTAATTTTATATATTATTTAAACGATTAGGATAACAACAATTTTTAACAAATTAAATTTATTATATAATATGTTCTCAGACATTTTATTACAGGTTTAAATAAATTAAACTTTTTAACATACATTTGTATAAATTTTATTTAAATTAAAAAATAACATTGAAAAATTTTCCCAGTTCTCTTAGAACCTCAAGATTAAAAGTTTCTCAGAAACTTCGAGTCAATCAAAATTTTTCAAGAAAATTTCTTGGAAAGTTTTTCCAGTTCTCTGAAACACTCTTATCTTTTTCTGTTCACCAAAATCGCTGAACAAACCAATCGCTTAATAACATTAAATCTCTGTCATGCGACGAAATTTTCCTACCATCCTATTGTGTGGAGAAACATTCACTATATCGAAGATTAACATTCATTGAAATCCTTTGGTCTTCGGCTGAGTCAGGCATCAAAATCTTTTTATACAACCAAAAAGATTATTTGATCATAAAATTAGATTTGTAGGAAACGGTAATGTGAAATTACAAACTTATAAACTGTATCAAATAAATAAATCCTACTTACATATTAAATTTTCTTTGAAATAACGCTTGGCACTTAAATTACATTCCTAATTACATAAATAAATGATAAAAAAATATCTTGATTAAATTTCGATAAGAAATTTGTCTTACGCCAGTTTTTGCAAAAATTGTATATACTAGATTGGATTTCGATTAAAATACTGCTTATTCGAGTATAATTTTGCTTACTTTATAGACAGAAAAATTTTAAAAATATTTTATCAAAGCAAATTTTGTACCATATCTTACGAACAAATTTTAATTAAATAATTTTAGCTTATCCTATTAATTTATTTTATGCTTGTTTGCTCTTTATTGTCGCACATTTTCAGTAAATGCGACATACATAACGGTAAACTAAGAGAATTCAACTAAATTCAGATACAATTCTCAACAGTCCTAGGATTCTTTTTTTTAAACTCAAAGGGTACTTTTTAAACTTCCAATACAATGAGATAATAATAAAAAAAAAAATTGGAAGGTGCATTGCTTAAATAAACCCCGCAGGGTTGGGCTACTCCAGCTGCGCAGGGAAGTGAAGTTGACAGGAATGAATCAGACTTACACGCCAAACGCTCCGCTGATATCGGTAATTGCTACCAACACGTGCTGCCTCGTGCGTTGCATAGGACCCTTGGGTGGAGCGCTGATGGCCCTGTGTTAGAAAGGTATTGATGGGAACGAGGACAGCAAGTGGTTCTGATAAAGAAGCAAGAGATTAATGACTTTAAAAAAAAAAGATAAATTTTTTTTTTAAAAAATTCATAGAACTAATAGTTTGCATAGAACTAATCATTTTCATCATTATGATTGGAGAAAGTATAAACTCCAAAAAGCAATTTTCTTATAAATTTTAGATTAAGTTTATTTAGCGCTTATTTTTGATAAAAAAAAAATCTTGTAAAGTAATAGATGTCCCAAAACTTCAGCATTTTATATTTAATTACACATATTTAATAATTAAATGGGAAAAGCATTAGTGAATTTTGATAATTTCAAAGTTACTTAGTTCTGTTAAATATTTTGAAAATATAAAGCATTTATTTTTCTTTAAAATTGGAGAAAAATATAACTATTATCATATTATATATAATAGCTATATATTTGATCAGTTTTCCATTTCATAGCTTGTAGTCTACAACATTTTTTTAAATATTAGTAAAATTAGACCTAATAATTCACAATTAAGTTCTTCTATTAGAGTAGTTCTCTTATTTGCTTACAAATTTTGAAGACAATTTACGACGTTTCTTTCAGCAGTTTTAGTAATAAACCGGAAAAAGAATTTCACATCCATTCGTGTAAGTTTTAATAAGACAATTTTTCAAAAATATTCATGTGAGATGATTCTATTTTTCATAAACATTAATATACGATACACGATTATATGATTTTTTTATTTACAGTACTAACAAGTTTATCCTGATTTCCTGCTTAAAGATCATTCTTTGTATATGAAGGCTAACACAGTCCAGATCTGATTTGAAATGAATTCCGAATTACCTTCCAGAAGCATATTTACCTAATTGCGAATTGAAATGACGAATTGAAGTTCAAAATACTAAGTCAGAATGCTAACAATTAAGCGAGTAATTAGGCTATACAAACAGATGTGCATTGGCAGAACTCTTGTACGATGTTAGCATAAACTTAAAAACTAAAGATATTACAGAATAAATTACGTTGAGCATTGATGATTCCAATTGCTATAAAAATCAACGATAAAAACAGACAACTGGATTGATCAGGCTATTGCTTTAACATATTAGATGTTATTCAACCGTAGTCAAAATTTTTAAATTGACTACGAATCACCACGACCATCCACGGCCGAAATATGAATCTAATTTACAAATAGTTAATCAGTAAGTCTTACAATTAACCACTTAATGACAAATCTCGATTGAAACATTCATGAACTATAACAAATTACTTCAATTACTTTACCAATACCCAAACAACCGCATCTGATATCTATAATTCATATTAAATGAAATTTGTACTTAATAAAATATATAATTTAATCATATATCCTGTATTGAAAATAACTAAAGAAAGCTTAATGTATTAAATATCCATATTAAAAACCCACGCTAATATTTTCTTCTTTAGGCTTGTTAGAACGATAGCAAACTAACATGTAAAATCTGTACAAAGTATCTACTATTCATTGTAGCAGGATGAGGGGACTGCAGCTGATGCTATTAACAAGAGAAAAGCTCACCCTTTGCAAATTACATGTCAGGTGTTGCCAGCATTAAATAGGGCCGAACATGACCATTATTTAAGGGCGGCTTTTTTTTTTTTTTTTTAAGGAATTACATGTGGCCAGAAATTGGTGGTAAAAATACAGATCGTGCCTCGCAATGACTCATACGCATAGAAATAGGGGGATAGAATGTTCTATACCTTTTTTTTTATATATATAATTTACTGAGCAAGCACATGTGCTTGTAATAAAGTTCCCTCATTATTTGGAAAGTACTTTTCCAAAAGGTTATGACATCCATTCTTCTAAAATACATATTTATTTAATATCTTTCATTTAGGAAAAGTTATGAATGACGAAAGTGGTAGTTTCCAGTTATTGATATCACATTACTTCATGAACAGAAATTTCGTAATTAGAATTGCTAACAATTTATCCTTTTGATGATGGAATATATTTTCTAAGGAAATTTTAGATATAAGGGGTTCTTTTCATGTTTTTAGAAACAATTTAGAAAAAAAATTAAGTATAAAGGGATTGCACTCAACTTCACTTGATCCGAAATGATCTTTTTCATTGTTATTTTTTACAATTAAAGTTTCAAAGAAAATCCAAATATGATAGCTTAGATATAATAGATTAGCACTTTTCGATCTTTTATGTATTCGTGATTTAATTCATTCGACACTTACCATTTAATATGATTTCACAGTCACTAGAAGCATCCATATCAGTTTACGGAAACAAAAGCTTTAATTGTTATAATAAATAAATCAGAAGAATAACTAATTTAGCAATTATCAGAGTGGAGTGTGAGAATTGTCTAGAATTCAGTGCGTACAATAGATTGCCTGATCTGATTTGCCAGTGCAGTGTTATGACAGAAAAAAGACATTTTTCATATTGGCATCGTAGTTTCCGGGGTAGTGCCAGATTGTTCGAAAAGAAAATATGATGTTCGACTCCAGTCACGTTTGAAAGTGATTGATTTGTTTTTCAACAGCCATTTTTTTTTTGCACACAAGGATTGTTAGACCATGACCGACAGTTTTTAAAGAGGATTCTGAATAGCTACAAATATCAATCCCTAAACGAGTATTCGAAACCTCGAACAGTTAAATCGAAGAATACAGCGAAAATAATTCGACTGCCAACTCTGCTTTATAAGACGGAAATGCTAAGCAATAGATGCATTTTATTTTTGTCATATATATATATATATATATATATATATATATATATTTATATATATATATAATTTTTGAATCTGAAGCTGTGAACTGTGAACTGACAAGATGGAGTAGTGACTAATCAGCTTAGAGATCTTATGTATATATTTTTCATATAATAAGTGAAGTTAAGGATTCCATTTTACGAAAATAACTAAAATAAGTTTAAAGTAATAAACTTAAATTCTTTTAAAGTACTACAGTTACAGTTTTAAAAATGATGTGCATTAAGATATAATAGTTAACAATAACATGCAAACATCTAGGAAATCACTCAACCCATAACATGGAGAATTTGAAGAAATTTGAAAAGTTTCGCAAAAATTAAGTCAATTTGAGAAAGACCCCTTATCATGTTGTACGGGTAACAAAATTATGCATATTAATTTTTACGCCGAAGTAGTAAAATAAACAGAACCTGTTCATACAAACCATTCCCCTGCCCATCCATCTGACGACACTTAAACTATGCGCATATTTTAAATCTTTTCTGAAATAACTTTTAGTCGCTCTCTTTCTGGAGCGATGAAAATGCCTAATATATTTATTAAATTTGCGTAAACGAGCGATACCCTTGGAAGAAGACCCGAAACAAAAGAAACTTCCGAATTCGCGCCGGAGGAGACTCATAATTTAAAACTTTTCCTCTCCGGGGAGATTTTGTTTAAATCGCATAATTTATTGTGTTGGAAGTGTAAATGCTTGAAGAGATTTAATTCCGGTTTTGCATTGAATTGCCGAGTAACAATGTTATTAGCAAATTCGATACATGGCCTAAGAAGTCATTGTTTAATTTAATTTGCATGTTGAAGAAATAAAGTCCAGTTCCTGTCTTCATATATTTGTATACAATTAACAAAAATTATAAATGCAGCGAATTATCGTAAGAATTTGTATAATGCACTGATTCAATATTCCTTTAGATCAAATATTGTAAAGTATAATTTATGAATTTTAGTGTGGTAGTCAGAAATTTCAATTTCGAAACATGGAATTGAGAATTTCTAATGAGTGTTACATTTTGTATTTGATAATTTAAAAACCAGTACCACGTACAATGAAACAATTTTAAGTTTATTTGAGAATGAGAAATTTTTTTTAAATCTTTGCTTATGCACTAAACAAAGAGATGGAAAGTTATAGAATTTAATAAATATCATAGAGAAATTGATTTTTTTTAAATTTATAAATGCATTCTATATTTGACAATTGTTCTATAGAATAAAATATTTCAGTTAATTCTGATTTGAATAATAGAAGCTGGCGCGGAATATTTTAAATCAAACATATCTCACATTGTGAGCTAGCAGATATATAATACGTAAATTACTTTTTCAAAAGAATTATTTAATACATGAGCTGAATAGTAAAAGTGCGGTATAAAATATTTGACACACATAACCCTTTTCCACGTAACGTTTCAGATATTGTGACATATATATGAATCGAAGGAAGAAAATTTTAAAATCTTCCATGCGTCTTTTACGGGATCTTTTCAGATGTGCATTCATCTATCTGGAACGAAGCTCACATCTTTTGTTTGGCTGTGGTAAGAAGCGAATAAGACATACCCAGATCAGTCTACAACACTAACTTAAATAATTTAAATTAAAGTTTGAAATTTCTTTTTGTTTCAGCTGCTTCAATTCAAAATTTAACACCTATATTACAGATCTTATTATAAACTCTTAAGAACAGCGAATTATCAAAATGCAAAATCTATCATGTTTTGAAACTTCTATAAGATGTTACAATTTATTTTAGACTTATGTTATTAGGAAATATATCCTGAAAGACATCAAAAATACCCTGAAATTAATCATTACGTTAACCTTTAATTGAGATGCCAAATTATATACTATTTAATTCTTTTTGATTTGAAGCAAGAGTTACAAGTACTATTCAGAAATTGGTTTTAAAAAACCTCGAACTGTGTAGTTAATAAATTATTAAACTATTAAGATTGAAATAGCAAATGGAATGGCTGAAAGCCTAACACTTAATCTTTGTTCATTACAATTTTTGTAGATAAACGCAAAATGCACAAATATTTGCTTATGAAAAGGAGCAAACGTATTTCAGAAAATTTTAATTTGTTTGCAATTTAACTGTAACTAAGCATTTTAGGTAAGTAGAAATTTAAGGCGCTATGAGCAATGCTTTGAAATTTAACCAGAACTACGAATGGAAAAAAAAGGAATCCTAATACAATCAATGAAATTATTATATGTTTATTTTTTAAAAAGCAACGTTCATAAGATTTAAATAACCGTTTTCCCTTAGTTGCATTATTTTTATTTATATGAATCATTAAATGAGGTAATAATATTCAACAAAACTTTAACTTCTTATCAAATATGCCAATTAATATGCGACAAAAGGAAATTATATATATATAATTTCCTTTAGTCGCACGCACGCACACACTATATATATACATATATATATATATACATATATATGTATATATATATACAGTATTAACTATTCTCCCAAGTAATAATAAATTCACCAATGCATTTTCATATTTCAATATTGCTCAAAAAAATTAAATATTTATAAAGTATGGATTTTTCATTACTTATAAAGGTGTATAATATATTTATAAATAAAGAAATGATAAAAAGGAGTAAATGTGATAAAAAAATACTCTAATGAAAGAGACTTAGTCTTAATGAAATGCGAAAATGCTTTTAAAGAAAAATATTTAATTAGAAAACCTTTTAAGAGAAAGCTTTTCCTGTTACAAAACACAGAATTTTAACTCTAAAATTGTGAATGGGAGAATTTCTCAAAGACAAATAATCATAGTTTGGTCAACTATGCTCGAAATAAAAAAAAAGAAAAAATTAGTTAACAATTAAAAGTAAACAGTAAAAAAGTTAAACAGTTTGAAGCATTCTTAAAAATTCTATAATTACTTTGTGATTCCAAAAATCATGAATGAAAATTTTTCAAGGAAATCTTTAAATAAAAATATGCAATAAATATTTTTAAATTAATCAGAATTTAGAAAATATTCAATATATATATTGAAAACATTTGATATATCATTCTTTCTAAGCAATTTCATGGAAATAAAATATTTTCGCTTATTCACAATCAGCCATACCGAAACAGCTTAAGAAAATTAAATATTAAAATTCCCTGTAAGGAAGCGAAATGAAAACAATTTCCAGAATAATCAAAACCTCAATTCTTGCATCACAAAGGAAAAGATTGGAAAACAAATTTTCATCCCCCTGCCAAACATTGCAGATTATTTATATATTTCCCTCTCTTGCCTCAAACCACCGGGAGAACAAATCAGAACTTTTTGGAAAGAAATGCCAACTTGTTTCTCCATAAATAGAAAAGTAGCAATAAGCTGAAACAGCAAAAAAAGGTAACATCTTTTTCAGTCATCTTCTGCAAAGGATAAACCCAAACAATTGTTGTGCGGAAGAAACACCATTAAAGTAAATCCTTTGCTAAGCAGTACGACAAAGCTTCTCCATTTTCAAAATATTTTCTAACGATTTATTTATACACCCTTATTTTAAGCTATAAAATAGAATGAGCTTGTAAAAAAAATAAATGGAGGTCTGATGCACTCTGCTTATGGCTGGCAAGTTATTTTGTTTTTGAATTTGTTTTTCAAATGATTGACCGAATGCATAAAATCTGTTAAAATAGTAAAATATCGTAATAATTAGAGAAATGGAGATAAATTAACATTGTAATTATTTTCTCTTACCGAGTTTTTAAAATTATCAATATAAATTAAATTGACACAATATGTAATTTATTTCTGAAGTAAAATAAAGTGAAAGTTTTAAATAATATATTTAATTACCATTAAACATATTTATTTGGCCAATCATATCTATAAATTAAATATTTTAGATTAGTCCATGTGTACTCAAGGCAGTTTAATAAAAAAGAGATTAAATAAAATTTTTTATTTAAATGGGGATTTCAAGCTAATTATATATATATATATATATATATATATATATATATATATATATATATATATATATATATATATATATATATATATATATATATATATATATATATATATATATATATAATTTTTATACTTCTTAATAACTTAAATCTTCCTATGAAAACACCAGAATATAGAATTTGTATTTTTCAAAAAAAAAAAAAAAAAAAAAAAAAGCAATTATAAAGATACTGTGAAATTAATTAGTTTTATTTTGACTAAACACTTTAAAGAGTATTTTTGTAATACATTCTAATATTAAGTTTAAAAATATAATTTTTTTCTTAAAAATATTAAAGTAAATTTTGATTTAAATAAATAAAAGTTTTATACATTGTATTTTTATGTACTGCATGAAGTGCTTTAAAATTCACACAAAAAAGGTATATATGCCCCTATTTATAATTCGTAGAAGAAACCAAATATTTGGGAATAAATTTGGTGTATCAAGAAAACAATTACCATATATTTTGTATCGGGTTTATTTTTTGAAAACATAATTTGAGTACATTTTGAAAAGAAATTTTAATAGAAACAATGTAGTAAATTATGCTAAAATTAAAGTCTATTTGAAAAAAATCGTAATCAGTATCAAATTTTTTATATATTTAAAACTGGAACATTAGAAAATAAAAGTTTCTTCTATTTTATAAAATGTTACATCATGTAAATAAATATTTAAGCACATATGACAGTCAAAAATTTTCAAGAAATTCTCTCAAGTCGCTAGTTATAAAATATAGAGTAAGGATTCTAAGTCTATCATATCCATCATTTGAAGATACCTGCAAATATTTCTCTTAAAGTTAAATCTTGGATCGTCGAAAAAGGTGAAAAAGTATAACCTATTGCAAACTACTTGTTAAATCCTTCTACAAAGTCAAAACTCCGTTACAACCATCTTTTCTGACATTCTTCGGAAAAGAATAGATGCCGACAGTCATGAGTTGGTGCTTCTGAATTTCTTTTTCTTTTTTTATATCTTCCTTATTATTTTTTTTCACGTTTTTCCATTTTCGTCTTCTTATTTTTCTGATATATCAGGAAAAGAAAAACCCTGATATATGGACGAAATGCGGCGTGAAGTATTGTCGACGACTTGTCAAAAGAAAGTCGACTTCAATTTCGGCTTTCCTTTTTTTCCTTATGAAGGGGAGGGGGTTGAGTGAGGGAAGGCTAAAGGGTGGTCCGGACTCCTTTTCTTGGGCCCTTTTATTTTCGGGAGAAAAATATCGCTTCAGCTATATAAGGAGAAGGGTGGTGTAAGAAATAAAAGAAATCGTCGAGGTGAATCTTCGATAACGGTGCTTGGAATTTCTTGAAAGATTCACTCTATTTACACCGCGCTCCCTATCAGGTCCCATACTGTAGCTGCCACTTCACTTCCTTACAGGACATCCCTCCATGTCCCTCCTCCCAAGTCAACGTTTATTGCTCCGCAAGTATAGTGTATACAAAAGCCTTTGCCCATTATTCCAAACTTAAAACGACTTCTGTGCCGTGACAACAATAGAAACGATTCTGTGTGGGAAAACATCGTTTTTATTTATACGTGTCTTGGAGGGAATAAAATATTTAAAGTCCAGCGTCGTAATGGGGTGATATTAACGCAAAAAAACTTATACAACCTCAACGTCTTCAAGAATAACTCGATTTGCTTCACTTATAACTTTAAGACAGAAAAGTCATTAGCGGAACGAAATTTAAAAATTGTTGGTAAAATTAAGTTTTCAATTGTTACTGAGCAAATATTTTATTTCTAGCATACCAGTTGTCATTGAACGTAAATGTAATGGGTTGAAATCTCGATTTAATAAGTTATCAGATAAAATTGCTATAGCCAATGAAGGAAATTTATTAAATTATTTATTTGGCTATTTATGTGAGATTTAAAAAATACTGACATTTTACATGGAATTAAATTAAAAAAGCAAAATTGCTTAGGTTTGAATAAGTAAATAAAATATTGTCTTTTTATATTAATCTTTTCATAAACTTTTAAAAAGTTCTTAAAATAAATTTCAATTTAAGGTTAAAATATAATGGAGTCTTCCACACGAATAATAAAAATTTAAAGTTAAAATATATTGATTTAAAATGAAACTAAAGTTTATTTCTTAATACGAAATTAATTTTGAATATTTACTAGCAAAATCCAGTTTTGCAATAAAGTAATAAAATTCAAATTATAAATATTATGCATTTTCAATCATTAGTTAGTATTGACAAATGTTTTTAAGTCACAAATGGAAATAATTTATCCACTTCGCATGGCAAATTGGATAGAAATAGCTGATAGATGTTATAAATTATTTGAGAAGTCCCTGGATATTTTTTCCAGAACTTTAATATATAATTTGAACATTCACGTTTCGAAAAGAAGAAATTTTGGAAAACCCTGACATACAGAAACAACTTCTACAAATGACAATGCAGAAATGTTACTCATCTCATCAGAATCATTGCTGGTTTTGAACAATGGACATTTCTATGTGTAGAAAAATTCAAGAGATTACATGTAGTCACACTTAAGCCACATTTATTCAAGAAACTCTAACGTTCATAACTTTTTATGTGATATCATTCATAGAATACTCACATAACTAGGCATAAGACAAAAAATAATGAATCAAATCTAAGTGACTTTGTTTTGGAAATAAGTTAACAAAGCCAATAAATACTAAGGAAATTTACTTTGTAATAAGGATAATGTATTTTGATACAGATAATATAATTATGTTTGCTGAATTTCATAGAGAAGTAATTTAAAAAAATTATACGGAATATAATTTTTCAAAGGATTCCATATTTTGTAAAGTTTGAGAAGTTATACACATTTAGGAGAAAAATATTCCTAACAAGGAATATGTATTGATAAATTTTTTGAATTACAATTGATTTAAAAAATTTTCTTTGAGTCTTAAGATGACTAGTAAAATTGCTAAAAATTGATTTGACAAACAAAATTACAATTCCAAATTAAGGCATATTTTAAACATAAGAAAATAATATGTAGGAAGAATAAAACTTCCTAAAATATAGTTACTTCGAACCTTATTTTTAGAAATTATAGTTAAAGTTGAAAGTTAAATTTTTTATTCTCTCTCAATTTAAATTAAAAATCCAATTTTCGTTAATAAATTTTTTAGCATAAATATCTTGTGTATCTCTATAAATATACCTCGTGTCAAACAAAGAGTCCCATGATTATTATTTACACTTTTGAATGTGGATTCATGGCTGAGTCATTAAGCTTATTTATATATATAGATATACAACATCACACACATACATAAACTCCATTAAATTTAACTCATTAAATACTTATTACAACCGCTTAATAAATAGAAATGCGAAGGAAAAACATTTTATTGCATTTAAAACAAACAGCGGTTACGATTTTGTTTGTTAATTACCAGGAACATGTCCAATGAATTCGACGTGGCAGCTGGCTTTATCGATGGGTGTTTGCGATACTTCCAACTTGCGAAATGAAATGTTTCACAGTAAAAACGAATTAAAAACACTTCGCATCCGGCAACAATATTAATGGCCAGGTATCGAGTAGTAAAAGAGGAAATTTTAGAACCAGCCGCCGAGTTAATGTAGCGGAAGATAACTTGGAAGTACATTAAGTATGCGGCAGCGTTTAGAAATAAGCAAAAGTCGATATTTTCGAAGGCATAAAGGGAAGAAAGAAATTCTCCTTAACATATTTAAAGGCTGATGAAAGAAATTAAATATGTGAGGGCATATATTCCAGCTAATGTTGATTATCATGATGTATTTATAAAAATACTCCTATGAATAGGTGTCATAATTCTTAAGTATTTAAAAATTATATAGAATAGTAGAAATATAATTGTTAATTTAGTACGCAGCTGGGGATTACTTTTGACATAAAAATCCTTTCTATTAATCTTATGAATGACAAGCAATTTTAAATATGCAAGGCAAGTAGACTCGATGTGTATAAATTTACTCTAAATCTGAGCAGTACTGAGCTTTTATAATATTAATAAAATCAAATTTGAAAAGATTGTCCATAATATACAACTTTTAAGTTCTGCGTTACTACTCTGAGTAAATTGATTTCGATAGTTTTATTTACATTTATTGCGATAAACTAATAAATCTGATCTTTATATTTTAAGTTTGCACGTGAATACCCCCAATTTTACTGTTAAAGATCTTAAAGAATTGTAGAATTAAATCTACGCTGCGTGTTTGTGTCAAAATGAAATGTGCGAGCCCTTAATAAAACTATATAAAAAAATTCGGCTTTTAAATGTTTTTTTGATGAATTGCTTTTTTAATGTTGATGTAATGTAGACACATCTAAGGTCTAAAGACTTTATTTGCACTGGATAATTAATTGATTTTTTGTAACATTATGAATTCAAAACAATTAGGAATTGATAACAGTTAAAAAATCTAACAAAAAAATTGTTTTAAGTTAAAAATAAATTTAAAATCTTATTCACACACACAAAATTGTTTTAAAGTTTTAGTAGAAATACTGTCAAGAAAAGCATTTTCCTTCTATTTCTTTCAAAATTAAAAATACGTCAATAAAAAGCATGCAAAAAGAATTTAGGAAATCCCTTTTTTTTCCAGTTTTCAATCACATTCTTGTTAGAACATTACGGGAACTGGAAGGAATAGAATGCAGTATAAAATGCTGATTAAACTATTTATGGAAAAGAGGAACTCTCAGAGAAAGGCTGAGGGTATCAGGTGTCGGCCGAATAAATCCAGGATTTTCCAGTTTCTGAACTGATTGGTATGGTACAGGTTCGATTTTGCAGAATCTAGGATTGGCATTGTATAGTCACTGTTAGCTTTGGTGGGATTAGGTATTTGGAAGGGAGAAAAATTTCAAAACTCCAGAGTTATTTTTACATAAAATAGATTATATTTAGTAATTTATATTTCCTATTTTGTTATCAAATGTTTTAGTATACAATTCGCTTTAAGTCAATCTTTTTATAACCCTTTATCTTTATAAAACGTTTCTATGTCTATAAAACATAGAACTTCATTCTATAAATTAAGAGTTTTGAAAATATTTCCTTTTGTTCCCCATTTTAAACTATTTTTAAGTTAAAATTTATTTCTTATTACATAAATAAGCAAATTTAATAAACATATTTATGTTTATTAAATTTGTCTATTGTATTATGTATTTTGTCTATCAAGCATATGATTTCTAAATTTTTTTATTTCCAAATTTGCTGATATAAAATGTAACATTTAGTCAATTTTATCGTCACTTTTTACTCTAGAAAGCCGATTCGATTGTGATCTACATTAAAATATAAATATGCTCCACCATACAAAAACATATGTCAGAAATTAGGTAAAATTGTTTTCCCTTATTACGTGTGTCATTTTAAACATTTCAAAACTGAAAATTAAAGCATTAACTATTTAAACGGACATAAAATCAAAATTTCAAGTACAGTACATTTATCGCAATAATGGTTTTAAGCTCTTAAAGCACAGGACAGTATTACCAATCTAATCTCACGATAAAAATATATACATCGAACGTAAATTGAATGGTATTTCAAACTAACGAATACTAACTAACGCGATTCATCAACTAAAAATATATACATCGAACGTAAATTGAATGGTATTTCAAACTAACGAGATACAGCGGAACGAGTTTCATCTTTCAACATTTCTTACAAATTTGCGTCACATCTGGTGCATTAATCGGACAACGTTAAACCATTAAGTACACATCAGCCATTAGATTTTAGAGTGACGAAGATGAATCGCGTGGGAGTCAGGGCCGCGACATGAACATGGTTTCCAGCCCGACCCTCTGGGGACATGCGGGACTTTAATTTTTTTTTTTTTACCTTCGTGTACTTTGGGCTAAGGAGCGTAGTATATGGATAAGGGGTAGAGGGAGAAAAATTACCCCGATGAAAATGTTTTAAACAAATACTCTGAGGGTGGGGTTCTATTGGGGGATAGGGGTGAAGTGAAAAATTTACCGTGGAAGCGTGGGTTGCGTTTTCTACTGAGTCCATGAGCCCCATTGTCTAACGCTCAATCATCAGCAACAGGGGAGGTAAAGAGAGATAGAATTATGCATGAGCGTGATCAGGCGTTCATATATATATATATATATATATAAACGGACTTCGCATTATCACCTAAAAACAGTCCTGGCTATAAAAGGTTTTATGCAACTTTTGTGCAGGATCTGAATCCCTGGTGTGGTATAAGGGACGATAGAGAGTGCGTGGAATAAGAAACCAAAAAATTGCCTACGCGGTGTAACCTGACATCTATAAGTTGGAAATATGGAAAAACGCAGTTTTTATTAAATTTTTTCCCCTACATAACTGCATATATTTAGCTTATGTGCTATAGACAAAGCTATTATATATATATATATATATATATATATATATATATATATATATATATATATATATATATATATATATATAATATATTGGCTTAAATATATATTATTTTAAAAATTTGCTAGAATACATAGTGCTAGAATTTGAACTACGCTGCAGTTTAAAATTTAAAACTTAAAATTAATTTGCTTTAAAATTTGTAATTATTTATCTTGTAACATCAAATTTACAAAATTCCGTAGTAATGTATGTAAATTTATTTTAAGTTTGAAAATTATTTACATATCTAATTATATATAACAATATTTGATAGATTTAATGAAATTGAACTTATAATGCAAGTTATACAACTATGAGTACATTAGTGTATGGAAATTATTTTGAAAGCTTCACTTTAGAATTGTGAAAACCTAAAATTTAGGGAAGAGTATAAATATTTTTAACTCTTAAAATTTAATTAAAATAAAAAAATTGCTAGCAGCCCATGGCTTCTAGTAATAAACTCATGTCCAGGTTTTTGAGAAAAATTTTTAATATATGGAAAAATAACGATGTGTTTAATGGCATTTATTTAATTTCTGACAAGAGTGTCAGACAAACGTATACTCCAGATAAAATAATCTAATGAGATTTTGAATGCTTCAGAAGTCTTTTTAAAAAGTTTGCTTCAAAAAATAAATATTAAAAGACAGATCCTAAAATTATTCTTAAGTGATAATAAAAATTTTCTTAAGTGAAGAAATTAAATTTTCTTAAGTGATAATATAAACTTCACACAGAAATCGCCTTAATTTTAAATCATTTTGAAATTTATATTATCACTTAAGCGTTTGGATCTGCCATCAATACTCATTTTAACATTTAATACTTAAATTGAAATATTCAGCTGTTTCCCCTTATCGTTTAATAAGTGACAATTTAGTTAAAAGAATTAGCAATCTTTTTGGTTATAAATTAAAACAGTAAAAAATGATTTTTGGAATTAATATTGAAGAGTTTCATAATTTAATTTAAAAAAAATATTTATATGTGATTAAAATGCATAAGAGTATTGCTCTTGCGATAAAAAGACAGATTTTCAAGTTCTAAGAATTGAATTTTTTCTAACAATTTTCACTTGATAAATCCAATGTCCGTAAAAGTGACGCTGTATTACATCTAAAGAAGAAATATGGCATTTCCGAAAGCTGTCGTATCGTCTTATTCTCTGACGTCACTGTTTTTCGATCGAAACCTTTGTGTCCAAAATTGGCAATTAATCCATCCTCGTTCACTAACTGGAAGCTAAAACACTTCATTAGGCAATTATACCACTATGCCTCACGTTGCACACAATCCGTACTTTGCAGCTGCAAATCAATTGCACACGCCAGCTAAAAGGATGGCGAGGATGGGGCGGTGGCGAGAAAAGTAGTTCCTTTTCACCGAACGAAGTAGCACATTTGGTTGCACTATCTCGATTTGTTGGGACGGAAAATATCTCTCAATTGTTACAGATACTGAGTTTTGTAATTAGGAGAGGACTCTTAGTTCCTCAGGCATAAATTGCTCGGGAGGGGCGGCATTAATAGTGCCTAACGATCCACCCAGCATAAACCACGTGATTCCAGCCATTTCCATGCAGGAATAAATGAGGCTCCACTGAAAAATCTTCAGATTATACAAGAATTCTTAATATTACACAGTAATTCAGCAGAGGAAGATTTTGAAACTATGAATTTATTAAATTATTGCAGCAAATTTAGTGGTTAACCACGTAACTTAAAATACAGCAATATGTTAAATGTAATATACATGCTGGGCTTTTAAATTTTTAGAAAGTTGTTGTTTAAATAAAAAAAATTTTTGAATATTTGTTTGTCACTTATCGCTGTTTTGCACATGAGAGCTAATCAGACTGGAATCTATAAAGTTTAGATAGTTTAAGTAAGATTTATTCTTGCTAAGAACCGCTAGAAAGCTCAACGAGTTATGGAACTCAAATACTACTTAACTGAAATCCAGAGGGCTACACATTCGGTTGCCAGTTCATAAGGGAATAATTTGTTACATAATTTAGTAGTCTTCTGCTAATATTTTTTAAAGGCAAAAAATGTAGTTAAATAAATTTTTTTTTTTTTTCATTTCAAAATACATTAAATTCCCGACCTTCCATTTTCAAATCTGTATTCCTGATGATTTTATACATTTTTCATTTGATATGTCTGATTATTTCACGACTACATCAAGACTCGTCAAAAAATAAAATTATTTTTCAAAAAATTATTGAAATCCTTACAATAAAACTAACTAAAATTACAAAATAATATGCACAATGGGATTGAATTATATTTTGAGAAGAAAATCAGTAGTTGTTACAACTTCTACTGATTTCCTTCCAAAACTCAAAATTAAACATAACTTGTAAAAATGTTTATGCATGTATAAAATAAGCATTTTAGTATTTCAAGGCACAGAAATAGTAGCTTTTAATATGGGTGCAGCGCGTTTTAGTAATAAACTACTCCATATCCTCAATGCTTTGTCACTTCATAGTGAAACGAAATCAAAAGTGAATTCTCTTCTTATATTTCATCCTATCGTTTCTGATATCTTAGGCTTTATCAGCCCATTCCTCTTAAAAATGAAAGGGCTCAATATATCACCTCCTTCCTTCAGAACAGGCGTGTCGTCAACCCTTGGATAGATAACCCCTATAAAATATGAGAGCACCACCCTCTTTCCCAAGGCAGACCCTTAAAAAGCTCCATCATATCAGCAAAAAAGGGGAAAACTAAGGTCTTAAAAGGGGTAGTAGCTGCTTGCTCTTTCAAACCACTAGCCACATTATTAATGCATTCGTTATCGGCAAATTCCGTTACAGTTACAGCCATTATTAATGGTTGCAGCAGAACCTAGAACATGACACTTAAGTTGGGCATTGGTGCAATACAAGACACGATTTGTCTCGAAGGCTGCGTGCTTATTGATTGGTTGATGAGTTGCTTGCCTGACTCGGGAACTCTCACGTTCAAAAGGGAGGGGGAAAAAATAAAAATTTCCTCTTAGCACCCCGAGGTTATTTTGAAAATTGTTATTAAGACCAGGAAACAGCGATCATAGAGGGAGTGTGAAAATCTTTGGGAGGGAGGCTTGAAATTAAGATCGTGCTTATCGATTGCATGACTGAAGTCGGGTGTTATTAAATGGATTGGAACTCCCAGCAGGCCCATTAAAAAGAACCAAAAGCATTATTTTATACTGACTGAATCTACAGACTTAGCGAAATAATATTTTCTTAAACTATTAAATATTTAAATGCAAAATAAGTGTACTCAAATTAATTTTATTGATACAAAATATTTAAAAATGATTAAGAAAACAAACATACAGATTTTGTATATCATTCTACGCTGTAACTATTGGCAATACTAGTGTTTATCTATTAAACCAAGCCCTTTTTTATGAAATGTTACAAATTCAACAAATAAATTTTAACCCATATTCATGTACTTCAACTTAACATTTTAAATTTACACATTTACAGTAAATTTAACATTTCGAAGATAACAAAGTATTGTGTGTATTCTACCAGAAACTGCATGATTACTTACCAATTTTTTTCATCTGTTTTTAATATTATAAGACATTATAAATAACAAACATTGATTTTTGGAATACTTGTAAATGTGCTCCAATTATCAAATTTAAATTATTCAAAGTAAATTAAACATATTGATGGAAAAATAACTGTAATCAGATTAAGAAATTTTAATTTTACATTAATATTTAGCGTAATTTTTTGTAATAATTTTGCGCTACGTTGAACCAAAAGCGAGAATATTTTAAAACCTTAATTTCTCTAATACCTTTGAAATTTATTTATGAAATATATATTACTATTCATTAATCATATTTTTCTTTTAAATTATTTAAAATCAGCCCTAGACATAGGAAATATCTGATGCCTAACTATTGTTAACCACTGGAATTAGAAAAAGATTAATTCAAAATTAAGTTCATAAAAGTGAATCAGAAAATTTTAAACTTAAATGGTTAAACTAAAATAAACATATTGATTCACATGTATAATAGTATTTTATCGAAATAAATTACTGATAAATGTTCTTAAAAATTAAATGACATAAAATTTTTAAAAATATTTAAAAAATGAATGTGAAATTTATTACTCATTTGAAAAAAATTAGAATTCATTGCTAAAACCTCTAACAATATTTTAATTCAAATAAAAAAAACCTAATGACTTGTAAAGAAAATACTCAAACAAGATTATACTTAATACATGGAACTGAAAAAATTCAACGTGATTAATCTACATGTCAAACATTGAATTTTTTCAACTTGGGTATAGATACGAAGTATATTTATTAACTTATTGATTTTCTAATTTTGAAGAAATAAAAATGATGCGACCCCAGTGAAAGATTAAAAAGATTAATCAAAGATACCAAGTAAAAAAAAATTTCGCCTTCATATCTAAAATTCTCTTTAAATTCAAATTCGTGATAAATTGGTGTAATCTGAAGAAAATAGGATTTTTTTTTAAATTCCAAATGCAAAAGATATTAACGAACAGGAATATAAATTGGAGGTCATTTATTTATCTGAGAACAATATGCCACTCGTATTCCTCCTTTCATGTTTCCTCGTGACTAATGCTATTCATAAATATGAGGTTCATAAAAAAATATCCTGACTCCATACTTATTTTACATGCATAAAATAATTAAAATTAAGACAAATTAGCGAATAATTATCATTATATTAAAATGTTTAATGAGTTTGATAGTTTTAAAATGAAGTTTTATTGTAGTTATAACTTAATACAATGTATTAAATATATCTTAAGTTTGAAATTTATTAGTTTGAATAAGGTATTACTGTATCTACGAAGATTTTTGAAAATGTTTCATTGTTCCTGTAACCAAAATCACATAAATTAGAAAAAAGTTAGTAAATACAGTTAAGGCAAATACATATAATTAATTGTATATCATTGATTCAGCAAAAATCGAATTGTCGACAAAAATTTTCGATTAATTTGAATCGATTTAACTTCATTCATATAAAACGTTTTACAAAACCAGTGTCATAAGAAGAAATATTTTTAGATTAATGTTTTTCTATTTATAAAATTTTATTTAAATTGTTTCAACAAATTGCATCAGTTAATTTCAATTTTAGTTGTCAGTTACTTAATATAAAAGGAATCTGTTATAAATTTGAAGAGCAAAATTGAATATATAAAAAAATACTTTTTGCATTAATTTTACAATCGATAGTTAGTAAATTTTATGCAATTTTTGTCAAAATATTGAATTTTTAATATTTTTGTTACTGAGATTACTTAAAAGTGATATTGAAGGAAAATTATGTGTTTCCTAACAAAAAATGCTTGCTAAAAAGGATTCCTTATTTTGTTCACTTTTTAAATGCACATTGCATTTATGAGACAAAAACACACTTTAATTAGAAAATTTTCAAGATGGTATATAATCTGAATAAACTCATTGAACTAGACAAAGATATACTTTTAATTATATTTTTGTTTCCTTTCTCTATATAATACATCCAAATTAATAGATTATTGTATAAATATGAACGAAAACAATTTGATTAGGAAGATGAACATATAAATATTCATATATAATGCATCAAACTAAGAAAGATATCTTAAAATAAGACAAATCAGCATTTTAGCGTAAAAATACCCACACATAAAAAACGAAATTGGCTGTTATAACTTGAAATTGTGTTTCATGGAAAATGCTTAACTTTTCGCAATCTTATTTATGAAAAACAAAATCTTTGTCTTTTGTCGCAAGAAATATATATTCTTTTCTTTCAAAATTTTAAGTTTTATCAAACTACTCAGTGATTTTTTTACGTTTTCTTGTTTTACTTTAAGTTTCCTCTAGAAACTTATCACAAGAACACAGCTGGTATACGAAAATATTTTTTTTCTTCGGGAAGTTTTAAAAAGAAAACGAAACAAACTTCGAGGGGCAAAAATGTATCATTCATGTTGCCCGGCAAATATTTCCTTCAAAACATTTGTTTTCGACAAGAGTAGAGCCAAAGTAGGCGTAAATTCAGAAAAAAAAAAATTGTAAGAAACAGGAGAAATTCAATAATGCGAATTTAAAAAGTGCATCTAACATATAAATTTGGAACAGAAAGATATTTTTTGAGATCAAATTGAAAAGATTAAATACAAATGAAAACTTAAAAAAATATTACTTGAAAAATAGAATTATTTTTATTTTACATAAACGCGAATATATAGGGATTGTATTCTATCACATTTGATAATATTAAATAAAAGTCTAGAATTTTTACACACATGTCCGAAAAATAGTAAAATTATGTTTCCTATAATTGTTGAACGATGAAATTTCAGAGGAAAATTTTTGTCCATCCAGGTATACCCCAGAGTTTGATATCCATTACAAATTCTGCGAAGCATTTGTTACATAACAGATGTAGTTGAAATAATTTGCATGTTATAATAAATAAACTGTTAACAATTAGAATGTTGCCAGTGCATATGGTAATTAAATTACATGTAAATAAAAAATTAAAATTAAGTTGATTATAATATGCCTCGTGTGAAGAAAAATGCTGTTTATTAACTGATGATTATAAAATATATTATCAATGAAATGACACTTATAAAAATACAAACAATTTGGAAAGACACTCATATGATATGAATGATCAAATTTGAGTGACAATAAAGTTAACGTATAAGGAGAGAAGAATAAAACCTAACACATTTTGCGTTTTTTCTTACTTTAACAATTTTGATTCATTCAAGCACTTGTTAACGTATCCAAGTTTTTTTTCACTTTTTTTTCATCGATTTTTATCTATTTCTTAAGCAAATACCTTGAAGAGGTTTCTTTTAATAAATATTCACAAAATACAAAATTAACTTTAATTCTTCCTCCCTAAACTTAATAAAATTCTTTTCCTTTTAAGTTTCTAATTAACATATTTGAAAAATACTCTACCAATAAATTTTAACTGTAAATTCTAAATCTTATACACAAATTTACAATTCAAAATCCTGATTCCACAACCTGTAACTTGAAACTGGAGAATGTGTTTTAAACACAATATTTAATACATAACGTAATCGAAGTAGGACTTCAATGATGAATATGTAATTGAAGCAACACTTCAGAGGGAAAGTGTACTAAAACTGTTCTCAGTTACAATAAATCCAGACAATTACATATTCAACAATGAATATTTTTGAAACACACAAGTGGCACAATTACATAACATTTTTTTCCAATGGTCGGGGTACATCAGGATGTATTGTCACCTTATACTCAAGAAACCGGCTGGAAAGAGTGACCTTTTTGCTGCCGAGGCGTAGCACAGGGTGCACAACAGGGGGGGGGGGCACCATCGTACTCTCACACATGCCATAGGGACTCGTTTATAGGGTAGGCACCATTCATACCTCATTCACACACAAGGAAAGGACAAAGACAGGAGAGAGAGAAAGTACATCCATGCCTGAACCGGGATTCGAACCCAGGACCTCTTATACGTAGTCAGGCAAGCTGACCACTAAACAAGTTGGCCGGCATTACATAATACTATCCATTCATCTAAATGCATATTTTAAAGGAAAATTATGTGAAAAAATTGCTCT
Organism: Latrodectus elegans; assembly: GCA_030067965.1. Lineage (NCBI taxonomy): Eukaryota > Metazoa > Arthropoda > Arachnida > Araneae > Theridiidae > Latrodectus > Latrodectus elegans. Next base: position 79,330,615 of record CM057820.1, on the reverse strand, counting down.
AAAGGGAAAAAAGGAATCAAAATAACTAATAAATGGAAAGTTATAATGTAAAGTGAGTATAAATTGAAAAATTATGAAAAACTATGCATTATCCATACTTAATATTGGACACCCTTAAACTTTCAATTCATTACAAAATCATTCTATATATACATTCTAACAAACAAGTTCAATGTATTCTCAAAGTTATCTTCAATTTAGAAATTTTCATTGTTTTAACCTTGAATTATTTGAAAATGTGACTAAGAAATACGGAAAGCAATTTTTAGAAGAAAACTACTTTTGATGCTTCTAGTTAGATGATTTACTTTTTTAAAATTTGGCATTTATATAAAATGTGGGGAATTATAAATAGCATTTGAAAATCTTTAGTGTAGAATCGTCTGAATAAATAAGTTTCCAAAGTAATAAAATTATATAAATAATCAAAAATCCTTTTTTTAAATTGAAAACTTTAACTAATTCAAAGAATTTTATTTAAATGCAAATAATAATTTTATAAGGATGTATATAATAAAGAAAAATAAAATAATTAAAATATATTATGTATTTTAATATTTTTTTCTTTTTAATAGAAAAATTAGTTGAGAAATTTAATGAAAGAATGAGAATTAAGAGATTAAATATTAAAATTTAAGTAAAATAACTCAAAATTTTAGGCTAATATTTTTAAAAGCATTTATATTTTAGGTGTTTTTATAAATATTGCATAAAATACTTAAAAGTTTTAAATGAATATGCATTATTGAATAATTTGAAACTCTGAAAATTAAAAATTCTGGTAACAATCACACTAAAATTGTTTGGCTAACCAAGAAAAAATCCTAATTTATGTTTAAAAATTGAAAAAAAAATTTTAACTAATGCAAATATTTTGTTAAGAGGCAAATATAATGCAAATATACCGTACCCTTAGTGACGCGTACATAATGTATACAATAAAATTTCACCTCTAAGCACACTGAAAATTCAGTTAAATCTAATATTTTATTCGCTTAACGGTTATTTTCGTTCTGCGAGCATCCATATCTAAGGTGGGATTCCAACCCACGAGCTGTTAAATCGAATGCAAGAGACCTAACTACTCGGTTACGAGCCCGACTCAGTTTAATCTAAGTCTCGACCCAAAGATTTATAAAATTCTACTTAATTTTTATTTAATATCATTGAACAAATTTGATTTATTAAATCCTGTATATTTACGGTCTTAAAGTAAAAAATCTAATAGTTGAATATTTTACTTATTTCCCCATCCAAATATTTACCTTTGTGAATGTTCAGATTAACTAAAAAAAATTATTTTGAAACATAATTTGCACAGATTGATTAAAAATATATTTGCCAAAAGTTCATTCATTGCTTTCTAAAAGCATTTGCATGTTTGTAACTGGTAATCATTATGCGAAAATGCACTTTCACCTTTAATAATTAAGGCTCATTAACATTTTGTTTTCATATAAACAATTATTTTCATAAACATATCGTAATATTTTCCCTGTCTTCGTATGACCTATGTACTATAAATTAACTGTTGATAAAAACGATTATGATTAAAGCGATACTAGAATTCTAAATGTGCTATTCCTATAAACACACATAAAGATAATTATTACACTTAAAAAAAGCTAAGTTTCGTAAATATTTATAAAAAGACATTTCTAAAACTTGTTACAATTACATAAATCCAAAATACTTTGAAGGATACCAAAAAAAAAAAGATATGAAATAAAATAGAATGTTTTAAAGAACACTTTCATGTATTTCCTACTTCCACTAGTTTCTAAACCTATATTCAGGAAAGAATTTGTTTCTTTTATCCCTTGGTACAAAAGAAAGAAAAAAAGCTTCTAGAATGTTCGAAACGCCTCGATAGAAGCTCATTGTATACACATCTGTCAATCACTGTTATCCGTGGGAAAGGTACGGCACAAACTTGGATTTTAAAAGGATGTACACAGAACGTTTTTTTTTATTCGAAAATGATACCATTTCAAACAATTTATAAACTATTTTATGAATTTAAATAAGGAAAGTTCTTTTTTTAGAGTTATTTGGAAAATATAAGGAAACTATTTTTATTTTGAAATTAAAATTATATATATATTTTGTTTGGTTATATATTTTATCGTAAATATGTAATGTATTCATTTCTATACTTCTAATGCATCCTATTGGTAAAATCTTTAGGAAAAATTTACTAAAGGAATTTAACCATTCTTTTAATAAATATGCGTTCCATGTCAGCAAGGTAGTACTTCAAGTACTCATTAACAAGGGTTCGTATTCATAAAAAAATATTTCAATTTGTCTAATGAATTACTCATAGAAATTTACAATTAATTTTCAGCAAATAGATAGTTTAAATTCCAATATTTATATTCCTAAAACGTTTATAATATAAATATATACATACACAAATTCAATATGTATATAAATCAAATATTTTGTGGTAAAAATTTTATAGAGCATGATTTATTAGAAAATATAGCTAATTTCTCAGTTACACAATATTATATGAAATAAATTTATAGAAGCTTCGCTAATATAGAAATCATACAAATACCATACAAAAAAGGGGGGGGGGTTAATAGTTACTATAAATAAATTTTTAAAAAATAACTAACCGTATCCAATTTCCTATCAGCAAGAAAATATAATTTTACTCTTAATTTTGCAATTTATTGTAACTACCCATTATCAATAAATGCCTTTTCTTTTATTCAATTTTTGAATACTTAACGTGTGGATTATAAATAAATCGATGATTACTATATAGATAATTTTCTTTGCATCACTTCAATAATTTTCTACTTCCATGATAGTTAAATGCTTAATTTTCTCTTACGATAATTCATTGTTTACACTCGTAAAATGAAAAGAAACCAAACTATGAAACATTTTTATTGAAATCAGAGGATTATAACGCATATTCATTAAAATAATAATACAAACATTAAATTTTGAAATTTATATTCTAAAATTTTGACATTCTAACAAAATGACCATGCTTAGAATACGGAGTTAAAATGTATTTACATTGACATATCAAATCAAAATGATTTTGATTTTATTCTTATTAAAGTATAAATTGATATAACTGTTTCAAACACAACATTGGTGTTTTTTTAGCGGCTACAATAATTTTGAACTCGGATTAAACTTATTTGCAAGTTAAAATAGATTCTACATGAATTTTTTTCATTCAAGACTTAATTCATATCACATACTGAAAAGTAAATTTCTGTTGTATAATAATAATTAAACCCAAAACGTTTCACTCATAAGAGTCGTATCACTAAGTAATTGATAATTTTTTTCTAATTAATATCGACGGTAAAGCCAATAAAAATACTACTTAGATATGAAGATCTTTTTGCTGCATTTATAAAGAATAATTTAAATTAAAACTTCAAAAGTAAAAATCAAAAAAGGAAAATTGTATTACATTTTTAAATAGTTACACTCAACGGACAGATGGGATCAGCTTCAAATTTTCACAATTAAATGAAATTTTCCTTTTAAAGAAATAGCAGAAAAAATCTCAGCCCCTCTCTAATCCAATATACCTTCTCATCGATGACAAAAAAAGGGCATGATCCTTTTTAAAAAAGGCAGGTATACAGGGTACAGGAGGTACCTTTGATTGTGAGCGCAATCGTGACGTAATGCGGTTCAGGCAGACGCTTTACTACAAAAGCCATATTTTCTATATTTTTTCGCTCTAAGAGCCTTCAACTTTTTGAAAAGGTTTGTTCAAGAGTATAGAATCGCAGAAGAGGAGTAGGTCAACAAAAGAGACCAGATAAAAAAAAAATTATTAGAAAAAGTTTTTCGCTCAATGCATATAAGACGATGAGTGAAATCTTTTCTTGTAGTTTAAACACAAGCTGTTAGGTAGGTAAAGAAATTAAAATCAGATGAATCTCGAGAACACTTATCTATTCTTGCATTGTTTATATAAATATTAAAATCAAAATAATTTTCCCAGATTATGTAGAAGGTTGGATGTATATGAACATGCTGGTTTCGTGGAAATAATTTTCGATAAACTTTTTAAAAAATTGTTTTGCGTGAATATTGTTCCACAACTTAGACCACAATATTATTAAGTCAAAATCCGTTATTAGGGAAATATTCTATACCTATGAAGCACAAAAGCGAACAATAAACTATTGATTATTTTGTATGTATTCAAAAGACGCACGAAGACAACGCTCCTTAATTTTGAATTAGAAATGATGAAATTTCACGAGTTAGAGCATTCAATTGTATTATTCGTATTGAGCATTTTCTAAAATTTCCACATCATATTAATGTTACATACTTATTCGAATTGAATAAACAAAATTGCATTTATGTCTTTGCATTTTGTAAATTGCATTTATGTCTAACAAAATTGCATCTATGGCCACTTGAAGCTAAAGTTGTACATTTGTAAGCAAATTTTTAAAATGTATAAGGAAATAAACTTCATTTTTATGACAAGTATATTTATGAATTTTTACGAAAATGCTTATAAAATTTCACTAAAAATTATATGAAGACACAAGTTTTTCTAAAAAGGTAACTCATATTTAATAATTTTACAAATCAAAATATGAATTAATTCAAAAAGAAATTCACATTCAACTAAGTGACTGAATCTTAAATGAAAGATGAATTTTAAATAAATCCACATCGAAAACGTTATAAACTTTTTAAAAATTCTTTTCATTTAAATTAGAAATATCATTCTTTTAATTTAAGGCATTCAGAATTTTTGGTATTATGTTTCAGTTGAAAAAAAAAATAATGTAACCAATTAAAAGATTGTCGAAAAGTATATAATCCAAGAAAAAGAGAAATTAAAATTGAATCAATACATTTAATTAAAGATCAAACCTTTTGTAACTTTTTTTCGAGAAAATTACAAAAAAATTAGAAAATTGAGATATCTTTTAACTTTTTAAAAATATTTTGTGTGTTCATCCTTTTAAAACTAATTAGAGATCTGGCACGCATAATTATGGTGTAATAATAGCTGAATCGATAGTTTACAAAGATTCAAAGTAATTACGAAAAGAGAAAAAATGCAGTCTGAGGCACAAAGAAAGAACAGCGTTGCCATTTTGCCGAAGATAAGAAATGGATTAAATTCGCCTTCGGAAATAGAAGATAATTCAAATGATAAAAATTTAGACACCTCTTCATTTATCTGTGGGATGTTAATTAACTGCAGGCGAAAGTGCGAATGATTTAATTTTTATATGAAAGTGTGATTTATCGTATTAAAGATTAGAATATTTGAATGGAATGCAAACAAAAAGTTAAAATTGAAGTTTCAATTCATACGCTGCTATTGAAAGTGCGAAATATATTTCAGACGATAGCTTATTTCGAATTTTTTTCACAATTACATAATGTCTTAATGTAAAAGTCAGTTCCCTCGAATGGAAAATTTAACAAAAACAAAGTGCAAAATTAATCAAAAGACAGGAGAATCTTTCAAATGTAAATCTACCAAATAATTTCTCCCAAATAGAATTTTTAAAAGTTTAGAATCGTAATGATTCTGGAAGCTTATTTAAAAAAAGTAACCTCAAAGTTTTTATTGATTAAATTTAGAGTCCAAAATATAATTAATATGCATTTATAACATTACGCAAGTCCATATTTCGCTAAAATTCACAAATTTAAAAAGTTGAACTTTATTATTCATAAAATATTCAAGAGGAAATATTAAAAGCATTTGAGTTTAGATAAAATAAAGGATTTTATGTAATCATAATTGTTTACTATTATATACTGACATTCGATAAAGTTTTTAAAAAGGAATTGCAATAATTATGTAAAAAATGAACTAAATGTGTTAAATCAATAGCGAATTCTCGTTATTTTGATTTATATCTACATAGTGTAATATTTTCAACTGAATCTGGCAAAACAAAGAAAGTAAAAATTATAGATAAAAATAAACTAATGTAAATGAAATATGGTATTATTCATTTACCACTTCATTACTGCTATAGCATCATATAAATAGGATTAGAAAATTAAAAAGCTTATAAACTTAAGTTATTAAATAATGAAATTTATATATAACACTTGCATGGTTTTTTATTAAAAATATTTAAGGATTGATAGGAAAAAAAAACCCAATAAAACTAATCCTGAAATGAAATGTATATAAGAAATTGATATTCAAATAAAAATTCATAAGGAATTGAGGAAAACTTAAGTCAATCGTAAAAAATGAAGCCATCTGAAATGAAATAGTTATTAGTCTTGCTCATTTAAGCATATTTTCAAACGAGACCCGAGGGTGTAACCGATCTTGAACATTTGCAATATCTCCTTTCTGGATTATTCATGTGTAAAAGTTGGCTGATTATTTACGTAGTTTTTGAATGCAGACGCGTTTATATAGCACATTAGAATAATGCAAATCTTGGTGTTACAAATTAATAATTTAATATAAGCTTTATGTGAACTGCTTATTAAACATTTTTTTAATATGAACTTTATTTAAATTTAAGAAAACATTAGTAAAATGAGAAAGTGGATACTTTAAAGTAAAATCAGCACAAGTATCAAATACCTACAAAATTAATCTAAAATTCAAATTCTAGATTTTTTCTCCTTAATTATAATTACAACATTAAAAACCTTAGGAACATTTCGAGCAAATAATCTTATTCTTGAAAATCCTTCTTGAGAACTATTTTCAAAAGTTAGTTCAAAAACTAAAAAACAAAGTTCATAAAATTAATTTTATATTCACCAAAGACATTATAAATTAATTTAGTCGTATATGGCACACTTGAAGACAGAATAGAGTATTATAACCAATGAACTATTTTTTAATTCGAAATATTTCACTACATTTAATTTTATAATACAATAAACAGTGTGTGAGAGAACCATAAGATTTTTTAAGTATTTTTTACTCTTAACCAAAATAACTTTGATTTATGAATTATTAGCGGCAATTATAGAAAAAATTTACTTAATTTGTATTTTTTTTATAAATAAAGTATTTTTAAATTTTCATTATATCTATATCATACAAGTTTCCCACAAAATACATTGTTAAACATTTTACTGTTTCATTTTTAATTTTTTATATTCTGATAGAAAATGATTAATATACCATATTGAGTTAACTTAAGATATATTTTAAATGCTAAAGGAAGAACATATCATTAAACGTATGTCAAACTAATTTTACACAGCATATATTTCCTATTTTTAAAATTTCAGAAAAATTTTAAAAAATAAAAAAAACAGTGAAATATTTTAATAAAATATTATCAATATACTAATTTAAATATAATTTATGAGTTTGTTTCATTATCCAATATTAATATAGATATAGATAAAATCAACACAATTCTACTTATTAATATTTCCAACACTTCGAAAAAAATTTTGAGATTGTTAGAACATAGGTTCAAAGTAAGAAAATTGAAAAAAAATCCATTTGAACCAGAGACGAATTGTTTGTAGTAAAAGAAATGGACAAATCAATTCCACTTTTCTGAAACTTTCACGCGTTCAACCATCAAGAGGAAAACTTACGATTAGAAAGGCATACGATCTGCCAGAATCGTACCTCAAAACTCATCAATCTCCAAAAGTGAGAAACCTCGCCCATAAGTCATGATTCACCAAGAGAATTCCAGAGTGCGGAAGAGGAGTTTGCTACCAACTGTGGTACATTCGAAAGAAAAAGAATCCTTCCCGAAAGAATATAAAAAAAGAATCGATTTTTCTTTTCGAACGTGACAAGGAGGTTAAACCACTGGACAGACAGTTCCAGGGATCTAGTATCCCTCATGGTTATTCTGGAAGAAATGACCAGTGAACCCATATACTTCATCTTTGCTAAGGTACTTTACGATCCTCGCACTAGGTAGAATGGGAAATTGTAGATTTTGAAGGCGGGGTCATTTTCCCTCTGAATTGAAACTCCTGAATTGAGACTTGATTTTTTTCCCCGTTCTGTATGGGTTTAGTGAGGAAACAAATAAGGTTACACATGATGACAATAAGCTTGAATTGTTTTGTCGTGTGCCAGTTTAATTTACATACTGTGCAATGTGTTTTTTCGTATTTGTAATGAAGGATTCGACATCTTTATTTTCGGTTTCTTCCTTACATCTTTTATAAGGTTAGTTTTTGTCAAATATTTAGGTTTGAATAATAATTAAATTCATATATTAAGCAGAATTTAAGAAAGTTTGAAACACAAAAATGTTATAAAGAATAATTAAACTTTTTTTGAAGATTTTAATAACCACTGAGTACCAAGGCAGAAATACAGTTTTGTTGAATGCTTCCCTCTGCATATTTCTACTGATCGAAGCCACTAAATATAATTAAACCTCCAGTATAATTTTGGGATTGATAAATGATGCTTATATAAAAATTTCTGCATCCCATTAATAGAGGGTCTTAACACACTAGAATATAAGGACTTCACAGAGTTAAATGTGCTAATATCTTTTTAAGCACAACCATTTTTTTAAATTGAATTGTCAACTATGAATTTTTGGAAGAAAATTAAAATGAAAAAGAGAATATTACTGTATACAATAACGCAAAAATAAGGCCCTAAGCAGTTTCTTCAAGTATGTTGATCATAAATCAGATTGACAAAATTAAGAATATACATATCGTAACAAACTGCTAATTTTTATGCTTAACGATATTTAATTTTTTTAATTTTTACAATCATTTATGTTTTTAATAAAATTACTTGCTTTAATTTAGATGAATGAACTTAAAAAAATCAATTTCAATACTTTGATAGAATTTAATGTTATGAAAATTTTATTGGAAGTTTAAAACTTCTCAAAAAATAGCTGAAAAACTTTTAAATCAAAATTTAGTGTTCTTTCCAAATTTTGGCTCAAGATTCTTTGAAAAATTCCAAATCTAAATCATGATTCATAAAATGTTCTTGTTATAAAAGTAAAAAAAAAAAAAAAAAAAAAATCTTAAGAAATCTGTTGTAAGAAATCCGATTAATTTTTTCTATTAATATTATATACATCATCACATTTTATTTGAAATTAGATTTTCTCAACAATTTCATTGAAATTTAAGTGTTCATCAGGCATTTTTGCGTTTTAAAGCAGAAATTAGAAAGGTAAAAAGTTTTCCTTAATAGTACTTTGCACATGAATATCTATTTTAAATTAAAATACTATTAAAAATAATTGTTGATGAATTTCTCAACTGATCACATTCAGCAATCTGTCCATTTGCACGTTCAAGAAAATCAGAAAATAAGGCATTTTTCAAGAAAATTATTACCCATTTGTCAATCAACGGTCACTATTCTAATGTACTGTATATAATTTGAAAAATGTTGGGATGAGAGTAGAAAATTGCAATGACTCAGAATTTACGTTAAGTACTTCGAATCACTGCAATTTTCCAACCCAATCCATGATAAAAGACAAACCACGGAATTGTAAAAATTGTTCCAAAAGCATCTTTTAAGAAGTTTTATATATTGCGTTTAAGAAAACAAATTAAAACTTTCCCAATTTTTTGATTAAATTAAAACTTTCAATGGCAACTTTTCTCATATAGAGATATTTCTTGCATTCCATCAATTGAAATCGAATTATGTAATAGAATGAAACAAACCTGCGACTGGTGACAGCTTGCTTACAACAGCCCACCTGGATTTCCACTATATAAAAGAAATAAAATAAAATAAAATTACACATAGAATAGTAATTTTTTTTTTAAAAAATCTGACATTTTTAAATCATGACAATTATTTGTTATAAAATTTAAAATTCGTTACACATTTACAATAGTTACATAACAGTAAGATTAATATTTATAAAAATAGATATGAATATTTAATATTTCATTAAAACATACTAGGAGAACTTAATATACCCACATTGAAATATATTCTTCAGTATGGACAGTTAACAGTCATATCATGTAGAAATGTGTATTTACTGGCTACTCTAAATGCATTACTTTATAGGCAATTGTACATTACTTGGTTGCTTTGTCTTATATTTTGCTGCAAAAAAAATCAGTCATTTTTTCCCATCAAAATATAAGGAATAGAACGGATTCTGAGCCACAACATATTCCCAAGTAAAAAGATGGATTCGAATCCACGAGTTGTTGGAAGGAAGACCAGAGCGCTTTTTTTAAGTGGTTGGAAGATTATATCGTGAATTTTTTTTCTTCAATAACATAAAATTTAATTGCACACAAAACTTTGCGAAGATTTCTAGTAAATTCAATAATTTTCCATATTTATTCAATGCTAGTTGAAAATCTATAAGCAATTTCTTATACAAGGAATACAGAAAATCATTTTATCCCTTTTTCATGGTATCTCAACTTGGAATTGGACAATAATTAGAAACTAACAATATTTAAATTTATAAATGTACTTGCTTATTTTATAACAATTTAGGTTCCGTTTGTCGTATAAACTGTCACTTTTTTGCACACGAGTGCTAATTAGAATGAAACGTTGTTTAAAGCGGATACTGTACCACTACAAACATCCATGACTGAGGTGAGATTCGAATCCCTGGTCTGCTGAATCGAAAACCAGAGAAATAACGTTCATCTGCCAGCTCAGCTCCGGAGGTACGAGCTGAACCGACTAACTGTGCTCTGGATCAAAAGTCCAGAGTATCTTATGCCATCGGAAATAAAGGAATATCTGATATCGAAGACTTCGATTGCAATCTTCTAAAAAATTATGTCAAATCACAAAAACAATTATGTCAAATCACAAAAACAATTATGTCAAATCACAAAAACAATTATGTCAAATCACAAAAACAATTATGTCAAATCACAAAAACAATTATGTCAAATCACAAAAACAATTATGTCAAATCACAAAAACAATTATGTCAAAAATTATAAAAAATCTGAAATGGTGTGGGAAAAAATGAGCATTTTGTGTCTAAAATATTACTAGGCACTTATAAATTTCAATAGAAAGCAAAAAATACAATAATTTCTTTGAAAAATATAAAAAAAAACCCATGAAAATCCCGTTTTTTATAAACTTTGATGTAAAAAATTGAACGATTTTCTACCTGTAATTAGTAAGAAATCATAAGTGCAAGTTACTCAAAAATTTTTCTTTTCACGTCTTGTTTAAAGTATGCTAAAAATTATTCCAAATTACTTACGTACTGAATTGTTACTTTTTATTAAAAGCCTATAATGAATGTTTTATAAATTAATCTAGGAATCTCAAAAACTGAAACCCGACTTGATAAGCGATTTTATAAGTTTTAAGATATTTTCCAAGCAGTACACATTTTAAAATCTTTATTAATTAGAAATAAATCAACTTTCTTATTAATAAAATGAAACAAGTCTGAAAATATTGAAGCAAAATTCGCTACCAAATGTGAATTTCCCTAAAAATGCACTGAGTTAAAGGGAAACTGTCAGAAAGGCGAATGGTTCATATCTTGTTAGAAACACCGTTTTTCGCCCGTGATCAATAAAAGTTCGAAGGAGGGAGGGGTGGGAAGTAGTTTCGGAATCGTAGGAAACCCTTCCAGATAACGTATAGGGCCGTCAAAGTTTATTTCACCCTTCGCGGGGCCTTGGTTTACGGCCCATTTTGTGCTGACATGTACAAAATACTGCCTTTAGAGGGGCATGGGCCGCTTGGAACAGGCTTCGCGTATTGTCTCACACGTTCCCGTTAAAGATGAATGGTACATTGTAAAATGCTGAGGCTGGCTGATTTTTGTTTATGTCCAAAATAAAGATTTTCTTATTACACTTACTCGAGATAGAAATATATAGGGACTGAGACTATAAGCTGGGAAAATGGTTTGCAAGAACAATTTATTACGGGTTCAAACAGAAGAATACAGGAATCATATTAGATATTAATCGGTCGCAATTGACATAATTTGTAATAATTTTGTGGTTACTCTTATATTTTAATTAAGGATTTCTTAGAAAATTAACAGTTGGAAATCCTTATCCAGTTTAATATTTAGAAGTATACCATGAAAGCTATACAGAATGTCGAATTCGAATTTAATTATTTTATAAAATTGTCAATTTCAATCAACTTTCATGAGAAAAATAACAGTATTTAGTTTTGAAGTATTTTTTACTCTTGATTCAGTTTTTCGAAATATTTTTTAAATAATATTTTTCTGTATTACTTATATGTATTCTTAAGATTTTTTTAAAGATTTCTGTGTATATTTAAAAATAACTAAATTAAAATGTAGTTCTAAATTAAAAAAATAGCGATGCCTTATAAGAAATTATAAAACTGGTTATGAATTTCCGTATGTTCCTTTCCATAAACTTATTAATTCTTTAGCTATTACAAATTGTCTAAGTTACAAAATATTACATAAAATCAACACTTAAAAATATTCTCCAAAAATAATATTTTATACATGAAATTTTCTTATGTAAATTCATTAAGAATGGAAACATCTTCAATTCAATATATATATATATATATATATATATATATATAATTCAAATATTGTATTAAAAATTTTGTTTGCAAATTTAAACTAAACAAAATAGTCAAAAAATTGTCCCGGTTTTCCAACATTAAAATAATTTAAAATTTCAAGAAAATTTAAAGTTATGAAGTTAATATTACAAAATGCAAAAGCTTAATAAATCCATGTACCTTATATATTTAATTTTTTTATTTATAGTCAAACTTGAACATTTTAAAATGTATTTAGTATGAAAAATATGCATTCAGTTTGTACATTTTAAAATGCATTTAGAACACCAATGTTTCTTTTTATTTTACGTATTAAAAATTAAATTTAGTATATTAGAAATAAATTAAAATAAAAAAATGTTAATTTAAACCAAAAAATTTAAATATTTTAACTATAGTAATATTACAGTAATAACATCAATACAAAACTGAATTTTAAAGTTTTAAGAAATAATCATGAAACAAAAATACATTTAAAAAATGTGACATTTTTCTTGTCCTTTTATTTTACAATACATAACTTATTAGAACATCAAGATATTGCAATTTAAAATCATTAAAATATTTCAATTTATAAATACATTAACAATATAGTAATAATAAAATTATACAAGGTAAATAATTAACAGAATAATTATAAAAATTTAAGAAATTATAAAAAATTAAATGCATTATTAAGAAATCACCTTTTTCTTGTCCCTATACTTCACACTTCCTTCCAAGACTGTCTTCGGGTCTCCCATTATAAATGACATATGCCAACACAAGTGCACATTATTCCATATTGCGAACTTTCAGGAAAATAAAAACACATTTGGCGAAGTAATCCAATAATCCGCCTGTGCAATAGATTTTGATTATTTCCACATCATTAATGCAACGCGGAAAGAAAAATCCGAAAATTAAAACTCATGTCTAATCCATGATCTCTGGTCTAGCGAAGAGAAAATGAAACAATCAAATAAAACTCAGCCAAACTTTCGCGCACAACTCCCTACCATCCAGCTGATTCTTACGACGGGTGCTGTCATCACTTGGCGTCGATTATGAGTCCCACTCACCGTATGTCGAGTGATGCTGGGATCAAATGATGTGAGTTTTTTAGTGTCGCCAATATCATCGCCAAAGAAGCGCCAAGTATGCGCGATCTCGCCATTATCCATTCTCGTCTGAAAGCTTGTGAATGATTTCCGAATCAAACGGAAAGAGTAATTGTGTGAATACGAATTTCTATTTTAACGAAAAATTTTTTAATATAGAATGCGCAAATCTGAAATATTTTTGTAACAATTGGATAAAGTGAAATATATATAACTAATTTATCTTATTACAAAGTAAACTAAATTTATAATTAACTCTAAAATAAGTTTTATTATATTTATAAAGTTCGGAAAAACTATTGTATTACTAATTTAGGATTACTTGTAATTGCATTATAGAGGAATTTTCTTGGTAAATTATTCTTACCAATGTGTCCATCATTTTTCAATTCTAATTCTAAATGATTCTAACAATGGTTTTAGTTGTAAATTGTTAATCTATATTTTACCAATTTTTCACAAGCAAATCACATTAATAATTTCATGAAATGTTCTGCTTTGAAATTAGCATACTAATTATGATTGGTTTTTCTTCAATTTCCCACTCGATGGTACAGAGTTTAAATCCCAGCATCTTATGGATGCTCTATGTAACGCAATTTTCTGTCATTCTTAGACAGTGTCTTTTGTTTTTTACGATTTACGTCCCAGACTAATATCAAAGCTGTAACTTGGAAACTAAATAATCAGGAATAGTATGCATGCTAAAATAAATCTTTATTGAATTTAAAATAGAAATTTCACAATTTCCTTGATAAACCATAGAATACGTGTTTAAGAGGGTTACGGTTATTTATTTATTTATTTTTATCACTATGACATTTCCACCGTTGCAGTATTTTCATGGATTTAAATAAAAACTGAAACACACTACTTTGGGGTTTACAAAATGAGTGAGAAGTGTATGGAAATAAATTATTGTTCATAATACCAAATTATCCATATATGGAAATATTGTATGACAAAAAAAAGTATGAATTTTACGGACTGGAATTATTTAGATACTAATTTAGATTATTTAGATACTAAGAAGATTCTTAAATTTTCTAATAATTTTAAAAGCTGTATACTTTCCGCATAAATCTCGAAATTTAAAAAACTCAATAACTGAATGATTGACTTCACTTTTATTAAAAACTATAACTTGTTGATATGAAATTCTTGCAAAAAGGGAGAGATTTTGGTAGGCTCGAAGATAGCAAGAATTATACTTAAATATGCTGAAGATTTCCAGTTCAGAACATCTAAGTAAGTTACAATTTCATGGGATTTAATTATTTTTCACTAATATAGAGCGGGAATTCAAAGCAGAATACAGTAGAACTCCAATTATCTGAATCACTTTTAGAATTTCAAAAAAAATAATTTGACTGAAGACAATAAGGAAAGGTAAGAGAATAGGGAATGAGAAAGAGAGATGTGAATCTTGAGAAATTCAAAAACATTCTTTTGAAAATCCAGGAATAAGATCCTAGGTCTCAAATTGCAAATGATGGTCAACTTATTTAAAGTGTTGATTAAGAAGATGACCTTAATGTCCAAGTTGAAGCAGACAGGGGACGTCATCTAGTAAAGGATTTGCCCGTCTTTGACGCTACTGTAATGTGGATAGAGCATCAGCCTGAATAAGACCACTTGTAAAATCTCTCAGTCAAGTGGATGAGCGACTTTGCCACCCGAAAACGAATGAAGGCAGTGAAACAGCTTTCTATGATCAAGATGTTCATCAAGCAATAAATTTTATTTACAATGCTGTCCATAAATACTGTATTAATATATAGCACTTGTAAGTATTTTACATGTAAAACTGTTGCATTTTCGTTTAATTAATCAAAAGTTTCTATAATATAAAATTATGTAGTTTCCCTCATTTTTTCAAAGTACTTCAATTAAAGCAGACCATTAAAAAATCAAATGATCCGAATATTTGATAATCCTAATGGGATCCGGTTTCAATTGATTCGGATAACTGGGCTTCTCTGTGCATAAGTTTAGTGTTACCTTGTCATTTTTGAGTAAAGTTCAAAAAAGTGCTCAGCAATTTCTATAGAGTAGGTGGTATAAATCCCGGGAAATAATAGGATTATTTTTGCTTTTACCAAGTGCGATAGTCATGACCAAAGTAATGTTGGAATTTTAGCTTTCAGCACATTTCGTTGTTTCGTTTCTGTGCTCAGGAAGGTAAATTTTGTAGTTGTTTGAAATTTAATTTAGTTTTAGGTTCTGACTCTGTGTTTTTCAATCAAGCTATTAGTTTTATTTCGTAATAATGAATAATAATATCAGAGTTTATTTCGTGAAAAGATGCAAAATTCATAAAATTCTTGATTGATTTAGTTTTTTTTTATTCTATTTTGGCTATGAATTGCAATTTTAAATAGATTTTGAACCATTATAAGTATCCAAACCTGAACTGGGAGTCAAATACATGAATTGTGACCCGCGGTGTCCTTGTTGGGAAATATGTTCTCACTATAATGAATGTATAAAGAGTTCGATTTTTTTACTTAACCAAAGACCCAATGTTTTCCCTAAAATCAGTTTGGACACGTTAAATAGATATCGTAGTCACAAACTTATCCAAGTAAAATGATACATGTCACGTCTTCGGGGTCTTTTGCTTATGGGAAGGGCTTCTAAATTTCTGAGACTTAACTTAAATAAAAAATTTGCAGGGATTGAATCTATTGGTAAAAACTTTTCTTTCATCACTAATTTCAAGTTTAATTAAAACACATGATTGAAATTATCATGAACTATTGAAATGTAGGCAAAATGATAATCATTTTGTGTGTGGTACATGAAATTTGAAATATTATTATAAAATATTATGGCTTTTTATGTATTTTTTCATGAATGCTTTTCGAGTATGAGAATCTATCCCATCTTTGAGTACACAGACTTAAAGGAAGCCTGAAATCTCAGAAAAATTTGATTGTAACATGAAGTGTAATTCTAAAATAATTAATATAAAAAATAATGTAATTAAAATTTAAAAATCATTTTTTCAAATTTGTACTTTTTGAATTTTAATATTTTCTTTATATTTTATAATCACGTGTATAGCATATAGGCCAGTATAGTAACGTTTTTTCGTAATTTTTTTATAATTTATTTAATATTTATTATATTTTTATTGCTAATTATTTTATTATCAATTTTATTAAATATTTTTCATATATATATATAAAACATCTAGAAATTTTTTTTATGAATATAAAATAAATTGGAATAAAAACAATAAAATATTTGGAATGTTTTTATGAAAATATAAAATCATATTAATTATTAATAAAAATTATAAAAAAATACTTGATAGTATAAAGTACTTTAAATTTTTATAAAAACATTAGTAAAAATCCATTTAATTATGGACATTGAAATAACTATTTATTAAAAATGAAAATTTGTTAAAATTATTGTAAATTAAATCTATGTACTGTAAATAAAATATTCTATTTTTTAATGTAAATAAGGTAAAATATATGCAATTTTAAAATGTCGATGAAATACTTAACCTTTTTCAGTTTATAACCTTTGAAATCAATCAGAATTTTGAATCAATATTTATATGAAAATTATTAATATATAAAATAAGTAATGAATATTTATCAATTTTAATTAAAAATAATAAAATTAAAAATCCGTATGATTTAATTATATGATTAAAAAACTTTTAATGAAATCAAATTTTCTGCATAATTAAATTGTCAATTTGATTTATTTCAGTGTTTTTTGATAATACTCGCAATTCTACTTTTCAAGCAAGAACACGAATTTATTGGAACAAATTTTTTCACTCAAATGAAAATTGTAAGTAAATTAAAATTTACAGCTTAAAAGCAACTTTTATTACAATAAGAAGCATTGCTCCTTTATTTTAACTTGCAATTTCATTTGAAGTGAAAAAATTAATTTTATCAAATCATATTCTCCTTATTCTTTTTCTTCTTTTTTTTTTGAATAAAATTGTTGTTACATTTTTACATAAAACTGAAATAGGATCCTTCTTATATTTAGATAAGTATGTTTGTCTTGATGCTGTACGAAACATGATAATAAAGGTAAAAGTGAAATAGTTTACCTATTAGAATGGCAATCATAAGGAATGACGTTAGTCTTTTGTAGGTCAGATAAAGATAAGAATTTTCTCTTTTCCAGTATCTTATCGCATGTTTTTATGAAAAATAAGAGAAGTACTTTATTGACACAACTAGATGCTTTTTACCTATCTTAGGACTTTCAAAATCAAAGGAATGTTTCGCTTGAAAAAAATAGCCTGGCTATTTATGCCTATTCAGAAATGTGAGTTGGGAAATTATTTTCGAATTGTCTAGAATATTTTGTCTGGGAAGAAAAAATAGGGCTTACATGCAATATTATAAAGTGCTTTCGGCAGTTTATTCAAGATTTTCTTATGGCATGACAAATAAATATATTATTTTATTTATTTTTTGAGATTTCTTTGTGATCTGCTGTAAATTTCATACCCAGTATTTAGATAAAATATTTGAAAAAAAAAATCTTATTTGCAAATTTATAATGATGTTTTATTTTAAAATATACCATTTCAAGAAATTTCTGAATATGCAGTCATTGCTTACTGTATATAATATTCAATTTATGATCATTATTCCACAGTTTAATAAATGAAAGTTTGTTTGTATATTCGTGTGTCACCCAATTCTCTTTTTATTAAATGAAAGTTAACAGGAAATATTTTAATTGAAAATTCTAAAAGTTAGCATAAAAATGATAGTATCAGTAATAAACTTTGGTGGGAATTTTATTTAAAAAAAACTGTTATGGGAATTTTAGCAAAAATCTAGTTAGCGCAAAGAAAATCTAACCATTGGTCGTAAAACGTCTATATCTTATTGAACTCATCTATGGGAACGCATGACACAAAACACTTAGTATTAATTTGAATTTATTGTACTCTGCTTACGAAATTCATCTATTAAAAATATTCTTATAGTTATGCAAAATGTCACTTGTAAGAGATCATAACATGATCTTGGAAAAGTTAAAAATAAAGAAAACACTTTTTCCTTTCTTTTGTTAACTTTTTCTTTTTAAGGCTATTCAAATATCACCAACTTATCAGTACTTGTCATATAATTTGAAGAGTGAAAATAATTGCTAAAATGTTAACCATTTAATTAAAATTTAAAAAAGCCAAAGGAAACATAACAAATGTTTAAAAAAACTAGAAATTTCAATGAAGAATCATCATTTTTTAGTTTACAATTAATAAAAGTTAATCACCAAGTATTATGTGGAAGCATGAAATTACGGATATCATTTAAAACATTTTTGCTAAGACTTCCATTTAAAAGAAAGCAGTTTTCGCTACATTAATTCAACAAGAATCTTATTGGTTATAGGATTAGTTATGCTAATGTATCTTTCATTTTGAATATTTCCATAATTTTCGTATGATTACCAATGTCTGTACCGATAAAATAATGCTTATAGTTTATACAGAAGTTTTCAAATTTGGCTTTTTTTTAAATATTTTTTACTATTTTTTATTACGACAGATTACATTAATATATCTAATGATTTTAAATTCCTAAGGTTTAAAAGAATCTTAAAATTTATATTCGAATGTGTATATGTGTTCATTATATATTGCAATTATAGTACATTTATGCATAAATGACATTTGGTTGTTATACTACTAGTCGTTTAAATTTATTACACTAAAATGAATGTTAAAAGCAAAACTAAACTTAGTAGACAGATGTACTGTAAATAAGAATAGATTAAATTTTCAAGAAATATGGAAGCATAAATCCTGAGATATAACTAATATAAAACTACTATACTGCCTTAACAGATTTACGGTTAGTGCATTGAGTCTAATAAAGATTGGATAATGTAAATGGGTACAGCTGCTAATGTAACTTCTACATGGTACTACAATTCAACGACCGTAGTGACTGGCGTATGACGTTAAGGCAGTCTCTCGGCAACCATTGAGTAGATGTTTAATATTGATGAGAGAAAAAATAAACACGCACGTGATGGTGATGGCAAAAGCCAGAAGCTTTCTATATTAAGGCCGGTCCATTCAATATCACCCACATATGGTCTTGCGTTGTCCCACTGAACATAGATTTACACAAGAGTCGAATGAAGGTTAGAGCCATGGGGCCTTTAACATAACAGAAATGTAATTGGCACTGTTTTGAGTATTGTTTGTGGTAACAGGAAGTGACCAAGAAGAGCATTTTGTGGCACTGTACACTTATTATTTTTTCAAGTTAAGAAGCAGTATAAAAATGTCCGAATGTGTGCATGTTGGTATTATGCGTTCGCCATAATGCTGTAAATCGAATTGAGATTGGTTTTCAACATGACCTTAAACCATTCTAACAACCAGATTAGTCGGTGATTGCAAAACTGAAATTGGATTTGTCTAATGCAGAATCAAAAGAAGTCAAAACTCATGTTTACTATGTCACATCTATTGAAAACATTTTTTGCATTTAAAACGATGATGTTTCTTAACTTAGGATTTGTCAAGTATAACTTGCGATTCATTAAAACTATGCAATTTTCTCGGCTGATATTCAATACAGTATTTATTATACCAGTCTTGAACACGTTGGTTCCATATTCTTCAATCATATGACTCGAATAATGTGAGCAGCAACAATACGATAAACAGCTGAATTCAGAAATAGTAGTTTGTTTTCATAAATAATCAACGTTAAAAAGGAACAGTCAATAAGCCATTCCATCTTTTGGCAGTTAGAAATAATATAATATCATATGTATATTTATCTTTTTTCTGAAAACGAATTATGTGTAGAACTGATCAATGACACATCTCATTTATACTAATCAAAGATTTCCCATTTTATCTCAAGTAATTTGATAACATTGGGTTGATTTTAATCTTCATAAAAATGCTTTCTGATATGCTAACATAAACTCCTTTTTTAAATCTTTTTTAAAGTTATACTGAGTAATATCCTTTTAAAAAACTCTTTAATTTTAGATAAATTTATTTAGTGTTTTAGATTTATTTGCAATATTTTATATGTTAAAGATAAGTTCCATTTTCCTGAAGTTTGTCATAATAGATAATAAAAAGTATTTAAGACTATAGAAAATTTAATTTTAGTAAATTGTTTAAAAATAAAAAATGAGAGAAAACAATGAAATTAGATAAATAAACGACGGAATTAAGGAAAAAGTGGGCATCGTTTAACTAAACTTAATTACCTGTGGTTAGCTCAATTTCACCAAATAATGTATTAGAAAGAGAGATTTTCTTAGAAAATTTTGATTTTTGTGTGTACTTTAATTTTAATTTGTAAAATATTTTAGATTGCATTTTTAAGTATTTGAATACATAAAAACTAGCATATAACGCTACATTTTATATGATAAAAATAGCATATAACTTCACATTTAACGTTATAAAATTAGCATATAAAGTTACATTTAACGTTATAAAAACCGCATATAAAGGTATTGAATGCTACAGATAAAAATGAAAATAAAAAATAATTTATGCATTGTAAATTTTTAATCGACAAATATTGTGTTTCGTATCAATCAAAGCAACTACTTATGAAATAACTATCCATCTTTTAATTTCTATTAAAAGATGGATAGTTATAACAATTAGTAAAATATATAATATCATATAAGCACATTTTTGGTATATTAATATCTGTTAACTGACATCTATTAATTAGTTGCTGTTAACTTTTAATTCATTGTAATCAGTCCACCTGATTTTTTTATGAGATTGATAGTTTCAATTTAAATATGGAATTAGTTTTATATGATCACTTAGCTCTCATATTAGTGTCGAAATCACTCTAAAATCTTTATTACATTCAACTAAAAACTTAAATTTTTATTTAAAAAATCTCTTCAAAATGACAGAATTTTTTCTTGTTTGTTGGATGGTAACGCCTATCATGTTTAGCTTTCATGAAAACTCGTCAAAAGTCACTTTATGTGTTAAATCTTTACTCGATACTGAAGGGAACAAGGTGTCAATCTTCATCTGTCAAAAAATATTATACGATGTTGAAAGATAGACGAGCTCTTCTTTGAATTTGCGTGAAGTTCACAATAGTCGATATTTCTGTCTGCTTCAAAAATGTATAATTAATTTAAATTTTTCTACACACTATAAATATTAGATTATGTGTTTATTTTGGAGTCAAAAGTTATGTGCAAACTGTTTTAAATTATCAATTTTCAAGCAACCAAAACATATGTTTTTCGCTTGCACAAATGCTTAAAAATGGGGTTACAACGTTAATGGTTCAACGTGTAATGTTTTTAAAATAAATGACTCCAAATGAGCTTATGGGCAGTCATATTTATCCCTAGGAATACCTTTAATACAGTTCCATTATAAATTCTCTTTTACTTTTTTAATATTTTTCTCTTGTAAATGCGGGTTCCTAACTCCAAAAATTAAATATTGTGAAGCTTAGAACATAGTAATAAGAAGCTACTGTGAGCACACAAAATATATTCTTAAAAGTTAAAAAAGCGTTCATCACACAAATCTGTCAAGTTATTGGTTAGCAACGGGGTTCTTTCCCTTATAAAAATGCACAAAAAGAAAGTTCAAACTCCTGTAAAAAAGTAGAGATGATAAAGAAAAAATATTATTTTGTTTTCATATTTAGTGCACCAAATATTGCTAAATTCCTTCCTAAAATTTCAAGTATCAAATAGGCTCATTTTTTAGTAGTTGTATAAAGTAATATTATTTAATAACTAAAATTATTTCTTTCGCTAATGTAACTAGTGAAAATCAAATTTCTAATTATTATTTTTAGTAATGTAAATAATATTAGAGCTTCTAACAATACCAAATTTTACCAATTTTAATTATTTTCTTATTTAAATATGTTGTATTAGGTAAATTCATTGAATTTATTTAAATAATGAATCAAAATTACGGGTTTTGTAAGTTATTTATAATGTAGAACAAAATTCCAAGCATAATTTATCCTTAAAAATTGATTTAATTGTTAAATTTTTCAAAACTTGTTCATTCATTTAATGAAGTTTTATGCTCTGAAATTAAGGACATATGAATTAATTTAACTTTAATTATAAATGAAACTAATAGCCTTATACAATCATTAATTAACTCCTTCCGTTAGCTCTCAATTATTAATATTTAACTATATTGAAGAAAAGTGAGGAATCATTAAAGAGGAAATTGGTAAAACATTATTTAATTAATTTTTCTCTTTTTAAAATTCAAATGCATTGCTAATATTTTACAGTAAAGAATCTCCATTATAAGTATATAATTAACGCGATCGCAGATGGGTGATGTGTAAAGGAAAGTTTACAAACTTCATTTAAATAAAATTTGTATTTCTAATTATGTTTCTTAAAATTAGTAGCTTTTTCAATATCTGACAATTTTGAATCGTTTGAAATTCACAACTATAAAATGCTTAAAAATATTTTGGTGAAACGCAAAAAAAAGAGAAAAAGTAATAGGGCTTCTACCTTACTCGTCAAAACTACTTTTTAATATAAATTGTTGGCGAACCGATTAATCAAACTGGCGAAAGACACAAGTCACTTCCAAATGCTTTTTTATCTTTTTCTCTGTTAGCCGGCCTAATTAATCCAAACTGTCAACATATGTTTCACTTCATGTTATTTCTCATCTGTATGTTTTCATATTTTAGCATTGCGTGTTAATACGTCAGAGGAAAGCGAAACTTAAAGACTGTCACTTGTTGTAGACAGACCATTAATTTGATGATAATTAGAAATTAAATTGGATACAAAACAAATGTGGAAAAATGCATTGTTAACGTGGATTGAAATTAATGGTATTAATATAACTTGCTTTAAAAATTGAAAGTAGAAGCTGAAATTCCTTAATGATAACACAGAGTAATAACTTTTTAATTGATATTGAATTAATAAAACTTTGTTGCTAGAGTAATGATAATGAATATAAATGAATAAATAAAGAATTTACAAAATGCATATTATCTAATACAAACTACAGAGAAATAGGAGCTTATAAATTAATTCATATTTTAAAAGTGAAATCTAGAAAACAATATTATGTAAATTTCATCTTAAAATATAATTTATGATTGGCAACTCAGATAGAAAAATGCACGGTAAATAGTAATCCAAAATATTTTATAAAGTACAACTTAAAACCGTTTTAAGGAAATTAATCAACACAGATTACTCTTTTCGTGGAGGATTTCCGACTAATAAGGTTACAAAGGAAGAAACACGGAAAACTTAACCCTGATCAATATGCATGAAGAAAGCAGAAAATCTACATATATCTCTTTGTTAATTAGTGGATTATATCGAAGTACTGAAGAACTTGATTCTTGCAATTTGGTCACATAAGGTAGTATACCAATGAATAAGTATAGTTCCTGTTCCAAACGAGATGCTATAATATTTGGGCAAACTAACAGGATTAGATTTTGGAGGAATTTTTCAAAATACAGCTAAACTAATATCGTAATACAAGTACTGAAATATAAATAAAAACAACAATTTGTTTTTATTCCTCCCTTATAAAAATCATATGCAAGCTAAAATTATTCTAATAATTAATGAGTGTGGAAAGGTATTCAAGCCACCTATAGGAAATTATAATCCATCATAAGAAAAATATAGTTTCAAAAAAATATTTTCGTATTAGTCATAAGAAATTTCCATTGTTATATGGGACATATATCTTACGTGAGATAAAATTGTTGTGACGTAATGGTGTTTTTCTCTTCTATATTTTTTTAAAAAAATAAGAAATATATAGTTTTTAAAATTACTTGACTCAAGTGTCATATATTTAGATATTAATTTGGAAGAACTAACTCTCTGTGAATATGATTTTAAATTTAATATGGATTGAATCTAAATGATTACCATGTATTAATTGATGAAATTTATAACTTGCTTAAAAGTAAATTAAGTTAATTTTTTTTAAATACATTATTAATTATATATCAATAAAATTATTAACTAAGTAGTATAATTGGTTACATAATTAATAAAATCATTAACTACTTAATTAAAATTACTAATTACACAATGTAATTTATTAATAGTATAAATTGAATCACAAAATTTTTTTATTTACTATAAATACAACTGAATTTTTCTCTTTCTACTACAGTCCGTTACTAGAGATCATTACAAAAGCCGAGAAGCGAATATTTTGTTTGTTTACTTTATACGCGCACAGTTTTTTCTCCTTCGACTCATTAAAAAAAACTTGCCTCTTTATCTTGCACTGTTTTTAAAAAAAAACTTTTAGTGATGTTGTAAAAGCAGTAAATCAGATAAACATACTATTTTTCGCACGCTCTTTTTTCTCGGAACTGGTAAGAAGTGTTTGTAATGAAGTCTTAACATATATATACGCTTTTCTCCAAGGGAACGTTTTCGGAAACAATGTTTATTTAAGTGCTGAAAAATTTGAATATATACAGCTATAAGGCGCATCCAAAGTTTTAGTTTCATTTTAAGTATCTAAGTAAGCTCAAGAGCTTTTCATTTTTTTATGACATGATTCTTCCTAAGTCCTTTCAAATTTGATAGAATCCTTTGTTTTTAATATAAGTTTAATCATATTTATGTAAATACGTTTAGACTCGGTAAATTGTAGAAACCTTTGTAATATGATTTTTTTTATAAATAATTGTTAGCTTCAAGGAAAATATCTTCTAATATCAATATTAATTCTGTAAAAGTTATATTTGGAAAAATTCTATTTTACTAAAATAAAATGTAAATTTCTTTTATGAAGAGCATGTAAAATATCATGAAATTGTAAATTAATATAGGAAAATCTTCTTAGCTTTGAATATAAAGTGTATTATTCGCTCAAACATTTTTTATTATCAAGCATAAAATATTTTCTAAATATTTAAAAAATAATACATTTTAGTTTTTTTGTGTGTCACATAAGTACATAAGTAAGATCTTTATTAGATAATTATTCATTGAACTTAACTGATAAAATATTTAATATGTGATTGCAAAATTTAATTATAGACACTTACAAACAAAATTTGGCAAATAAATTTCATATCTCAAACCATATCTCTCGAATTATTGGGAACAAGTGAAATAAGTTCATTTGTGCTCTGAGTATTTTTGTCAGATATTGTTAAGTAGCAATAAATAAACATATATTTTTATTTTGCATAAAAGTATTCAATTTACTACCTATTACTAAAATAATGCTTTCTTTTAATGAAAGATAGATATATTTCAATAATTTATAAAAAAGAAATAATTTCGTTAAAAAAATTAAGCAAAATAAAGTATTTTCGTTTAATTATATTTATTAAAAAAGTATTTGTTAAGAATAACTTCGTTTAATAATACGTATAACCAAGATCGTAATTACACAATAACGAATAATGTTATCGACATTTTGATTAGCATAATGTGAATAATGCGTCGGAAGCTTGAAAAGAGCTGTTTAAATAATAGGATCGAACACATATTGTCGTTTTTGACATAAATAGTGTCTGATTTCTTTTTATATAAAAGTGAATTACCACTCAGCCTTCTCTGATATCTAGGCAAAGATATATCTCAGTCCTTTTTATCAACGTTAAATATTGAGCATTAGACGCCATTTGAAATATCAGCAAATGCTTCTTAGATCAATAGCTTTTATATCCAACTATGAAAAGTGATTTGTGTCATATAACTTTTTATACAGATTATAGTACACCTATTCCGAGTTAAAGATAAATTGTTTAATTTAAAATATCTTTTTTTTACGATATTTTGATTAGCTTCAAATAATCTTACTCATCCCCGCACTAATTTACAATAACTTATAAAAGTTAAGTAAAGAATGCTTTTCCCACTTAATTTGCAAAAATGAATGCAGATACATCAAATTTGGTTGACAAGTACATATAATAGATATGTATTGGTTGCAATATAGGTATGTATTAGTTGCAATATACATAAGGAAAACTCATAAGGGATTAACAACAAAGAAGCAATCCTATTGGAAAAGTCCATTCTTGAAAAAAAAGAATTATCACAGTTTTATGCTTTAAAATGTCCTACAATCATAACAAAAAAGAGTTTTAACAAGGGATATGCCTACCCTTAGCTTGCATGCATTGGTAGCATTGACATTCCCTGTGATTAACTAAATTTCGGTTACCGAAATGGGAAATGAAGACCAGATCAGTAAGCAGTTTTCTAGCTCTACTATAGACATTTAAGGAGGATTCAAAAACAACAACCTGCCTACTAAAGTAGTCCCACATATGCTCTATGGTATTTAGCTCAGGAGTTCAAGCTGGGCATTCCATTTGGTTTAAGCCAGGACTCTCAAGATAATCCTCAACAATTACAGTTTGATCAGGTCATGCGTTGTCATCCATCAGAATGAAATCATTACCAAACGCACCGGTATATGACATATGAATAATGCATCTCATCTAGATATCTCCTACGAGTAACAGTTAATTCCTTTAACACATGCAGGTGAATGTAACCGCCAAACGAGAGCCGGGGTGTTCCAGGAAACCTTTTTGACCAAGATGAGCGAGAATTATTTGTCGTCCAGTGAGGGACACAAATACAATTTGTAGCCTTTCATAAAGCCCTGCATGGTGAAGACTAACATATATTATTCACTCTGATGATACAAAGAGGAGTAGATCAAATTGTGGCAAATAAATGCTTCTTCTACGGGCCAAAAATGCTGTAAAACAGAATCTTCTGCAAGGGTTGTAGCTCGTGATCTCCCTGGAACATGCCTTCTAAACACAGAAGGTTTGTTTTGACACTGAGTCCTGAGAGGATAGACCAAACTGCGAGATATAGTAAAGGGCCTAGCAGCACTAGACATTTGACATCCCCATTTCCATCCATCCAATAACATGTCACTTTTACGAATCAAGCAAATAACTTCTTTCAGATATTGCGAGACAAGGCTGACTATTGTCAATGAATCTGCGAACAAAAGCTGAAAATCAACAAAAGTTACAAGGGAAATTACGAAGGCTTAATGTTAGCATATTTTTCTCTCACTTATACCTGCTTTTTATTAAAAAAAATGGTAGCTATATTTTTTTTTTCAAAAATTTATGTATGTTTATTTTTTATCATTTATATAAACTATAAATTTTATTGTTAGCGTCATTTTTTTATAATGTGCTTCAGAAAACATGTGTTTCCTTAACTTTTAGAGGCCATTAAATATGGCTATTAATTCATGAAAGAATGGATTTTGCTTCCAGATGTAATCATGATTAAATGTATTTGTTTTCATCTAGATTTTTACTGTGTCTGGGATATTACATGTATTTGACAAGATAATAAGTGACACTTATTATCTTGTCATATTAGTACTTATGTCAATTGCATAATTTTTTCTTCTCAGAATGTTGACAATATAACTGTTTCGTGTACGTATTTCTTTATATTGTCTTCTCATCATTGATTCATAATGTTTATTCATCAAGAGCTTTTGAATTGAATTAATTACATATTTTTAAATAACCACACATATTTTTATCCTACAGTTGCACTTTTAAAGATTCAACCCAATATTTTCTGGATTAAAGCTATATAAGACTTTAGATGGGGTAATCACAATGCCATATATTTATATATTATTAAAAAAGACATTTCTAAAAATATATTGTCACTTATTTTTAAGTAGCTAATAAATATTTAAAAAAAATTCCCACTCAAATTCCAAAAAATAAAAAAAAATTATTAATAAGAATCATAGTGAATTTTCTTAGATCTAAATTTTCTAATATTATAAGAAAAGTCTTTTTTCTATAAATTTCTAATATAAAAAAACGAGACAGTGGTAAATTATATATATTTTAGTATAAAAATTTTACAAAAAATATTTAATTTGAAAGTAACGGACAGAATTATTTCTCATATTTAAAATAAATAAATAAATGAAGTTCATGAAACTTAACTTTAATAAAATATTAAAAACTAATTGTAAAATATTGATTTTTTAAAATATTAAAGTATCATGACGTGAAAACATCATATTGGTGACGGTTGGTTTAATTAAGAAAATTCAAAAAGCCGCGATTTATCGATAAAAATTTTATACTTCAGTTAAATAATTTGAATTTTAAGATTATTAATTCAATAAAATGTATAATAATGCAAAAATGAAATGAATTCATTTTATATTTATACTAATTAGTCAAAAGATTTCAGATAAAACATTCTGTGCATATATTTAATGAATTACATTTAATAATACTTAATAATCCATAATTTCGAAGTTTACTTATTGCACTAATTTAAGCCAACATTTTTTATGATAGCCATATTTTACTCAATATTTGTCACATCATCATATGTTAATGTTGGTTTTCATTCGACAAAATGTACATTTAATCGAAATAAAAATCAAATTAAGATCATAATAATTTAATGTGTTATATAGAAGGATATTTCATATAAATATTCACTTAAAATACATAAAATCTCTTTATAAAACATGAAAATAAAAATTTGAAGAAAATGATTCATTTCTGATGTTGTTGTTAGCATTTTTATTATATCAATTTAGAAAGAAATATAAACTAGTTTTGAAAATATAGGATGCACGTGAGGAATAAGATAGACATATTGTTATCATAAGTAAAAAAGGAAATAAAAAAAAAGAATTGCTGAAATTGCTTAGAATCCACTCTCATTTATTTTATTTTTACCTGAACTATAAATTTCTCCACAACAAGAAAACAAGAAAGACCTCTCAGTTTACTCTTGTCATAAAACATGGTCACGTTATGTATCATGAACATCACGTGATATGAATCACGTGATCTTGGAGGAGTGGATTCTATTTGGGCTCAAGAGAGTTTCACTTCAATTTTACAAGATGGATGACCAGCTTTCTATATACTTAAACCTGTTTAAAAAAATGGTTTTAAGATTTTACTAAAATTTAAAAATGAACATTTAATATAAATATATAGAGAATTAATTTTTGAGTCACGCACATATACTTGCAAAATTTTTTTTTATTAAAATTAAAGGGAAAAAGTTCTAAATAACAAGAACACGTTCTAGAAATCTAATTTTTTGTTTCTGGAATAATTTTAAGGAAAGGAAATTCTTTAAAATATATTATTGCTTAAAACATATTAACTGAAAAATTATATAAATCGAATTTCATCTTTCGTATTCATAAACACTAAGAGTTAAATTCATAAAATACATTTTGGTAAATACTAAATTAGAATACAAAAAATTTCAGCATGCAAACAGCAGAAATGAGAAAATATTCCTAAATTGACACTCAATCAATATTATAAATAAATACTTACTTTAGTTTCACTTAAATTCATTTTGTGGTAAATTTGCTTTAACGAATTAATTTTAACGAATTTCTTTGAAGTGATTAGAAAATTCGCTTCTAAATTTAGAGGAAATTGACCATAAACTCATAATAAAACATTTGAATAATAAAAAATAATTATTTCGTAACTTCTAAGTATTTAATTTTCATGTCCTTAGATTAAAAAGCTTTAAATTTATTTCTCGATATTAAAAATATAGCTTTCTTCTTTATATAAAAACGAACAATTTTATATCCGAGTACTGCTATAAAATGGTTCATATATTTGTATTTTAAATTATAAAGCAAATACATACTAATAGTTAGTATCAAAATGTTTTGTTATTTTAAGTTTAATGTCAAAGTGTTATCAGAGGTCTAGCATTTTGATTTTTGTTTTAAAGAGTGGAACCAGTATTAGAACGCTGGATTATATATTCTGTTTCTAATTATAATTGTTTATTAATCGAGATTATTAACCTACATCCATTTATGTTAGTTAGTAAAGTGTCATCTGTATCTATAATTTTATGAAATAATAACTATTACAAACGAATGTAAAATTTGAAATTAAATTTTAACAGATTCTGAAAACCAAATTATCTTTGAAATGTCTATTTAAATTGTTTGTGTTCTAACTAATTTATATGTATACGCAAAAAAATTTTCATAAAAAACATACTTAATAAAAAAATTGAAGAGCTTACGCACAGTTTATCAATTTTGTATGATGCTTTATAATACACTTTAGCTAATTATGATGTAAGAATAATTTATATCACAATGCTAACAAATTCATGCATACTTTATTATAGATGCAGAATTACTCATTTTAATAACTAATTTGAAGGTCAATCAAGATTTCAAATTAGGCAAAGACATTTGAGAACATCAGATATGATAAAGAATAAAATTCCAGATAGAACAGCAATATTTATAATAAAACTTCAATTACAAAAAAAAAGTATCAAATAAAATTTTTATTTGAAATTGCATTTTATTTTTGTTAAAAAGCAATTGTTTGTAATAAATGGGACGGATCAGTACGTATAAACCAGAAACAATTGAACGGAGGTTTATATGTTAAAAATTAATAATATAATAATTATAATATAAATAATATTAATAATATAATAATTAAAAAATTAATAATATTAATAATATATATATATATATATATATATATATTATTGTTATTTTAACTTATTTTGAATTTTAACATTTATTTAAATAATTTGTAAATAATTTAATGTATTTTTGTAAAATTTTAAAATTCTGTCTAACACAAGTAATAAAAATATAATAATAAGAATAATATATCCATAATAATGTAAAGAAACTCAATATTTCATATGTGTCTACATACTATTTGTTTTATTGACTATTAATCATTTTTATTTCATTCTTACTTATTTTTGTTTATTCACAAATTTTAAAATTTATTGAAGCAAAATTATCACGTTTCTATCATTTTCTTTGATAATATATTCAAAGAAATTGTGAACCAGCAACAAATAATATATCAGTCAAAACTTAAAAAACTCGTTGAGAATACATGATTGTGAACGTGAGCTTAAAGTTAAGTAAATAGAAATGAAACATTACAATTTTTTTTCAGTTTGGACAGTTTTATCATGTTAAATGAAATTTCTTATTAACAGTAAACTTTTTCACGTTTTATTAACAAAATTAATACATATCGTCAGAATTATGTGAAAATTATATCTATATCTATCTATATATATATATATATATATGATGGTACAGCATTTTTCCATCAAAGAAAAGCAAAGTTAAGGTTTTTTAAAATTTCAATCTTGAAAAGTAATTGAAATAAAGTAACAAAAGAAACTAATTTGTAAAACTGAATATCCCTTATTCTAAAGTCATTTTCTGTACAAATTTAAATGTAATAAAATCAATTGTTAAAGAATGCAGTCTTAAAAATTTTAAATATAAAACTTGAAATTTTTTGCAATGGATTTAGAAATTTCCTTTTCCCATTCTAGAAATTCTTCATAATCTTAAAATTTATACAAACATGACACAATGTGGTATAAGTAAAATTTATATTTCCTAATAAAACATAAATTACTCTGAATTGTAATAAATCCCGACCTAATATACTTAAAAATTAGGATGGAAAGCATGGTTTGAAACTGAATTTTTAGAAAATATCACCTAACCTGTGTCTATTTTCTTCGTTTTCAAGAAATCGTGACTTCTTGAAGAAAGATAAGAAGAATCATTTCAGTCATTACATACATTTTTGATGCCAATGCCTCTCTTTTAAAAGCAGACGTGACCTCATTGTTTGTAAACACGTGCCTTCTGTTCGTATTTTCTGTACTCAAGGGATGTAACGTTGTATTTTTTATTCAAGATTTTATTTTCTGTTGCTTTTTTAGCATCCAATGTGTAGCATTTTTTTAAACTTAAACTTGTAATTTTGTTCTTCATCTTAAAATTAGAAGTAACCCAGAGGGGAAAATACAAAAATTTCTTAACTACACACCGTGATTAGCTGAGGTTAGAGCAGTAAAAGTATTGAAGAAAGTGGTTTGGTGAAGAGTAACGATAACAGATAAATGAAACTTTTGAATTATTTAAAAAAAATATCCATTTATTTCTTGCGGTTATATAATTTTTTTCCTTATTCTATTGCTAATTGCTGTCAGCACGTAACTGATAAAAATATTTTTATGGTTTACATTGACAAAATTCTCTATTTAGTTAACTATACATTTTGACAATTTTTATTTTTAAATCCAATAATTTGTTTAAGTCTAGTTGAATTCTATTATAAATTTACGGAAATTTTATTGTACATTTTATAAAAAGTATAACATAAGTAATATTTTTAAATAGACCTTAGAAAGATACTTGTCAATGATGTTGTAAAATGTCCGGTTTATAGGATTTCCACTTTTCAGCACTACAATTGGCGGAAGTTATAATACCTCATATAGTGGGGTACCCAATGAGTGTGCCATCGTAGCCCTGAAAATGATTCATGGTAAATTAGGAGCAGGGACCAAAAAAGAGACTGCCAGATTTAGCCTGCCACCCACAGAGATATAATTTCACATTTAGGACATTGTGACCAAGATGTATTTAACATGCCTCAGACGCCATCAACCAACATGGTGGATCTTAGATCGGGATTTGAAACCACTATCTTCCGATGACGAGAATGAACTCCCTTTCCAACCAGTCCACCATATTTGCCAAAGTGTTTTAAATGATATAGTGAAATTTCAGATTATGTGTAATACCCTGTTAGACCAGAATAAAGTCAATGAAGTAATTAAATTGAAATTTTCATAAGCATTTTCAGATTTTTTTGGCTTAATATGATGGTTTTAATTCAACTTAAATATAACCCTAAAATATTTTTAGATACCTTTGACTTAGTATTGTTACTATTATTATGTGTGTTTTAAAAATTATTCCTTCCTTAAAGTTCAAGACACGTTTAATCGATTTTTTTAACTTAAAAACTTTGTATTTCTCCTTAAATTGTATCATATATACTGTAAAAATCTGTAAAAAAATACTTGTAAATATATTTTTTAAAAATTATATTATTTTCATTGATTACAAAATTATGTCAATCAAAAAAGTAAAGTTTTTAAATTATCCTTTGAATACCAAATATATTAGGAAAATTATTAAATTTTTTATAATATAAATTTTTATATATTTGTACTTCTTCTGAATATGCTAAAAGTATGCAGAAAAATTATGATTATTTTCTCAATGAAAGTAACGTATTTAAACAGCAATAGAACTTGACAAGTAAAAATAATTTTATTTAATATTTAGATTTATTTTACTATGTAAAAATAAACTTTCTTTGATATTAAATTAACAAAAGCATAAATGCAATATCTTTTCCAAACTCTTATAATTTTGTTTTATCATTTAACTATTAAAGAAGACAATTTTTAATAGCTAAATCTGGATTAATTAATTGAATAAACGATGATTTTATTTGAACAAAAGAATTAACTTTTTTTTCTTTTTCTTATTTCGCTGATAAAAACACATTTTTACATAAGCATTGAAGCACGTTTTCATGAACTCATTCAAGAATTTAAAAAGTTTATTAAGAATAATTCTATAAGAATAAATTTATTAAGAAATTTCTGATCCTTCTTTCAAAAATTGTTTTAAATACACAAAATTATATCAGCATTTAATAATATTGAGAAAATATAACTCTTTGATAATTCATTTTATTTCTGTTTTACTGCACCACAATTTAAATATTAGTGGAGTTGTTTTATTCTTAATAAAAAGGCAGAGAATTGCGCATGTAATGATCTGAACATATGCAGTCTGTGACCTCACAGACTCGTTCATTTTGCCACGTTTGTCTCCTTCACTTATTATTTTGAGGACAGACTGAAATTTCATCACCACATATGTTCTGTTAAAATGTCATCACACTCCATTCGAGTAATTTGGAAGACAAAATCCATTGTTTTGTTGCATGTAGCAGGAACAAAAGTTTGACATATCCAGTTACACAGACTCTTAAGAACATGTTATTAGCAGGTGCAATTCTGCGATGAAATCCCGTGGGAGTTCCTAAGTTAGGGAAAATCCTTTCGAAAAAGTATTCTTCAACTAAATGACTGGATGCCACTGAACAGGCTATAAAATGGCAATCACTAAGAGAATAGATTACAATCCGACCGAGTGAAATTACCGACCTGATGAGAATAATTTCTTTTATGACTTTTATAGAGATATATCAGAATCTGTAGGAGGAAGTTAGGATAGAACTTACATTATAGAGGGTGTAATAAAGGAAATAAGTTGGAATAATTACCTTTTAAAGCAATCTGAAATATATATATATATATACATAAACTAAATTACGTACATGAATATTTAACTGCAGTTAAATTTTCTTAGCTAAAATATAATATAAATTGTGCTATTTTTTTTTGGATTTTTCAAATAAAAATTTCTAAACATTTAATTATATATAAGCATTTAAGATATAGAAAAATATAATTTGCATTTGTAAGTATATGATGTATTAAAATTTCATAATAAAATATGAACATTTATAATTTTAGAAATATTGATATTGATCATATATGTTTTTTTAAAGTTTGTTTATCAGTAAGTTTTCCGAAAAAAGTATACTTTCAAAAATGTAATGAATAAATAACTTTGGAAAACAATAACTATTTCTTGTTTAGATAATGAATCAATACACCAAAGGATTATCTTGCATAAATTCTAACGCTGTTTCGACAATAGCTAAGGAATTAAACATTCCAAGAAATACAATGCTTAAAGTAATGATATGATTTAATGATATTTTATGAAAGAAAATGCTTATAAAAGTGTATCCCTTAAAATATTAAACTAAATAACAAACATAATAAAAGAATATCAGAGATGTGTCGCTAAATCAACACCAAGTAAGCGAAATTGTGATGAAAAGAGCTTCTGGACATTTTTAAAGCAAGAGTGTTTGAAAAGTTATTAATGTACAAAATGAAGTTATGAAAGTTAAGTCATAAGCACATTAATGAATATACAAAAAAGAAATATTTTTATTTCTTCTGATAAGATATCCTTTGTGAAAAATTGACTTTTCTATATAAATCTGGTCTCAGTAAGAAACATAAAATAAAGAAAAATCTGAAATATTACATATTGGATAATTACATATCAGTATATAGAGATAAGCAAATATTACAGAAAATAAACAATTATTAAATATTTTATGTATAAAAAAAGGATTAACGCAGTGATTACTAATTTCCCCAAAATATTAAATAATAGTATATTATTTTGTCCAAATACAATAAACATCATTATGATAAAAACTCAATGTTTATTACATTTTAAAATAGAAATTCCTTGAAAGTCCCCCATTTAAAACATATTGAAATTTTGTTAATTGAATGAAAGGAAATTTGAAAAACAAGTCAAGAAGTTACCGTAACTAAGAAAAGTTTCCGAATTATGAAAGTTTATAAAAAAAGAGTAAAATATTTCCAGGATAATATATAATAACGTGTTAATATAGAAATGAAAAAAAAAAGTTAAAAAAACTTAAATTTCAATATTGTATTAACTATTAAAATTAATTTATAATGTCAATTTCTAATATAAGATTCAATTTTTACAGAAAAAATATTACAGAGAAATATTCTTATTTTTAAAAATATTCTTGTAATCAATCGTCACAATCCATGTATGAAATAAATAATTTATTTCATTAAACAGGATTTATGACAATATATTATATATGTATTCAAAATACTCATTAATAAGTAATTGTAAGTAATCGCCAAAAATGCATAATAATTTGAATGTATAACATATTAGCTGTCATATTATTTTAAGAGATGGATCTTTTAAAATATAATGCCACTTCGGTTAAATTGATGGATTTTTTCTTTTAACATCTTCTGGGCATTTAGAAAATAAATCTTTCATTAATTTAATATGAAGAAAAATGGCATGTGTAGGCTCTAATTGAGAGAAGTTTGAGCTTTTGATTTGCTTTAGTTTTTTTGATAAAAGTGGTAATGACGCATTGTAAATTATTTTCAAGAGGAAGTCATAATTCGTAAATTTTGATAAGAAAAATCCTCATTGATATTTTAATCTGTGGAAAAAGAGAGAGAGAGAGATTTTACACACAATGAAGAATTGTTGATGAAGTAAAAACTAAAATCAGTAAAAATAATAAAAAGTAAAAAATAATTATATTTAATTAAAAACTATACACAATATAAAAACTCTACAGTAATAGCTATACATAGATAAGCTATACAGTAATTGTTACGTCACAGATGCTAAATAGTACGAACTGCAATTAGCTCTTTTTTTTAAGTGTTTATTAGTAAGAATAAAAATTGTTAAACTATAAATTTTTATTAAGCAATTATTATAATCAAACCTAAAACTAACTATTATACGTTAATAACAAATGATTATAACATTTGCTATTAACGTATACATATAATAGTTAGTCTCTGATTATTAAAGATATCAAATTGAATTTGGATGGTGGTGACTGACATCTTATTCCATACTGCTTAAAATCTGTACCACATTTCTTCAACTGTAACTGCTGAAGAGGGATGGGAGTCTAGTCACTCTGCAACCCCTTATTATTACAATTTCTTTTGGGGAGATGTCTGTAAGCCATGTAGACCAGGACAACAACTGAATACTCTCCATATCGAGTAAAATCGAAACCCAATTATAATGTGACTCTTGTTGAAAGCTGGATTTTAACAGGACTTGAAAATAAGGCTCAACTATTGGCCTTAAGATATCAAAAATGTATTTTATCACTGCTTAAATAACCTTTGATCTAAAATAGAGATTTGAGTATCATATATGGTTGAGTATAATGATACCACCATATAAGTACATTTGACAATATGGAATAAGACAAGTTGCCATTGATGATATCGCATTCATGTAGGTTCGTCTTACCAACCACGTACATGGCCACCAGGATGCTACAAACAGAACTGAAACTCATCTGAAAAGAGGACATTGTACTACTTCTGTACGGAGTTTTATCGCTGGAAGCACTAATGTCGCAGTTTTTTTTTTTATTCTTCAATGTCAAGAGAAGATGAATTGACAGGGAATTGTACAGCACGGGTAATTATACTAGTGTTAAATGTCCTTATTGCTTCAAATGTACAATGGTACTGTACAAGTTGGTACTGAGATTGTGATAAACAATTTCGCGAAATATTGCTTGACTGATATGATTATACAGTTTTATATGGCGTCCTCATAATATTTATATTTCGTGCATTAGTACTATGGGAAATTAATCTAGATTCTTGTATGTGAATTTATTTAAATAATGCAATAACTTTGCAGTTATATATCTATTTGCATTTGTGCATTTAATTTTAAAAAAATCAAGGAAATTGTATAAGTGTACTTACAATATTATTCACATTAAAAAAGCTGTTAGATTTTGTAACCATTGGGTATAATTTTTTGTCATGGATCAAGAAATATTTATTATATTGCATTTGAATATGGAAACAAAAGGATTATGTGTCATCATCCACAACTTTAAATCAAGCAGATGCCTTGCTTTAAACACTGCAAGATTCTTAATCATTCTTTAACAAATATAATCAACGATTGTTGCGAAACCACATCCTCTAATTGTTCTAAAATCAAGTCATTACATTTGTGGGGGAAGAATAATGAAGACACAATTTCCCGCCAACTAGGAAAACAGAAACTAAAATAATAACATATTTTCTGCATGATTCATTAACTGGCACAGGTGCCATATAACCCAGTATGCCAAATTCTGAGTTTGGGGATTGTTTTCTTATGTATCTAGCAACCTCATTTTTATTACGTCATGCATATGGATACCTATAAAAATTGCGCAGAAAATTCTATTTTGGTAACCCTAGTATTCACACATCATCACGCACGTCACGATATGTTATCTTGGCAACATTTCTTCAACGCCAAAAATATTCAGAATTTGGTATCCTGGATTATACGGACCTGTGCCCATTATCTTATTTTTTAACATGATAAATCTCTCCATTGTAAGTCAGAAAATTAATTGTAATTGCTTTTATAATTTTCATAATTAAATTAGCATTTTTCAAATATTTTTAAAATTAATTAAATGACATGTAAATTTTTTTATTTCTTGTTTTATTATAATTTTAAATATTTAATTAACTTTTTTCAAAAAGGTAAAAAAAATATGGGTATAAAATACAGCAGGAAATTTTAAGCTTGGGTTTAAAGAAAAACATAATTAGGAAAGAATGAAGTTTTATTATCGAAAATACTAAAAGAAAAAAAAATGTCATTTGTAGAGCGCAGATCAAACTGGATTTCAACTATGTTCTTTTAATCAAATACATTATATCTGAGAAGTTACATTTCATGTCAAAAATGTATGTCTGTTTTGCAATATGAAACAATTTGTTTTCTATCTGTTAATGTATTTAAAGATCATTTACATGCATTATTTTATTTTATTTTAGCAGTTTGAGTACTGTTTTTTATGAAATAATATAAGATCATTTTGTAATTTAAAAGGATATAAATGTATAATACAAAATTACTCGCAGTCTCAATTATATTACAGATATCTTGTACTTAAATTTGAATAAAGTAAAACATTCCTAAGTCAAAATTATCTTGCTAAGCAGTTTCCAGTACTTTTATTTCCAAGTTGCTTTTGTACATTTTGTCATAACTTTAATTTTTAAGCAAAATCTATTTAAAATGCTTTGGTAATCAATGTTGCATGCTTGCATTTCATTGATATACTAAAAGTTTGCATGTACTTTGCATAATAGTATGAAACACTCTTAATACAAAACAATTAGTATTTTGATTTGCTATTTTGTTTTTTCTTTATTATTTTAAAGGTATGATTTAGCTTTTAATTTCATACAATGAGTTAAAGTATTGATTACAAATATTTTATAAGAGATGTTTATGTATAAAATATTCTATCTTAATGTTCATAATTATCTTGCTAAGCAGTTTCCAGTACTTTTAATATATAAATATAGTGTACGTACAGTAAAAATAATTTTATAAAATTTACATTCACACAAAATAAGCTATTTTATAAATTTTAATTTCAATTTTTTTAATACCTAAAATAAATAATTTCATTTTTAATAAATGCATACTTAAAATACTTTAGATATTCGAAATATTTTTAATAACTGTTTACTTTCAAATGCATTAAATAAAGGATCAGAACAAATTTATTATATTTAAAAAAGGATAATAATTATGAATGCATGAATGAATATATCAGTCTTCGGGGATTATTAAAAGAAGTAACAAAGAATTACAAATATTATAGAAGTATATCAATACTTGAAAGCTTGCAAAATTTTCTTTTTTCAATCGATTAATTGAATACGTATGTGTACATTCATTCGTTGTTTTATATCTTCATCTTCGCAGCTTGTAACTGTTTCGCTTCATTTTTTTCTTCTGATAATATAATGGAAATGGTTCTATTTTTTTCAAGGTTTTTTTTATTTTTAAATTGTAAGAGGAAAGGGATTTTCATCATTTTAACGCAATCGAAACGATACCGATAGACGAAATGGTTTTATCGATTCTGTTTGCTCTTGTATTTTGCTTCTTTAAGTTCAAAGAAAAACATCAAATTACATTCTTACAACCACAAGGAGTCTGTTGAAATCGATATGTTCCATTCAGACTCAGAGGTATTCTAGAATGTGTTTTTGCTTTTCAGTCCGCTTTTAATTTCAAAACTTCCATTCTAGTCCATTGAAAAAAAAGTATTATTGATACGTTTTAATAGAAAACGGAAGAGTGGGTTGGTACAAGGTAACTCCATACAAATAGAAAATTTCCATTTTCCCTTACATTATCTTTTATTTATTTGGCGTATATGATTACATAACTCCCACTGCAATATGGTATTCATTTTTTCATCAAATTATGAGTTTAATATTGTTAAAAATACGCGATGCTGGAAAATTGTTATCCATTATCGTCAAGACCCAGCTGCGTTAAATTTCTTATTGCTTTCATTTCATTTTTATAAAATTATTTTGTATGTACTTCTTTAAAATATATGAATTAACGTATATTAGTGCATATAACATTATATTAATACGAAATAATTGCATTTCCTAATTATTTTGCATTTCTATTAACACAGAGTGCATCAAATAACACACTTTGAACCATATATGAAAAATTATGTTCCATTCTACAAGATTCAAGTGTGTGTGTGTGCTCTGGAACTGGAAAGCTTAAATTCAAATTTGCAGCATAAATATCTTTTCAAATGCAAATGTGACTACTTTTTGATGCTTGAGATTGATGACTATTGATGATGCAGGCCTCCATCATCAATACATTTCTGACTGCGAGAAACCTTTGATTGCGTACATCGTGTCAACGTGTCAAATGTATTTTCTGCGCACATCACTTGAATTTCATTCCAAAGTGTGTCCAGCTTACGCGTGGAGACGCTTTTATATTATTTCATATTATATTATGTATTTTATATTACGTGGTGACGCTTTTATTTTACATACCTTTTTCATATTTCATCTCTTATTGTGTCCCATATTCATATGCCCATTTTATAAAAAAATATATTTTGATAAACCATGGATTATTCATAATATAATAATTGTGCACAATCTTTATGTATTAAACTTTGAAACTTGTTTTAATTTCTTAATATAGTTTCAAAAGTGCAAATCAGGAAGAATTTAGAAATTAATGATCAAGCAAGATCCAAGTCCTAACTCATTTATTTTTTGTAAGTATTTGTTGTCTAGCTGAATTTATTTAATCAAGAAATTAATAATGATTTTTGATTGAAAATTTTATGATATTACGTAAATATCATTTATAGTTTTTTTTGGATATATCACTGTTGTATTACATATATGGTGAGAAAATAATTATTCATATAGAGAAAGATTTTAGTTTGGAATATATACTATGCAAGCAGTTATTGCGTTTTACGATTTTTGGAATTATTACAGAAGAAGTCTGCAGCCAGAAATAAAACTAATTGGATGCCCAGTTTTTGAGAAAGAATTATTGGTGATGTCATTGTAAATTAAGTTTTTTCTTCCTTCTTTGATGTTGAAAATTTATAACGGATGATTCAAGTATATTTTTTAAATACAGAAAGAGTAAAAAATATTGTTTCGTATACATATATATCGTTATGAATGCATCATGTAACGAGATTAAACGAACAAAGCAAAACACCATTTTAATTACTTCAATAAATATTAATATTTGCTTAAAGCTAATCAAATGAGGTCAGTGAACTTATAAGGTTCATTACTTGGTAAATTCCTGTACATTAATTTTCTGTCAAATGATCTGCCCAGATAAATGAGATTCATAATGAAAATGATCTTAAAAATGAGGCATTTCACTTATCGATGCTAAGGTGTCACAGATTTGTCAATGAGCCGAGTCATTCCGTTCGGATTAAAATGATTTCTACGAGACGTTAAGCACCGAGATACTTGCATTTGCCCCATCATACACTTCAATCAACTTGCCTGCTCATCGAATTTCCTGGGAAAAGGACCTAATTGCTCTTTTATCTCTGTTTCCTGCAATAGTCTCGAGCTGGCAGCCCATTTATTGCCCTGTCGTTAATACCCTTGATAAGTTCGTTTAATACATCGATTAAGATACATCCCGATGTCTGCTTCTGTGCTTACTT
Organism: Latrodectus elegans; assembly: GCA_030067965.1. Taxonomy (NCBI): domain Eukaryota; kingdom Metazoa; phylum Arthropoda; class Arachnida; order Araneae; family Theridiidae; genus Latrodectus; species Latrodectus elegans. Next base: position 79,288,445 of record CM057820.1, on the reverse strand, counting down.
CAGCACTAGATTAAAAAAAAATCTTTGTAGAAGCAATTTTTAAAATAATTATATATATATATATATATTACTGAATTGTTATTGCACTATACTATTTCTGAAATAAACTTTAGAATAAATGATATTTTACATTCTATTATATCATCAATAAAAAATTAAAAAGTAATATTAACATTATTTTACTAAACTGAATTTTATTAATTTTTTATTTTTAGTTTAGACTCGGCTTCTAACATTGAGATCCTGGATGTAAGAATATAAAGGCAATTTGATAGAGATATGTGTATATTAAAAAAAGAAGCTGGAAATATTTATTCACTCAACAAGAAAAAGATTCAGATTTTCTGTCATAAGAAATTTTAAGTGTGATGGATAAGATGATATTGTTTTCTTTATAAAAATGGATTGTTATTAGATTTTGTAAAATTAATTTCATACATTCGCTTCTAAGTTTCAACTAAGAGTTAATATTTAAACTAACACCCAATATATAACATTCATTCTCTAAAAATAGAAATGAGAGAATTGCCATTGCAATGGTTAAATGTTCATTTCAATTAAAATTCTAATTTATTTAATCATGATTTCAAGCCACTTTATAACAGGATTTTAAATGATGAATAACATTTCATTATATTTTAATTAATTGAAATACAAACATAATGAAATAGTAATAATTGTTATCCAACTAAAATATTGACAAAAATGTATAGAAAACAATCTTTAAAAGCTTGATCTTTTTTTCTTTTATATTAAATGCCTCTAAAATATTTCTGACAATTTAAAAAAAAAAGTTAGGTTGGAATTTTTTAATACACTCGTCACATCTGTAGTAAAAAGATAAAAGTTTTCTTCTTTATTCTTTAAAAGCAAACGCGTTAAATGTGTTTTTATTCAACATTGGCTGTTTGGGGAATTGTGGGAAGAAATATAAACTTGAGAAGAATAAGATTTATAAAATAAATGTATGATCCTCTAAAAAGGGAAGTTTATTGTTGACAGTATGGAAGCACATAATAGAATAAAGAAAAAAGAGATGGGGTAGAGAAAGTTTTACTTTTAACTTGTTTTATGGGACGCATAAAATTTCCAATGCGCATTTATTTTTAAAATCTGACATTTTTCGGCACAATAGATATTATAATGTGACGTTCTGATATTAATTTTAAACAATTTATATTTTATTTTAAAAATTTAACAATATCAAAACTAAATTGTTATTTATATTTAAGATTATATGTAATTTTATAGGAAAAATAAATTATTATAAAATGTTTTTTCTTGTCATAAATGATAAATATAAAGTATAAGTAAACTAAAATTATTATTTTCTAGTTGTTATTTAGTTCATTTATTAAAACTATTCTAATTTCTATTTTTGAGTTAAAAAAACCTTATTATAATTTAGTTCCACTATATTATAATTTTTTCTAAAGTCTGGGAGTATAGAAAGCACAATGTGAATAGAATGGTTTATGTTTTCACATAATTATTTGAAAGAATATAACATTTTTATTCATAGTAACAAAACAATTAATTTTTCCAACTCATACAACTTAGTCATATAGTAGAAAATACGAAATAAATTATTGAATTATTATGTTTCTAAGGAAAAGAAAAAGCAAAGATTTCAATGGTTGATAATATGAAAGAAATGCAATTAGTGAGAGAATGCCATAATATTAAAGCTATAAAAGTGCCATAAGGTTCATTTTGGCTCTACCAGTGTCAAATAGTAATTTTTGTTTCATACAAAAACTTTATTAATTTCTAGTATATTCTCTAACTATAAGACTTCAAGAACAAAAACTACATTGCAATTATTTATTTGAAATGAATGAACGAAAGAGCATCGAAATATAGTTAGCGAATTTTTCTTTTGTCTACAAATTAATCTTATTTTAATGAATCATATTTTAAAATAAAATATAAATGTTTATTTCTGATTATTTAATTTTCATTTTTATCTAACTGAAATTTATTTCAAAGTAAAATTAATCAATTAGGAAATTAAAAATAAATCAAAGAAAATATTTTAAAATTATTATTTTATTAAAACAAACTGAGTCCAATAAACAGTTTCATACTAAAATAGTATAGAATTATTCAATGAAGGAAATTCAAAGATAATTAATGTATATTTTAAATGAGCAAAATTTCAAAAATAAAGTTATAACTTTAACTAAAAGAATTTGACTTGCCTAATTTATGAAGCTAATCCAAACTATGAAACTATCTTATTGATTAAAATAAATTTGACTTGTTTAGCATACGAATCTAAGCAATTTATAAAAAATATTTAGTTACACACACATATAAAACTAGTTTATTACCTCAAATTAATCTGCAGCTATTTTTAACACTAAGTTGAAGTTAATTTGATAGATTTGTCTGTTATTGAAACACATATTTTTTTAAACATCTTGATAAAATTAGCATCAAAATTTATATAATTTAAAATATTTCATATTATGTTCGATATATACTCTCTTTATATTGAGGAGGAATTTTTATCATTATAATAAAATTAATAAAAAGAAAACGGAAATTGTAAAATATTTTTAAACTATTTCTTAAAACATTTGTAGAAATTTACCGTACAATTTTCGTAACTTTATCATATATCTTAAATTTAATTATCATTAGGATTTTGTTATTAAATGTTCTATTTATCATAGAGTAATGTTTTATTATATACTAATAAAATAGTTTTCAGCTTATAAAAAGTTTTAAGTTAGATGAAAATTTGCTTTAAAATACTAAAAGTAAATTGCTTTAAAATACTAAATAATTTTCTAGCAGAAAAAAGTTACTCTTTATATAATTCTTAGTCACTGATAGTAATATTTCTTATATTTATTTTTCTTTCTTTGTAATAATGACTTAAATTCACTTGGGACTATCAAAAATTATGACTAAAGTATTTAAGTTTGTCATTTTCATTAATAATTTTGGGGATTCAGACTGATTAAATTGCAAGCCTATTTAAAATTAAACACTTATGTATCATTAAAAATTGTGTAATAATGATAATTATATCAACATTTATAATATGTAAATAATGACTTAAATAAATATATGCTCGATAGATTACTTATAAATTAGAATCTGTTAAAAAATATCCGTATAATATTATCATAAAAATAAATTTTACATTAAATGATATTTGAAATGCAATTTAATTTTAAAGGGTGAAGTTGATCTTCTGATCTAACGTACTTTATGAATAGCTGTATTACTTTTAAGAATTTTTATCATTAATTATTAAAATGCCTAGCAAAAAGATAGTTATTAAAAATTATGACTGTCTATATGCATACAAAGATATATTTAATAGTTTATTTTCATGTCAGGTTTATTTAATCAGTTGTAAAAAGATTTTCTGCACATTAAATGAAAAAAATAGAATATGATATTTATATTTAGGCACCAAATCTGTTAAGGAAGATTATCACGAGAGGAATTTGGAACAGTTTATTCTGAATAAAAGCGTATAAATATGACCATAAATATACGACAATATTTAAGACAAACACATTTGTTAATCCATTTAAATGCATCCTCTTTAAATACACGAGCAAATTTTTAAAGGTAAATACAATTGGTGTCAAAGTTTATTCAATGCATGATGACTTGCTAGAGCAAAGAGAGAAACTAGAATTCTATTTCAAAAACATTTATCTCTCAATACCTGTAAGAAGAGAAAACTTATATCTTAGGCAAAAAAAGCATCAATTCTGCGCAACACGAGATTAGGATAAAGTTGCATTCAAAGATGAAACGCATTTTCTGATATACAGACTCACAGGAATATTAATCAAATCAAATACTATAGATCCGTCTGGGAACAACATCGTTATCAAACTGTTAGGCTTCCTTAAAGATTGGTGTTTTGGAATTTTTTTTACATCTGGTGGATCTGGAAGTTCTATACCAATGGAAGGAATGGTGAACTCTAAAAAATACATTTCAACACTAGAAGGCAAAATTTAATCTCAGTGCAAGATTTTGCTGATGGTATTTTTTTTAAGAAAAGAAATTAACACTTTAGTAATGCCCTGGTAATTTTTCAGATTTGACACTCAGCTGAAAATTATGGAGTATCGTGAATAGACACATGAGTTATTTGGACTGTTTAACCAAGAGTAAAAAATGCGAGCATCATAAAATTTTAATATCGTGTATATGTATAATACAAAATACTTCGATTTAAATTGATGCTATTCGCTTATATGATATTCATAAGCATTTTACGATATCTCATCAATTTGTCATAATTTTTTAAAGGTCTTATAAAAATCTTAGAATATTAGATACTTAGAAGACGAACATGCGATGTGTATTTAATAATTTTTAGTGAATATAAATAAAAACAAGTTGAACATAAATGGTGTAGTTAAATGCTGTCAATAAGGATTTAAACAGTAACAAATAATGTATGTTATCTTCATGAAATTATCCATCACACCACAAAAACGTGATATTATCATAAATGGATGATTATACCTCATTCTCACGAATACCAAGTTACACTTATTTTTAAAATATATTGTAATGAATTAAAAAAATGTGAATTTAATATTATTTATTGTTTCGAGAATTTGAGCTGATTTGACTAAATCGCTTAATTATATTTACTTTGATTTTTAATTTTAATGTTTTATTTGAAAATATATTATATGAGTAAAAAATATAATATATCGCCGAAAAATTAATTTCTTTAAAGAATATACTTCATCTGACAGAAAATAAATTTAAACACTTAAAATACTTGGTACCAATGAGTATCAATAAAAGAATGTGATATTCATTATCACCTCTATAAAATACAGCTATCCAACTGCTGAACTATTTTGAAGAATGGTAAGGAACTGGCATCGATTCTGTCTAAGAGGTCTTATATATATTCTATTGTGTTCATATCTAGGAAAATGTCTGCAAATTTATTTAATGGTATCTTTCATCTAAAAAAAAGTTGCCCACAAGTGCAGCGTGATATGATTTGGCGACATCATCCATAAGAATGAATTCAACTTGAGCTGATGCAATTTAAATGTCCCCTACAGGTTAGGAGATCTCATGATTGTAACTCAAAGCTGTTTCTGTTCTATTCCTGGTGGTATACATGTCGGTACGGCCATTGTCAGAAACATCAGCCGAAACATCAAACTGACTTTGCGAAACCGAACACATGTACCAAATTACCTACAGATGTTAACCAGCCAGCTTATTCTCTACATAAAACATGGAGTTTTATTCTTGTTCCCATTTGTGCTATTCTTTATTAACCATAAAGCACAATGATTTTTTATTCATGAAGCATAAGCCATTAAGTTTTTAAGCATTTATATTCATATTGTGGAATCAATTTCAAATATTTTGAGATTAAAATTTACTATCAGTAGTCTCTTGAAAGGGTTGGCACAATGAAGTTGTGTTCATAGATTTTTTTCACCATAAATTTCAAATACCTGTCCCCACTTTGTATTGTTGCAAAAGTACGATCTTATTCCAATCTTCGATGAACATTTCAATTTCCAAACATCGATTCCAATGTCTGGAAATGATATTTTAAAAAATTCCTGATAATTACGCAAAATATATTGCGTTTCATTCGTCAATAAACAACCGATGCTCTTCCAAGTTACCGATTCAGATAAATCACGTTTATTGAGATATAGTATCTACTGTTACAAAATATTCAATATATTTTTATCGTAATTAACCTATATTCTTACCGATGAAATGCTGCATGTCATTTTTGTTTCCATATCTAAAAATCTTAATTTTCTGTCATAAAAATTGTTTGTGAATCTCTAATGCTTTAATTATATACATACATATATATATATATATATATATATATATATATATATATATAATCTATATATATATATATATATATATATATATATATATATATATATTATATATATATATATATATATATATATATATATATATATATATATATATATATATATATATATATATATATATATATATATATATATATATATATATATTTGTGTGTATGTATATATATATATATATTTGTATGTATGTATATATATATATAGGTAACGTTTAAATATTCTTGTAGTTAAGTTATTTTAGTTGGGCATTCATTTCTTTTTCAACATTACCCTTTTGTGATTTAATAATACAGTTTAGAGCATGACTTTAATGCAATAGTATATTGCTTTGATTAAAATAAATTACGTTGCCACCTTAAAATTTAATAAGTTTATGTTTATTTAGTTAACTTATTATTAATCTCATTACAAAATAGAAAGAAAACCTCTGAATTCTCCACTTTTTATATACAAAAACATATTATAAGGGAATACATTATTGACTTTTGTTATGTGAAATATTTATTAACTACTACTACGTTATAAAATATAAGTTTTTATAATCTGAAATATTTATTAGATTATTCACTCTGTGTGAGATCAATTAATCGAGAAAACTAAATTTATGCGTTCTTAATTAAAGACAATCAAATAATGTATTAATATATATAGAGTTTTTATACAATAATGTTGTAGAATATATATAAATATATAATGTTGCATATATTTATTTGTGTTGAATTAAAACCATTAAAAAAGTCATTATATTACTTATTTTGATTACATATTTGATAATGGCCTTAAATGAATCCTCTGGTGCATATTGAAAGCTTCATTTAAGGCATCAAATTAATATGTAGTTAATCAAAATTTTAAAAAATAGTGCTTTTACTCATAAAAATGCATAAAATAAGAATCATTATCATATGCATAATGAGTATCATTTGCTTTTCAAGCTTTATAATTAACTGGGACAAAAATTAATTAACAAATTAAATATGCATAAATTGGTTTTTGTTTTATTATAAAAGCATTATAAAAGGGATTTAATTTTAAATAATCTTTTAGCATCTATAATTAATGTAAACATATTATAGTCATTTTGGCAAAACTATTATTTCATGAATTTTGAATAAAATGGCTTCTATGGTTAAAATAATATATTTTCATAATGAAATAAATGTAATAATAATGCTTATTATATCAAACATTATCTTTACACTAAACCTTAAACTGAACAATATTAAAGCGCTCCTTATTTTCTAAGAGGAAATAAAACTTTCGCTAGTGTTCAAAACGTTCTAAGTAAATTTATTTATTTCACTCCACAATTACTGTTAACAATAGCTCCGAGGCCAGATGCAAGTCCAGCACTTTTCAGAAACACCATTGTATGTTTTTCCTATCTCTTCTTTCTTGCGTGGTGTAGGGGTAGGGTGCTTTTTATACTCCCTTGACCCGTGTCCGTATCACAAAAAAGCAATTTAATTTCTACTCTCGGAAAAAAAATGAAATAAAAGTGTTTAGATATTTTTTAGATTTGTTTCCTCTTACTTTTCGCTTGTTTAAAGAAAAGAGGTAAATTGAATTCCTACGCCACCTTTCCATGCAGTGGCAAGCGTTTTCAGCTGTTTCGAAATGTAATTTCGGGTGATCGTATAAAAAGCAGCGATGTTTGCTTCTTCTGCCCGACAGCTCCCTTCGAGAGTTAAAGAATCATCAAGGAAAGATGTTTTAGTAGCCTAGTTTATCTTTTCATCTTTAACTGTGTTGCCTAATCGCTTTGAAAAGTAAATAATGTTGGTAAACGTCTTAGTATATGTATTTATGTAGTAGTTTCCTGGATAAAAGGAAAATATTTTCAAGGGAGCAATAATTACTTTCCTATAGACATCGCTTTCTATTTAAATGATTATTGTTTTATACTCAGTGATAGAATTGAGAAAAATTTCGCTTTGTTATTACAGTACGTGAATTGAATACAAATGAAAGTATCAATATATCCTTCGTAAAGATAAGTCATTTTTCTCATTCAAGTGTTCATTGAGAAATATTACATTAAATGATAAAAGAAGAGAGTAACATAAGACATATCTAATTTGTTCATGAATCTGAAATTGTTAAACAATATTCATAAGTGATTGATACAATTAAATATATGAAAAATTCATTTTATTTATATTTGAAGAAATAGTTTCCTCTTAAATTAAAATTAAAATAGTCTCAAAAATAATGACATCAAAAATTATTAAAGCATTAAAGCAATGATAGTTATTTTATTAATTTAGAGTTATGAATACATTTTATCGTGAATATTGCAAAACTTATAGTAACACAAAACTATCATTATATTTTAATCATTTTTAGGAAGTAGCAAATTAATTTACTACTGATTAGATATAATCTATGAGAGAGAGAGAGAGAGAGAGAGAAAAGTTTAATACAGTTTCGCAGAAGTTAGAATTTTGTCTCCTTTATTCAGTTAGTTAAATTTGAGTAACATAATAAATGCCTATATTTGAATTGGTATTTTAGTTTTAAATATTTATTCACTTATTCGTCTAAAATCTTAAAAAAATATATTCAATATTGTAACTAAAATTTTGGTGATCAACTTATTTTTTAATAAATTTAAAGATTTTATTTTCAAAGAAATAAGAATAATATTCAAAGACTTGTATTTCAAAGAAATAATATAGTACTAATAATCAGTAAATAATTAAAAAATCCCTTTCTTAAAATAAAATATCAAAAAATATTATATTATAAATAAAAAATTTAAATAGGAAACACCAAATCTTATAGTACCAAATAAAAATGTTTTAGGACATTCGTAGTACTGAAACATTTTCTATAAAATTCTACTCTCCTTTCATTTTACTTTGTTCGCACTGTATGTCTTAAATCAGTTTAACGTTAAATTAGATTAAATTTAAATACTTCGTTGTAAACAGAACGCTTACACTCCCTCCCTCACGAAACTGATTACAAACATTGGTTTTGAGGCTTATTTACTGTCTATTGATATTGTATTCACAATTTTGAATTTTTCATATTTGAATACGCTTCAAAACAAGTACAGTTCAAGATGAAGGTGATTATGAGCATAACATACGTTAGCCATCAATAAGGACAACGAATATTGAGTCACTAAACTCTCACGTTTATAAATATTGTTACAAAGTGAAATTTTTTTTAATATGATACATGACATTTTATTATAAAGCAAAATTTTAAGTAAAAATTTCTATGAGTAAATTTATAGAAAAGTATATACATGGAAATCAGTATGATAATTAGATAAGCACAATTTCCGATCCTGTGATAGGAAGTTATGATAATAATCTTTATAATGAGAATTTCACTATAATACGGTTGCAGTAAATACAATTTTAGTTTGATATTCGTGGGTTGGAATATACTACTTTATTTTACTTGACTGTGGAACTTACACTTAAAAGCTTAATTTTCTAATTAGAAGATCAAATATGAAGCACATAATTAAATAATAGCTTATATTTTCTTCTCCTTATCTTACTCCCAAAACTCTTTCCAAGTATATATAAATAATCTCACGAGTGAATAATTAGTAAATTTCCTGTATTGATCTTGGTTTCCAACAAGATTCTTGGAATAAGAGTTTAAATTCTAATGGCATTTTAAGGCAACAAATTAAGTGTATAATAATTAATATAATACAATATTTAATTGAATGTAAATATATTTAACATGTAAGTCATTATCTTATATTATAATCGCTTTATTTCATAGTAATTGTTGATTAATCGAAGCTTATAATTTAATCACATCACTTCTGTAATTGATCAATTTTATATCCATTATTTAAAACTGTTGAAACTACTTATAGAATTTTGACTTTTAAATTTTGCATAAACATTGATTCAATTGGTTTACGAGTGCATATAAATGATTCTAAAAAGTTACTCTTTCTTGCATAGTTAAGAAAAAAATCTATATAATTCGCTCAAAAATAGAATAATGCAAATGATATTTAAATATGTTACATTTTATATAAAGTTGTATTTAAATATTCAAAATAAAGAAGCTGTTATCCAAATATTTCATCACTAAAAATCCAAATTAGGAAATAAGTCTACCAATTTGATTCTGATTATGAGGTCAGGAATCTAGAACAACCGATTTATTTAGCAATAACAATAGAACACAATTTAAACACATTTAGAACAAAATTTGACGAAAGTGAAAAAGCTATTACAATGCTAGATCTAAGTGAGACTGAAGTAGTCAAACTGACTAAGCGAAAGGTTTTTTTTATTGTACTTTCGCATACTTCGGTACCAATTTCGAAGAAATGATTTCATATTCATTAATTTAATATGATATCCGTTATATTCAGTCACTAATAGTCTTTATATTCAGTTATGCACTTAAAGAACTCTAAAGAAACTCCAATTTAAATTTAATCGTTTCTGGTTACCATCAAGGATGTTGTTATAGTTAATATTTATTAAAAACTTTGAAAATGATCATTATGTAAGTAAATAATTTCTTATATTAATTTTTCAATACATAAAAGGGAGAACCTTAAAATATGCAGTCTACATAAACGTAATGGGCATCTGATTAGTGGATGGCTTTTTCTTTTGAACAAGAATAAGTTTAATTTCCAAATGCATAGCCTATTTTGATTTAAAGAAGACATAAAATAATGTCCTGAATCAAATATATGTGAAACAGATTGGTATGGAGAAGTTCTGTTGTATTTCAGATGGTATCTCTTCAATTAGATACATAAATTTCATTTTTAGTCTATGGGATAATAAATACTCATGTATGTAGAGATAATAAATCTGATAGTATACATTTATGCAATCGGTTATTTTTCCCTGACACAAGGCAAGAATGCTGATATAGTATACAAGAATATAAAAGATCAGAATAGATTATAAAAATCGTTCATAATATCAAGTGTTTTAATTCATAAGGCGTTCAGTTTGACTCTGATTTTAAACCAAGCAAACATGTATGTATGAAAAATTTTGTAAAGTCTTGAAGATATTCATAACAGTTTTCCTTGTCGAGATGGAAACTGATTAGTTTGCACATTGGTCTTTTGTTCAAAAATTGATTTAAACTTCAAAAAAAATAATTTTTTCAAATAATTTTTGCTAATTATTAGTAATGAAGCTTGTTGTATAAAACACGAAACAATACTTTTCCTTTAATGCAATTTATTATTAAGTTTTTAACACTAATATTCTTATAAAGTGAATAAGTCTTTTATATTGTTCTTCTAATCTGAGCTTCGTAACTTTAATTAGAAAATAATCTTAAATTTCTATCGAAATAAAACTTTATAGCTACTATCCCTTAAATCCCTTATAGCCCTAAATTTACTTTTATTGCCAATAAAATGGTCTACGTCTAGTTCTGAACACTTACCATTTATTTTCAAAAACGAGACTTAAAACTATTTTCTCTTCATTAATCTCTAAGAAAATGACTTTACTTACTTCAATCATCATTTAGTTCTTTAGAATCACAATGAATTTTTAGAGTACTTCTCTTGCGACACTCCCCAGGAGTCCCATATAAATCAGACTCCCAATTTTTGTTGAAAAAACAAAAGTAGAAAAAAAAGTTACTTCCTGCAGTAGCTATAAAACAAACCATATTAATCAAGGAGAAAATAAAGAACCCTCGTCCCCAATCGCCCCTTAGTGCCCCGGAAAACAACGCGGGATTCCACCTCAGGGGGTGGTGTTCAGCAAGTATCGCTTGCAGTAGGATTCTCAAACTTAGCTTTCTACGTTTCCCATCTTAAACAGGAAGGAGCACTTATCGTAAATTTTCCGACTCGTTTCGAGAACTTTCCTCCAGCATCTCGCCAACCGTAAATGCTTTCCAATCTACAACGAGTATGGAAGTGGGATAGGGAAGCCCAGATGAGTTGCTGGCACCAGGAAATCGCTTGGTATTGTGGCTAGTAGACGATATGAAGTGGATGGCAGAGATGCTTGAGGAAGTGAAAATGGGTGTTTAGTAGTTAAGTTCGAGGTGTGTTGTTTCCTTACATGCTTATTGTGTGAATGAAGCAGAAAGAAGATAGTTGTTGCCCGCTTGACGATATGTGCTGTTTATTCATTGAAACTGCTCGATGGAATCTTTAAGCATTGAATTAAATTGAAGTACCAAGTGTACTTGGAGAATTTATTTACGTAACATCCGGAAACGTTAATATATATACGAGGACTTCTAAGTTATTCTGCAGTATATATAATGGGTTGATTAAAAAAACTTATTAATTTAACCAATAATACAATTTAATTTACCAAAATACTGAAGCTATCAATTTAATTGATCATATGAAATTTTCTTATTAATTTTTATTTAAATATTTATTACAACATAATAATAGCAATGTTTCTCAATTAATTTATGTTTATTACTCTACTTTTAATATGGGAACTCTTACTTTGTCACAAACATAAGGTTTTATATTTTGAGTAAAATATAATTATACCAGTATAAATCTGTTAGGTTGTGTAAAATAAACAATTGTGTAAAAACAGTTTATATATTTTAATTTTATAATCCATCCATAAATTTTTAAAATATATAAAACACTTTATTAAAATTTTTCAATCCTTTTTTGCTTCAAAATGATCTATGTATTCTTCATTTAGAAACAAATTCTTTCTTATTGAAAAATTATAAATAAAAAGGTTTATATAAATACAAAAATATTATGTTTTATTGTGAAACATAGTTCATTTAAACAAGATAGCATTTGAGGCAAGACTCTAAAATTCAACAAGAAATTGCTTATCAACAATTTACATCTTTCCATAAACTAACTCTCTATCATAGTTAAATTAAAAAATGTTTCGCAGCGAAATCCCATCTAGGTAAAGAAGCAAGAAAATTGAGAGAGTGAAAAGTAAAATATAAAGAAATAAGTTAAAAATATATAATTAATAAACAGATGCAAAACATAATTCAAATCGAAATTTTAATTAAATATTTATTACAATAATAACATATAATAAATTAACTTATTTTATGACTAAGACACATGATATTTATTATTAAATATTTTATATGGAAAATTTATTACGTGCATTAAGACGGGAGAATATTCTCATATTAGGTATGGTAAACATTTATCAGCTTCTGATGTCTTTAAAATCATAAAACAATATAATCAAATCAGAATAATACGTCATGAATAGTACCATAAATAAAATTAGGAAAAAAAAATACTGTGCAAATAAATTTCTTCCTTACATTTGTAATAGACAACCACATTAAAATTATTGAAGTGTAGCCTTCATCATATCTATAAGCAGGTTTTACTCTCAATATGTCAAAGTAGGGCAATGATTAATATTAAAAATGGCATGTGATTAATCGGATAATAACCGGGAATACATAGTAACATGATTGAAGACATAACTTTCTGTGAGATGCACTAAACAGTGTATAATAAAAGATAACAGAGTGATTGATGAGAATGCAAATGAGCATTTTTCAGTTTTTGAAACATGGTTTCGTTGTATATAATATATTATTGAAATTTTAGAAAATCAATTTCTGTCAATCAATGGAGTTTAGATAATCCTTTTGATTGATTTCCAGGTGAGCTCGAATTTTATGTAGTTTTATGCCATGTTACTCTAGTGATTCAGAGACAAATATGACTTTATTTTTGCGGTCATTGATATCAATCAGTGATCATCTTATTGCTATATTATCTGCTTACAATATATCGATTGGTTTCCCTTTTAACTTTTAAATTTTAATCGCAATTTGATTTTACATCTTATGGATTATAATGTTTACATTTATACCCAAAATTATATTTTGATCTTTATTTTATTCTAAACGCACAAATAAATTATCAAAATTTGCTCAAATTGTATATCGCTTAGTTCATTTCTGAATAAATATTTGTATATAAGACATATTATACACATGATAATTCACACAAAAAAATACCGATTCTGTAATCACATGTTTCTTCAAAGATTTGCAGCTTACAAAATTTTATACCATAATATAAATAGGCCAATAAACGTATATATCACTAGATTTGTTATTTAATGATTTTAATTCAATTATTCATTAACACTAATATTATTAAATGTCACATAAATTTCGATAAAATCAACAATTTTGTAAATATTTTTATAACTATTAATGGGATTTTTAGGGTCAACGCGCGTGCGCGTGTTATAGCATCTATTTACAATATAGTTTAAATTTATATTAGTTTGTATTTCTTTGAAATTAGGATCAGTATAACATTAAAAATTAGAAAATCACGCAAATAGATTATGTATGCAATTTATCTTTCATGTTACTGTTTAAGAATAATATAGAAGAGAAGCTAACAATATTTGTTGCACAAGTATTGCAACTGTAAAATTAAACTTATAGCCATTTTTATCCAATGTATCTAATACATATTTAATTAGTTTTAAGTTTGCTTACTTACATTTAAATACTTGGGTATTATTATGAAATAACTGGATAAGTTCTTATTGATATTATAATTAAGACTTTCATATACCCTTTCTAATAATAAGGTAAAAATATCATATTCTTTTACAAAAGTTAAAGAACTTTAAAAATTCAATACATGTGTGTGTGTGTGTTAAATCATCAATTAATAAATTAAAAATTTTAGTATTAATTAATAATGTATAATAATTTAAAATGATTTCCTTATCATTTATCATTATAATTTTTCTTGGGAACACTTTTTGAATTTGAGATTTTCAATCGATGTATTGTATATACATCTCGATGTGTGATATTAAAAATTTTACTTCATGTTATTTTCAAGTATTATCGGAAAACATGCTTAGCAATACTTAAAAAAAGAAACCATTTTTGTAAATTTTTTTAAAAAAATCGTAGAGCAGTTGGAGAATATAAAAAAATGATAACGATTTACCTTTACTTTATCAAAAAAATTTTTAAAAAAATTCAAAACAAAAAATCTATTAAAACCAGTAACAATTAATTATTAAAATAAATATATAATTATTAAAATAAATATATAATTATTAAAATAAATAAATAATTATTTAAAATAAATAAATAATTTATTTATTTTTAAAAATTTTATTGCAAATACTATTATATTATTTAAAATATTGATTTGTAATTTGTCGCTGCTAAAATTTAAAATCAACGAAATTAGTTACTACAAATAAATAGTTTATTTATTTGTAGTAACTAATTTCGTTGATTTTAAATTTTAGCAACGACAAATTACAAATCAATATTTTAAATAATATAATAGTATTTGCAATAAAATTTTTAAAAATTACAAGTAATAAAAAAAATTCTTTATAAATTTGTAACAATTTTATTGGAATTATTATTTAATCATTTAGTTCAAATAATATCTTAAAAATGTAATCAACGTTTAAAAGTAAAACAATGGAATAAACTTTATCAAAAAACTGGATTTTAAATTATTTTCTCATAGGTAAGAAACTGAGAAAAATTAAGAGTAAAAAAGAACTAATGTATTTTAAATACATATGAATGACAAATTTTTTTAGATATTTTTTATCATAAAAGTGTACTGATTGTTATTATAAAAGTGATTACTCTTAAGCAAAATATCTCAAAAATCCATATTATTTCAAATTTACTGTTACTAGTTAAAGGCATAAAAATACTACGGATTATAAATAAAATTACTGTAATAAAATAGTTTTTCTTAATATTAAATAATGATTTATTTATTCATGAAATTGTGATTTGGCTACTTGTAGAGATCGATTAAAATTTTTGAATTAATAATATGAAAAGACCTAAAATGGAAATAAAATGAGCAACAGTGCTCTTACGAAAATAAAGTAGTAAATAATAATTACGTGTTTTTAATACGAACAGAATCATTATTTGAAGTGCATAATGTCGCGAAATAAGCTTTTCAACTCATAACAAAATCCTATCGAAATTGAAAAAACTTAATTGGTTTTTTGCAAATAATATCTAAATGGGAATATGCATAAATCAAATCTTTTATCCTCTTGCTGAAGAAAAATCACAAATTTCAAACTGATGACTGATTTTTTCCCGAAAAATTCAACTAACAATAAAAATTCAGTGCTTTTTGTCCATTTCCCTCTTCATAAGCAGCTTTGTCTAAACTGAAGTCCAAGATTAAGGTTAAAAATGTAGTATTTTTTTTCTTCGAAATTTTGATTAAGGATAAAAACTTCTGTGAGATACTATCAAATATAAAGTACCCTACAATGCCCTTACGAAACATGAATGTAGTTTAAGACACACCATTAATTTTTACGGAGTTGCTTGGCCATTCTAACCCATCTTACCTACCACCCTCTAAAACGAATCTGTTTCAAAATCCCAGGGGTCTGATCAGAAGGCGGGAATGGGCATCATGTGGGGCGATCATCTCTCTCCAGGATTCTAGAGAAAAGCGAGATTTCCTGCAATTTTACTTATTTTGTTCCTTTCCTTCTTTTCATTTCTCTTTCTCAGGGCCTTCTTTACTAAATTACGTTCTTTTGGGGGTTTTCGGCGAGTCAGGAATGAAAAATTTTCCGACCACAGAGCGATTTAGTTGAGACGTGCTCGCTCGTCAAGTTTCGTTGGGGTCTGCAAAGATTGCGGATCAAGTCGATACGGTGTATGCTGGATATCAAAACATTTAGGAACGTGTGTTCTTCCAACCTATTACATCTTCTCGATTTAAGTTTCACTCGCCTGTTTATTATTTGTTTCGTTCTCAAAAAGTTAAAACAAAAACAGAAACTATATGTAATGGGAAGGTCCTTGCCATAATATTTTGGCGTTGAAAATAAAGCAGAAATTGATCTCATAAAGCTTCACGTTTTACGTCTTCTAATTTATCACATTGAAAATTCGAAGTATAGGTGTATTTATAGTGAAAGATCAAAGAGATAATGTGCATTTTTAAAGCTTAAAAAGATATTTTGGGACAAATAAAATCTTTCTGTTTTTGAATCGGAAAGGATATATGTATTAAAAAGAGCATTTTTCATCAATCTCCAAACAATTTACAAATGTTCAGCAAATATTTACATACACTTCAAGCAAACTGTAAGCAACAATTTATAAAAATTAGATTTTATTTCCATGCATGTATTTTTATTATTAGTAGTTTTATATTTGTTTGGAAATGTTAGCAAGCAAAAAATATATCTTTAGAAATCACTTTCTAACAAAAAAACTAAATCAAAACTTAGAAATTATTTGCATATTCTAAATAAACATTTAGCTTATATTATCATTATTGAAATATTCTAATGCCAACTTTATACTGCTAAAATAATAAGAGAAAACCATTTAAATTTGGTTCAAACTAGTATCATATTTTATTAGGTTTAGGGAAAAATATCGAAATCACTTAAATTATTTTTGAGAACAAAAATTGAAATAAATTATATATATTCAAGTGCTTAATAATAACAGGTTTGAAAAAATTGAGTTTTGTATGGTTATTATTAAAGGTATTACAATATTTGTTAATGAGGGAATGTGATAACCATATTTTGTTTTATTCAAGGTATCATGTAATGTTATAGCAAATAAGAAAGTATTTACTTGAATTTTTCTTTAAAAAAATAAGATACAAAAATAAATCTGAATCTCAAATAAAGCTAAGATAAAGCAGTTTGTCCTTGAGAATTAGTTGACGAATGACGTTTTTTGAGCAACAAGGAAGTCTTGTAGTGTTGAAAATGTCAAAGTATTTTATATATTCGCTAAATAAAAAGAGCGCACATGCAAATATAAATCATCTAGGAAGTAATAAATAACTTTTACGTAAGTAGCTTACTGATGACGCAAAATATTCAATTATTTCCAATGTACTAATATTAAATGCTTGGACATTTGGAATTTACGAAAGCAATAGTACAACACAAATCTGATTGTTAGCTCTAAATTAAATTTAAAATACAATTTTAGCGATTTAATTTGCTTGTAAATGATCTTATGCCTTATAGCTTCATTTTAAGAAGTGCATAAAATTTGGAATTGTTTTTATAAAATATATAATTTCAATATTGATCTAGTTTACACGTTAAATATTTTTTTTACTAATTACTACTTGGTTTTAAATAATTGCTTTAATAAACTGAAAACTATCCGCATTAGTTTATTACTTTATTAATGGCAGTTGTGATTGAACAAATAATGGTATAAAATTTATATTACATGCAAAGTAAAAAAATAAATTTAGGTACTAGGTGATTTTCACGGTTTTTACTATGAAAATGATGGTAAGAATATAGTCATATAAGAACTATATAATTTATGACTTCTATATCTCAGAAATTACTTTTAAGGTTGATTGAAAGGCTTTTTTTCCAAAGATTATTCTAATATCATACGCAAGATTTTAGATAACGACAAGTTGCATATCGAATGCCTTTTATTTTAAAATTTTAAACGTTTCATTTCCCTACACTTTCGTTTATATGTAATTTTATTTTGAATTCCTTCATGCATATTCGATTGCGAGATTGATTTTTTTACTGGGAAAACAAAATATCATCTTCTTTAATTCTCGACGATTTAAAAAAAATTCAACATTTTTTTTTACAATGCGTAATTTGAAAACAGAACATTATGATATCACACGTTACAAAAAACAAAAGTCGAAAGTTAAAACATTTATGGTTGCTTTAAAATTGTCTACTTCAAAGTTTTTTCAAAATGATTTAGCGGTTTATCGCGGTTGCTATGAAGGTAGTATCAAAATTTAATGGTTTTATGGACAATATGTTGGAATAACCTCAATGATTAATATAATCTTGACAAGTTTATTGAATGTATTGCGTGATAAGCGAATATCGAAAAAAAAAACTTGATATTTTAAATGAAAGATTATATAGAGTGGATAAACTTTTTTTATAATATTTGATGTCCTAATGATCTGACTATATTTTTTACTTTAATAAAGGATTCCTTATAATATTTGGGGCAATGTTAGATTATCATAATATGTAAAATATTTTGTACTTAGTTGTACTTTTTGTATTACTATTCAATTGAAGGGTGAAAGTGCATACTTCGAAAAACAATTCTATATCAGTTTTTAATATTTTATTATAAGTTAACTCCTACCAGCTGTTATTTTGTTTTTATTGATACGATGTGGACTATTTGATAACGAGGGAGCGTGAGGAAATTTCAGCACGTCTTAAAAGTACAAAATTAAAAACAATTTATTTGAAGTAATGAAATAATAATATTATACTTTACATATATATTTAAATTTTCGATGAAATAATAATATTATACTTTACATATATAGTTAAATTTTGTAATAATTTAACAACTAATCTTGAAAGAAAATTGTAATAATTTATTATAATATATGTGCTAACATTTGTAAACTAGACATAATGTGATAATTATATAAACATAAGCTTTTAAAAAATGTAATTATGTATCATTCATGTCTGCAAATGAAATTGATATTTTAAATTTTGTTATCCGGATATTATCATGTAGAAGATTTTCTAAAATATAAAGAATTTATGTACTTGTTCTGAAATATAAAAAAGATGCTTAATGTAAATAATAAGTGACACACACACACACACACACGCACACACACACACATTATTTAAACTAATCAGTGATAAGAGAAAAGACAAACTGATATTTTGTTGTACGTTAATATAATTAACTAATAAAAAATGTTTAATTATAAGAATGTTATTAATCCTAGCAATGAATATCTTTATCTAGTTATCCATCAGATATCCTAAAGGCAATTAATCAAGTTATTTAGAATCGAACTACGTGGACTCATTTTGCATTTAATACTTAGTAAAATATTTTATTACGAGCCCAATCTATCCAATATTTACATAGTTATAAGAAAGTTCTTCCTATACAATAAAAGTTTTAGGCAATTGAGAGACATATAAAACTCTGATTGTATGTTAAGAATTAGGGTAAAATCTTAAAATTAAATAATTCAATGAAAATCTCGATGTTGAAATCAATATAGTAATTTCATTTTAACAGTGCAAAAAAACAGCAATACCACTTATTAAGTTATTTATAATAAAGTGTGTTGAAAATGTACTGAAAAACCAAGCTAAAGAAGAATGAGAATAATTTTTAAATATATATCTTGCTTTACAATATCATAGCATAGAAGTATAATTTTTTTTTAAACTTTTAATAAATTAAATCATATTTTTTATAAAATAAATAAGTTATTAAAGAAACCGCAGATTTTCTTCACATTTTTCTAACCTTTTTTAAATAAATTGTACTTTTGTATTACAAATAAAGAAATTAGGAATTTACCAATTGTCAACTTAGCGATAAAAATTTCGAACCCTTTCCTATTTTACGAGATAAAGTAAAATAACAGCCTTTGACACTTCAATTAAATTTGTTACCTTAACTAATCAGATAAGAGTATAGTTAACACCTGTGAAATATTATCACTAATTCATTTCAGATGTTGACTATATTTCTATTTATATGACAAACTGTCGTACAAACTGAATTGCCTTATTTCTATCATGTTGAAATCTATTTTATATATTGTCAAAACTTTTGCTTGGGAATGTCATCAAATATTAATTTTATTTTTAAGAACTATTTATTTCACTGGTCGAAAAGTATTTATTTCCGAAATTCTCAGGATTACTTCTAAATTAAAGAAATTTAAATTATGTCATATGCTTCTGTAGTAATCGCTAGAATAGTTTTTTCTTAACTATTATTCCAATTAATTTTTTTCAGTAATCAAATTTCCGTTTTTAAGACATTCGATCATTCAAAAATATGAAATGATCTTTTTTACACTTTTCTCGATCACATAACCACGACAAATAATCACAAAATTGCGTGCCGATTGATGGTCTTATTTTCAAGCACGCTCGCAATTGGAGTACAAATGTACCAATAATAGCTTTAATATGCTTCTAAAAACAGTTCCGTTTTCATTTATTAATGTCACCCGATATTCGAATAAACTTGTCGTCGGAAGTCGGGGCTTTTTCCGGAACATTTATTTTCTTAGAATAATAATAATAATAAAAAAAAAGTGTCTGAACTGTAAGAGAAGGAGAGTATTCCCTGTCATAAATATCAGTAGGGATTTTAAGAGAACAAAAACTTGCGTTCTTTTATTACCACTGCCCTTGTGGTACATGTTTAGCATTAAAAGACGACTTTATTACGTACTTAGTGATGTTGTAGAACTTTATTTTTATGAAATATGTCTTCTCTTGTTGATGCCTTCCGATTGGTCTGCCGAAATGTTTATGGGGCTTTCTTCTTCAAAGATTTTATGTTTGGGGGACATAAATGGTGAGCTTCTGAACTAAAGGGAAGAAATGTAGCATATTTTAGTATCGGATTTATGTGTTTTATATCCCTTGTTGCATCCACATTATATGAGTTTAAAATGTGTGCTTATAATTTTTTCTTTAGGAATGAAACATACATTTTATGGTTTTTATACCTATTAATTCGAAATAAATCATGATATCGTTACATTTTATGTAGTTATTCATTAAATTTATTATAGCTGAATATCAAGTTTTAGGGAGTCATCGATTTTACAAATTTAAGTTTTAATTTAGTGATTGAGACACTTCTTCTTCTGTGAATAAATTTCTTAAGTGATACACGTCTGTCAAAAAATAATAATAAATATAAAAAAATAATTGAACTATTTTTCTTTAAATCATATCACTTTAGTTTTTAAATGATTTTACGTTGCATTTATAGAGTATCTCATGTAATTTTACATGAATTTTGTTAAAAAATAAATTGTTTATTTTATTTATTTATTATTTGAGGTTTTGCTTTTAGTTATGCGAGTAATTGTTTAAACTGAAACAGTTATTATGTATTTGAATTTAAATCAGTAAAAACTAGCTTGTTTGTTATATGTTATTTGTATCATATATATATATATATATATATATATATATATATATATAAAGTGAAAATATTTCTTACTTAATTTTGCCAAAAAAGAAAGTAATGAATAAAAAAAAACTTGATATTTTAAATCAAATATTGTATATAGAGTGGGAAAACTACTTTTTATAATGTTTGATATCCTAATATGATCTGACTATAATTATCTTTTAATATTATTTTCTAAAATTATTTTTTTTAATATTAAAAATTAAAAAAAATATATAAAAAATTTAAAAAATGCTTGACAATGAATTCGTTACTATAGAGATCAAAATAAACTTTTTATAACTATATGTTGATAATTATCTCTATAAGTAGCTGAAGGGTTTGTGTTTTAGTCGTAAGTTAATCATTCGTAGATTTGTCTCGATCCTTTTGAAAGTAAGCTATAGTGATATTTCTGAGTCCTTTTTAAATTTTGTTTCAAAGTTATTTAACTCATGCGTAAAATAAGGAACTATAGAACTACCAAATAATAATAATATCAAATTAAACGAGTTACATTAAATATTTTGACTGCAAAACAAAAAGAAAGTTTCAAACTTTATTTCTATTTTTATCAAATTCACAATGAGCATACTTTTATAAGTTTGGTGACAGTTCAAATTTTAATGCCAAAATGTATAAGAAAAAAAATATATGAGATAATTTTTTGTTTCGAAAATTTCTTATGTAATTCTCAATAATCTGTGATGACCAATGTCCTTCCACTGCTGTGATATGAATGTGGAGAAAATTCCATCTCAGATGTGACCTTATCACCTGATCCTGGCTCAAAATTATGTGATTCTTATTGATAAGCGACTATAAAAAACCCATTATCCTTAAGATGCCGTTCTAGGATTTTACGCCCTAGATTTACAAAGAGTTTTTTATACTTACCTATTCATTTAGCTTAGAATAAATCAAAAAATTTATTATAAGCAGTGAGTCAAATATTAGTGAAATCTCAAAATATATTAAAGTTAAAAATTTTTAATCGTAACTATACTTACAAATCTCAATAGTAATATTTTATTTTACGAAAATAGCTTTAACCACTCTATGATATTGATTTGTTGCATTTACTTGGAAAATATTTTATAATATTTATTTTTATTAACATCTACAAAGAAAAAAAATTATATTCTTACTTATACTTCTAGACATTGAAAAATATTACACTAAAATGCCATGCTACGCACGTGACAATTATATTACACAAAGAAGAGGCTATAATTTGTAATCCAATGTCTGTTTAATGCATTCATATAAAGTAAGTGAAGCTAGTGACACATTAAATGATTTAAGTGAAATATATTTACACATCAAATTTCCCATACATGAATTACATACGCACTACTAATTACTTGGTGAAGAATTGTGATATTGCGAACAAGGAGAAATGTGTTTAAAGACATTTCTAATTTTGATAGTAGTCAAATTTTTAGCCCATCGTTATTGTGGTTTATTACATTGTAGTAATACGCTCGCATTCATTGAAAATTCATGATTGTTTTCAGAATATGAAATCGATGGATTCAGGTTCCAGCAACTCACTGTGACTATTAGTTGAGAAAACAAATATATTATATTCATCATTTTAGTGGAATATAGAACCCTATCATGAGGCTAGAATAAAAAAATTGTGTCATTTGGGAGACAAAAAGTATCTATTCGAATAATAAGATGACAATTTTCAGTAGCTTGAGCTATCAGTTTAACAGAATTTTTTACTGCTTTTTAGGATTCTATATCACAAAAAAGAGCAGGTTCTAGTATGTGATAAAGGACAAATTCAAAAATAAAAAGTAGTTGTATTTTACCTGATGCTACATTTAAAAACAAAGCATTAGGTTTGACATCATCATACTCAGATTAACATCAGGTCCCGATGTCAATACTAGTATTTTGTTTTTAGACGCGAATCTATTTACAGCATTATAATTGTTACCACCTTTATTTTGTAGCATCAATATGACATTCGATGTCTTTTTACTAACCTATCCTCTTGAGTGATTGTACGTGTACGTTCTACTGAATATACATGTGTGTCACCTCTTGTTCTCATGGACAATACTTTGAAAGTAGCTGCTACATTTTGTTGTCTTAGGCCCCATCTCTTATCCTTATTTCAGACCTAGGGAGCAGTACATTTAAAGATGACCTAGTACTCGGTTTATTTGGTATTAAATGGAACTTTGCTTGCATACGAAAATATTTAGCTGCTGTTTTAAGAAACACGTTCTAAGAATCCCTCTTCAAAGGAAATCATCTCATCAATAACAATGGAGCTTTCATCTCTTCTGTATACATCAGTCACTGTTAATTAATTATGCTATTACTTTGAAAATGCATGGGCAATTGCATCGGTATTTGCTATCTAAACTTTGACTCAGTGACGAGGAATATAAGTGTTGCTATTGCTACCACAGAGATTGGCTTAGTGACTGATTTTTCAGAATCTTCCCTGGCAAATTTCAAAATTTATTACTATTGGCACTTTTTCAATTTTAGTAACTTTAATTGGCAAGAATGCAGCTCCAGTTTGTTTGGAAATTTACGTCCTTTTATTCGATTCAAATCTTGTGGAAGAATTTCCTATTCCAAAGTTTCTGTATTTAGCATAATAAGTCATCTAAACTGATAAAATTTAAACACAAAATTTAATATTGCGAAGCATACAAATTAAAAAACTAGAAAAATTTCTCCACTAAGTAACTCACTTGCATGTCTACATACACTTACTTTGAAAAAGAATAGTTACATACGATTAAATTAAAAAAATTATAAGCATAATATATCTCTTAATTTAACATTTTTTTCTATAATGAAATTATGAATATTGTGCATTATTGATTGTTTTAGATTTAGAATGTTAAAATATGAATGTCTTAGATTTAAAAATATTTTATATACCAAAATTAAAATGCAATCAAAACCTGATTTATTTTTATTACATCCTTTTATTTATGTTTTATGGCTAGATTTTTATTTATGTTTTTATATATGAATTCGCATTTATCGTTTATCCAGAAAAAAGTCATATGCTCTTTTAAGTTGTAGGGCTTAATCTAACTAGTATTTTAGCCTTAAATCGCTGTTCAAACAGACTTTCGATAAAGAAAAAAAATAAAGGACGAAATAACGGCTGACAAATATTCCGCCAGTATTGCCGTAATGTAACGGTCATTACAAAAATAAATACCTTGTCTCTTTCCACCTCTGGAAATGTCAGGATGACGATTTTATCCATTTATGAAGCTTTTTTCCAACTCGTTCTGTTTTTCTAGAAATAGTTTTCAGTAAGCCATCAAGAGGAGGCAATCACCTCAAAACCGTTTCGACAAACGTTAACTAAATCTATGGTCTTAAATCTGGAAAATTCGAATTCTAGAAAAGTTCTGTAGGTTTTTGTCCCTAGATGCGAAATAAAAATGGTATATTAAAAAAAAAATCAATAATTTTACATTTTCGTTTTTAACACGTAAGTGTTTTTGGTAATATGTTTTCATTGTATCTCTTGAAAATCTGTGTTTCAAGATGAGTTTCTCACCCTGTTGCTTCTCAGTGATTTATTTTTGCAATTTGATAAAATTTATTATTTATAAATAAAATAAAGTCATTCTTGTAGATATGAAGTATTATTAGGCAAATTTTATATAACTTTTAGGTTACTTTGCTGAATTTATTAATTTATTTGCTAAAATGTTTCTGATTATTATTATAATAGCAGTAATTTATTATACACAATGTTAAACTTTAATTATGTAAATTAATATGTATGTCAAACAAGAAATTTAAGGAAATAATTGAAAAATGCTTAAATTTTGAACAAAAAAGTGCTTTATAAGATGGAAAATTAAACGCAGTCTCAAAAAATATTTGTTGTGGAAAATCAGCAAAAAATAATTTTATTGAGATACCAGATAATACGTATGCAAAGAAATGCAATTATATATAAAACTGCATCCCCATTTTCTGTTTTTAGAAGACAAAATTTGTAGATGAAAGAGAGTCTTCATTTTTATCACACAGTGAGTTGTATGCCTTAAACAATATGTGTATTCAGCTTTGAACATCACTAAAATATTTTTAAAAACTAGATTAAAAAAAAAGCTTTTATTGGATAAAAATTTTTATTAGCTGCATTTCAATCATTTATTTTCAATAGTTTATATATAATCATTCAGAAATAGAAAATTGTTCGCATATATGAATAGGTCGTATTACGCAACGCCCGAACCTACCAGGATCAAAAGTATAATGATGCAAACAATCTATAAGAAAAGATATAAATCTCAATAACTGACACATAATTATATCCGTACAAAAAGTTAAAATTCGATTTAAAAATGCAATTTGTACAAAAACTACATAATACACTTGCTAATTTACGAAATTAAAATTTTTTAAATAAAAAATATTTGTAGCTTAATTAAGAAAAGATTATTTTACAAGAAATTTACCTTAGAATAAAGATAAAATAAATTGTACTAGTTGGTAATAATATAAATATACATTCATAAAAATCAATTTCAAAATTAGTCTATAGTAAAAAAATATATCATTTACCAGTGAATGATAATTGACAGTATTAAAATCTTCGCTTTATTATACTTTTTCACAAAAAAATATTTAATGAAAAAATGGAACTCTGAACACTTCATTAAGCCAATTGCAGCATGAAATGTATTTTTAAATACCTTAATGCATTTTTAAATGCTCATATATTTAATGTCTTTTTAAATACTTTCAAAATTAAATGTGTATTTAAATATTTCACAGCACATTATAATTTAAACTTGCATTCTACAAAACGAAAGAAGTAAAAAATGATCTTTAATTTAGTAATTTAAACTTTTAAAAGACTTGATTATATATAAAAGCAAAAACATGAAAACTAATATGTAATTAATTAATATTAATATAGGATTATTTACGCGTTACTTAACAGGAAATAATTAAAGTATAAATAATTGATAAACAAATTGCAAAAAAGTCAACTGTGCTATTATAACACGATAATATCACTGAGATAATATTATAATTGTAACATAAAATATATATAATATTATTTCATACATATATTAAATCCTTTATATAATAAGATTCTGCTTTAATTATTATAATTACTACTAATAAAAAATTCACTTTATATTGTTTACCGACATTCATTTTAAAAATTAATTAAAAGTAAATTAATATTTCATATTTAAAAATGTTAATGTAAATCGTGACATTTTCACCTATGTATTGAAAGTATCAAGTGTTTAAAAAAATTGCTTTTTAATTGTTAGTAGGTGATGATTTTCTCAATGGATATTTGTCCTTGAGAAAATGCATTGCTTTATGACAGTAAACATTATATTAGATAGTAAAATATTTATAAAACATTTTTAAAATCACCATAATTTGAATAGGTTATCCTGTATCTGATTATTTATATATTTATGCGTGATACAAATAATTCACAGTAAAATGTGGAATAATATCTCACGTTTAAAACAATTTCTTATTAAGGAAAATTACGTAGATAATAAGGAAAATTAGTAAATTGTAAGAATATCTTGTACATTCTGTTACCTCCTGAAAATCATTCTATTCTGATAAAAAAAAAAATCATGGATAATAGAAACAATACGAGCGTTATTATAAAAATATTAAGTACTTCATATTGTTTCTTCTTCATTCAAAATATTTTTGTTAGTTTTTTAAACATAAGTTTATAAAATTAACTAAATCCTATTGTGTCTTCTCAACTGTTTTATAAATTTTAAACTACGGGAAAAAAATTGACGCATCGCTATAACCTTTATAAAAAAATGAAAATGTTTTTGAATATAAAATGTTTTTACTAAGATTCATTTAAATTCTTTTTCCACGTGTTTTTAATATGATTGAGTTTAATGAATAACGATATACATAGTCACACATTTTGATGTAATTCATTTCCCGCCTTTGTTATCATATGTTTTGCAAGCATATGTTTTCCATATTTGTGGTATAACATCATTTAATTTTCATATTAATGTTAGCCTTACATAAGATAAACTAGATACAATAAAGTTAAATAACAAACAAATTATCTAATACTTAATAAATTCATGAATAAAAGTAATTTTAATGCTTTAGAAAGCATTTATAAAATAAAATATGGTTATAAAATTTGAGCGAAACCATAACACTAAATTAATTCGTTATAAAGTAGATTTTTTCATTTTTATCATGGCGAAAGTATTTATTTTTATTTAATTATCTACTACTTGTAACAACGAATTTCTTTCGTGGAATTCTAGATCAATAAATACCTTTGTCCGAAAACTCTCGTAGTTCAGAAGTACTTAATTTTTAAAACATTTATTGAGACAATCTTCTAAGAAATAAACAACAAAGTGTTCTAAATTAGGTATATAAATATATTGAGGCAGGTGGTCGATTATAAATATCAAAACATTTTTAAAGTGAACGTTTTTTTCCTTTTGTATTGCATGCAACTCTATAATGAAATTAGGCTGTATTTAGAAAGCTTGGAAAAGTTTATCTAATTAAATGAAATGCTAACGTTTTTATTATTTTTTGATTTATTGGTACACAAAGTTTGCATTGTGTTTTTCATATAAAATAATGTGCTAACTCTTAACCTTAGATTTGAGTGTTTATAAAGGTTATTAAAGCGATACAAAATGAATATTTAACAGATTTATGAAAATTTAAACTGGAGAATTGTGTATGTTATTAATAAATTTACATTATATATTTATATTAAAATCTGATTTTCAATATTTAGAGAATTTATTATCAGTATGTATTAGATCAATAAAATTTACGCATTTGAGAAATAATTATTTTTTCTCGAGTTTCAAATTTCATGTGCACGATTTTTCCTCAGAAAAAGGATACATTTTACAAAAAAAATATTGAGCACTTCTTTAAATGTATCAATTTGACATTAGAGAACTTAAATGTCAAAAAACAGAAAACAATTTTTGAATACATTAAGGAAATCCTATATTAAATAAAATTTCAAAACAAAGAAAAAAATTTCTTTAAAAGTTAACAACAATTTGCATTTTATCTAACAATAGAAGGTTGTTATGGAGCTTTTTGAACAACCTTTGTTTAAGCATTTTAAATTAATTTTTCATGTGTAGCAATTCGTATGATTCCAAGAAAATTTCCAGAAAAATTCCGAATCACATTCTCCGACTGTGTTTTGCACATGCATAAAAAAAGATACTTAACACCAGTTTCTATTCTCATCATATCATTGTATTTTTTGACATTTTTTTCCTCATTCAGATCATTTTTTGGGAGGAGAGTTTATGGGATTGATTCCAGCAACTGTGAAAAAACTGGCAGTAAATGTGTATGTAATACTGTCAATCAACTTGCTCATCTGTTGCAGTGGAGAATAAGAAGTTTTACATGCCTATCTTCTTACAGCATAAAAATATGACCCATCATCTATTTGACATGCATCATCAATATGACCCATCATCTATTATACACTAGTGGACATCCTACTCACCGAAGTTTATTATAAGGCATTTAAGCATTTCCCGTGTAAATCGCCATCTGGGAAGACTTTTCATTAATAGTGGGGCGTATTCACGTATTGCAAATGAGAAAACCAGCAAAAATCCAAACAAACTATCCAATCCACTCCAGCAGAAATAAATACAGAAGGTAAAACTGCAGAATTCATTTCCTGTTGATAAATAATAGTTGGATTTAAACCCAGGACCTTATGATCCAAAGAAGGCTGTTTTATCGATAGGCCAGGATAGTGTCACCATTTATAAAATGTTTTCCTGGATATTCATAACATTCGGGGGATACTAAAGAATCTTACAATAGTCTAATGAGCGGTGTTACATGTCTGTTTTTAATTGTTTAATAATGTTTTGGAATTGAACATTGGAGCTTTCATTCTAAAAAGTGTAATTACAAATTTAAATTAATAAACATAGTTGCAAATTCAAAACAATAATCGTAACTACAAATTTAAAATTTGTAATCAAAATCCATAAAGCGTACTAAATTATAATAAATCGTGACACAAAAGTATATACATTTATCATCAAATATATATATAAAATGTTACTGATATTTATATGTTTTATAATTAAAGAATATATTAATAATTTCATGTTAAAAGTATGGCAAAGAGGATTTTTCTTCTTTTGAATCTGTGTAACAAAGTGTCATTGAATTAATTTTCTTTGACGTTGATTTAACGAAAAAGAAATTTTAAAAAATACAATATAAAACATAATACTACTAAATACTTATAAAATATAAAACAATTATGAAGAATTTCATGCAAAGTGTTATTTATTTATATTTTTGTTAAAAAATTTATTTTATAGAAAAGATGCAGTATGCTTTCGTACGGACTTTACAAAATCAAGTTAATGATTTATTTTGCAAGTTATATACTTTCAGGATCGGATTATGATCTCTCGCATGGTTATAAAACATGCTCTGGAATTTTCGCTTTCTACATAGATCTATAAATTTTACTTTGCCACTAATTGTAGTATTTCCCACTTCCTAAAGTTATGGCAGTAGCGTAGCGAAAGAGGAACGACCATTAAAGCGACGTTGCGGAGGCGACGTTCCGAGCGCATTTTCCATGCCATGATTGAAATGACATAACATTAGTCACCATGGCTTTATACAGTGGTACGCAGATTTTCCTCGGAATAACTTCCTGAGAATTTAATATGTTTTAAACTCGACTATTTGACGAAGGTACATGTTATGAGTCTGGTATCAACGTCGCCATCCACAGTTGACAAATAGGTTCTGAATTTTGGCTATATGAAGAAAATTTTAATTTTCTCAACCATTCTTCGCATTTAACTCATGATCTTCAAACTGTTTTTAGAGAAGATTTTTTTTTTTACTTTTTAAGAATAATATTATCGTAATCTGTTTTGTGGTAAAATTATCTAAGTAATTCCTTTTCAAGCATATGCAAATGTAATTGCACAAAATGATAAAAATTTCAGAAAAGTTTCAGTTGAAAAGTTTTTTTCTTGCAGTAATGTGATTGATTAATAATGTGATATAATTGATATCAGTGTAAAGATAAATTATAAAATTTATAGAATTCAGCTGGTAAAATTTATTACATCGATATTATACTCAAATTAAAAATTACTTTTACTGAGATGAAAATAATACAAACTTCAAAGTAATTATATATATGTATATATGTATGTATATATATATATATATATATATATATATATATATATATATATATATATATATATATATATATATATATATATATATATATATATATATATATATATATATATATATATGTATGTATGTATGTATATGAAGAATTTATACATGAATATAATTTTATGATATCTAATTACACTCTTAACCAAATTTATTTTGAGAAAAAGAAAAATTTTACTGAAACACTCACAAATCTCTCCACATTGATAAAGACGTGAAAAAATTTTTTTTTCATTTATTATTACATTATTATTATTTTTTTGTAACGTGGAATTTTCCTGAAGAGATTGTTAATTTACTTGATAAATTTAAATAGAAAATTTCCAAAAATTTAATACTTCTGTACTAATTACAAATATGTCTTAAAAATTTATCTATTAAGGTTGCATTCAAATAAAGCAATTAAGTATAAATAAAAAATAACTGAAAATTTTGAAAGATTAATTTATAAAGTTTCTTAAAAATTGTTTGTTTTTCATAAGTTTATCATTATAGTTTTTGTTAATTATTTTGTTTTAGGTTAAAATATAAATTCATTCAAAGAAAATAAATTTATTTACCGTGAAGTGGAAAAAAAAAAAACTTTTTTAAAGTAAAAAGGAATTTACTTTCACAGAACTCTTCATCTTCCATTCTTATTACTTAGTAGTAAATAAGAGAACAAAACGCTTGTTGCCAAAAATCGGTGAAGAAATCTTGCGTGCTACCTTCCATTAAAAATGGCTGCAATTATTTGTATTGTTTTACTTGAAAAATTCCATCGAGGTCTCAAAAATATCATTCATTAAGAAAAGGGCGGTAATTATAACGGACACGCAATCCACCAATTAGAAATGGTTTTGGAAAGGGTGTGGGGAAATGGTCCAATGGGACAGAATTAGACTTAGGGATTATCTGAAGGTGAACATGACTATGTTCGGGAAATTTGTAATGGGTAGGGAAAAGAAGAGTATAACCATTAGAAAGAAAAGTGATTCTTAAAATGGGGAAAATAACACTATGTCTTATTGCAGCTACTTGTAGACCATTTATGCTCTTTGTTAACTGGATAAGGCATTTCATTAGAAAAAGAGTATAATTTCCAGATATTAGAGGAAATATATTTTTTAATATTTTATATTACACTTAATTCATGGGTAGATAGCAAGAAGAAGTAAATATGCTTCAATATTAGAATAGCTTGTTATTTTTTCTGAACACTGTATTTAATGCACTGAATTTAATTAGGTAAAATTATACTACTAATATAGAACTAGTAAAGGGTTTAACAAAATAAATTAAATTTTCTTCTTTGAATACCACGAATGTTCTCTTGGATTCTATTTCTTTTTGCATCATATGAGATTAATTTTGTAATTTATTAGTAAGTTAGTTACTTCTTAATTTACTAATTTAAATTCCCAATTAAATTTTGTGATTAATATACGCATGTAAAAATAAAAAATTACATGCACATTTTTTATAACTTTTTCACTTAATTATAAAATTTTCATTAAAAATTAATCTTTTTTTTTAAAATTATATTAACGTTTCTAAAATTAATATTCTAATCACAGCAGATTATACAGTTTTAGTAAATTTTATTTGTTCTGGTTTTTATAACTTTTTAACACATAGCATCCTATAAATATAAATGCATATTGCTAAATTTAATATTGTGTCTGGCAAAAACTTTTCTTTTGAAAATTGAAAATTTATTATTTTATGAGTTTTAATTAAATATTAATTCTAAAATAACTAAAACAAAACATCTATAAAGGCATTTACTTAGATATTTCATAAATTGACAGTGTTTTTTTTATTAATTTGGTGATTAATAATAAGAAGTTTGTCTTGTTAAATTCATAGAAATTAAAAATTTTCAATTTCATGATTATTTAAAATTTTATGACAACTTTAAATTATTAAAACGTGAATCATACACAGGTAAATAAAGTCGCTGGATGTGTATAATTTTTAAGAATTAAAAATATTAGAAAAAATTTTTTTTCTCAAACTTTCTGCAAAGTCTTTTATAAGTTTTGCCTCTTGAGAAATGTAACCAAGACTATGTTTAAAAAAAGGACAGCTTTCTGCAAAGAGTAACAATTTCTTATTTCGCATACAGGAACAGAACAAGAAAGTTTTAGTCTCAATTGCTCGCAGAATATTCAACGGATACCTTTCAATCTGTGCGCTTGGCATACGCAATGGGAGTCCAGCCGTCAACAACTGAGTGGGCGGTAGCATTAGCATGACAAAGAGTATGAAAACTACGTCCTCTAATTGAACGGGAAATCGAACGTCACGGTAACCAACTTTCAGTTGCGTATTTATTCTTTTTTTCCCACTTACCTCCCACACTGGCAAACTGAAAAAGGGAAAAGAATACAAGGAAAAGTTCCTGGCGTAATAGACGAAGAGTTCCGGTCTTTTCTCCAATAAATGTGCATTCAATCAACGTACCAACTTTAACATTATAGCTCAGAAAAGAATAAGAGAAAATTAAATATTAGATTTTTTATGGAAGTATTCATATTTTGAGCTTTTGTCAGCAAATTACTTCCGTTTTTGTTGTCCTTATTCTTGTCCTTATTAAAACTTTCTCCAGAAAATTAATATGAAGAAAGTTTTAATTACAGAGTCATCTAAAATTTTTTTATACATACATACATACATACATATATATATATATATATATATATATATATATATATATATATATATATATATATATATATATATATATATATATATATATATATATATATATATATATATATATATATATATATATATATATATATATATATATATATATATATATATATATATATATATATATATATATATATATATATATTTGGTATATTGCTTTCACAGCTTACGATGATGATTCAGGGTATATTTTTTGTGTGGTTAATTATATTTAATCACACGCAAAATACTAAATTTTCTTTTAATAAAGTATATATAAAATACTATAAACTACACTTTTTATTAGCTAAATATTTGATTTTGCGGAAATAAGTTCTATTGGAATAGTTATTTTTTGTCAAATATATACTTTTGTGAAAGTTTAGGAATTGAAATGTTAAAAATTTTACTGCCATTTTATTTAATTATGAAACATAATATAAATTTTATTTAGTTATTGTTGAGCATTGTTTTAAAGAAAAAATTTTTCAACATCAGCTCTTAATTGTGTGGGTTTCCTTTGTAGATGATTGTAAAATTTTGAGTAACAAATGTTAGTTAATAAGATCAAAAGCAATCGATTACTTTTTTTTTCAGTTCTTAATGTAATTAAATTATTATTATAAATATTATTTTTCTGTCTCCCTTTCCTGCGAGTAAATTCATTAATAAACACGGAATTATAAGCTAATATTCAAAAAGCAAAACAGTTCCGCTCTTTGAAAAGCGTATATTTAGGACGAAATCTGAAATAGAATTTGAGTGGATGGTGTGACACATTCTCAAAACAATATGCGTGCGTTGGTGATTGTTTCACCGTAGTTGTAGCCAGTGATGCAAGGACAGAATTTTGATCAATACCAATCTTTTCGATGTAAGTGTGTTTGGATTATGGAAGTCCGCGGGGAAAGCGAGGGTGTTTTTCCCTCTAGAGTAGGGATTTCCTGGGGATTAGTACGACACAACATATGGCAGATGGAAATATAATATTTGCCCCTTTAACCCGCTTTGTCTTCCCATCAGCGGATTCGTATCAGAAATGTATCGCTTTTGTTTGGCCTGGCTCTTTGTGATTACGTTTTGTTTTCGTACTGCCTCGCTTGGTGCGCAGAGGGCTTTCAAAGATATGGCTTTTATTCTCAGCGTATATTAAGCAAGCAATGTACTGCATCGGAAGGATTACATTTGTTTTGCTTATTGCGACTTTTATTAATATTTACTTTTTGCAAGGAAATTAAAACATCATTCTGCACATTGGAAGAAAAACAATGCCTGTATTAAATCTAAATATTAATCTCAAAATCAGCAGATTTAAGTTTAAATCAATATGCTTTGTGAAATATATATTTTACGCTAATGCACACAATATAACATTAATGTTGGCATACTTTCACATTTTCATGTTATGATATTAGATTATTAAAGGTAAGGATGACACAAAATTCGTAAGAAAAATCAGGATGAGATTATTGTACAGATTTAAAAAATGATTGATTAACGTAATTTTCTTTAAATACTTCTAATTATACTTTTTTAAGAAAAATATTTAATATAAGTATTAAAATAATAGAAACACAAAAAATAAGCTATATTAAGCAATCATTGGGTATTTCTTTTTCAATGAATAGCTAATTTATACACAAAACAAGTTCGCATTATTCAAATAAGAATGAAAATATTTACATATTTTTGTAAGATTTAAAAAAGTACGAATTTATATATACGATTTTTGCTAAGAAATAAATTAAAAAACCAAGATTCATTTGAAAAATGTACAAATTAATAATAAATTCGATCATCATAAATTCATGTATGTGAATTCTTTTACTCAAACAATGGATTTAAAATTTGTGGGAACTCTCCTAACTTATGACTTAATCATAAAAATATTATGGCATAAAAATTGTACAAAACGATGTTAATTTTAAATTTTACTGGAAAAAATTAATTCTGCTTTTACCTTATATTCATGGTTATACCCACGTTTTGACAATTACGTGTTTGTCACTTTGACAACATGTGTGAAATCCACATCTTTAAATACAAAATAATCACAGTAATCCACACAATATACAGCTTAAAATACATTTAAATAATAGAAGATTCTATGCAATAGATTCACAATATTAATTTCGCTGTATTATAATAGAAGCAGATAAATCATTATTTCCCTAACTACAAAAAGCTAAGACGCATATGATAAATAGCTATAAAACAAAATAAGTGAGAAATTTTTGCACACAACTTAAAAGGCATTGTCTGATATCCAGCTTAATGTTATTTATTACAGCATGATTCATTATCTCTCAGAAAGTATTTGAGACATTGTAAAAAAATTTGCGACAGTAATACATAATGAATTAAGAGTGTGAGAAGCTAAAATAAACACAATTGTTATCTATTACTGTAAAATCGTTGTGGTGCATTAAGCTGCTGCTCTATCCATTCATATTTACAAGTCACTTAGAAGCACACTTCTCAACTGTTTTCAAAACAATAAATTAACTGTAAACCATAGTGGACTAAGCTAATATCATGGTCATAAGTGCAAATCAAACTTGGTTCTTAGCATTTAATAGTCAAGAGAGAATCATATACTATACCAATCAGCTATAAGTTGACAGACTTTCCTCCTTTTTATTTATATAAATCAAGCAAAGCATCAGGGGGGGGGCATTCCTTCATCCATTCTTTGAGTACAAATCAGGATATCTAATGTATAAGTGTCTTATGTATATTAAAGCTCCTGAAAAAAAAGAGTCCAAACTTATGTTATAGTAATAAATAAGTAAAGAATGAAACACGAATACAGTGATATACAGCTATAATGAAAAATAAAAACATGTTAGAAAACCTAGTAAAAGGAAATTGACAATTTGTAGGTATGTAAATAATGCTGATATGTATCTCTTACGTACGCTCAGACATATAACCTCGACACGTTGCATGAAATACAACTTAAAATGAAAACATTAAAAACTCTTATAAAATTAGGGTTGTTATATTATTATATAACAACACAAATTATTAGAATTTTAAATACTAATTGATTGCATAATAGGTAGACGTTTGCCTTCGGTTCAACTATTCGTGACTTCGAATCTCACATTGGTCTAGGAAGTTTGTAGTGGTTCGGAATCCACTTTAAACCGTAAATTCGAGTATAGTTAGCCATCGTATGCCAAGAATGACCTTTGAATGACAATCAAACCAGGAAAGAAAATCATTGTTGCTAATCTTATCATTAACCACTTGCCGAGACGAACTTACGAGATTCATTAGTACCATTGGTTTTCACAAAGGTGATTTGAAAAGGGAAAGATTTCTTGGACCAAACAATTCCAAGAAATATTCCTTTCTGCAAATCGAACCTTCTTCTTTGAAATAGGTAAATCCAAAGCCAAGTCTAACTTTACTGACAGCAAAACATTGCAAAGAAACATACTATGGAAAAGTGTATATATATATACTCCCGGGGCAGGCAAAGATAGGCATGCTAATTGATGAATAGAATCAAACATTTTTAAAAAAGCTATTATAGTTAATGCAAAATTTATTTGTTCATTAAACTGATCAATGGTTACAAAATGTTTTAATAATAATATTCTAATTTTCCACTTGATTTCTTTTTACGATAAAGTGCTAATCCAAACGGGCTTGCATATTAAATTATCTTCGTTTATTCCAATCATTCTTTTTTTAAAATGGTGCATAAATTAATTACTCATCAAAAATGTATAGTATGCATTTAAGTGAATGTATGGTGAGGAATAATTGTTTACTGTGTAGAATCATTTGTACAATTGCTTTTCGATGCGTATACAGATTATAAACTCATATATATATATATATATATATATATATATATATATATATATATATATATATATATATATATATATATATATATATATATATATATATATATATATATATATATATATATATATATATATATATATATATATATATATATGTATATATATATATATATATATATATATATATATATATATATATATATATATATATATATATATATATATATATATATATGTGTATATATATATTATATATATATATATATATATAAATTATATATATATATATATATATATATATATATTATATATATATACATATATATATATATATATATGTATATATATATATATATTGACAGGAATATTCATATATTCATTAAAACATCGTAGGAAGTATATTTATATGATTTTCTTTCTTTTATCATGAGTTGAATACAACTTTAAAATTTCAATAAAACTATTCAAATTAAATATGTGGCAATTTTTTTCAAAAAAGGGAAAAATAATCTAAGTAAATAAGTTTAGTGAAAGTAAATGTTCCTTGTAAAATATTTTTAATTAATTCATGCAAATTCACTGCTTTTGAAATTCCATAAAGTTTTACGAAAATCATCATAATGTGTATCTTGTACAAAAATCTTAAGATCAAAATGTTAAGCAAACTTTTAATAATAAATCCTTTTAGTTGAATTGATATTTTTAATGACTCTGAAATTTGGAACATCCCCCATTAAAACTAATAAAAAATAATAAAATAAATGACAAATATATTAAATGCTGTAATATTGAATATACCTATTTACTTTCATTATTTTATCAAATACTTTTATTTTATTTATTATGAATAGACCTATTCCTTTATCATTTTATCACACACAATGCTCTATTTTTATATAAAAATATAAAGTCAATTCCACAGTAAACTTTAACAGCACGTTTCCACAAATTAAAATTAGTGGGAAATATTCTATTCTCTGAAATTTAGACTTCAGCCAAGATAAAAGTGAATTTTCATTTAACTAAACGAAGTAATTTATTTTGTAAAATGGCGGCGGTAGTCTCCTGTGTAATCTAATGATAACAATGAGAGGGGGTACGTGACTGAAATAGTTAACGCGAAAAAGATTAGCAACTGTAATTTCGAGAATCCCTCGAAGAGTGTTTTTTTAAGGTGCAGTTGGACCTACGGGACTTGACACTTTGATTAAATCAATTAACTGATGGAAGGGTTAAGATTAGAATAATAGTACTTTGAATGCGATGAAAGGATCCCTTAGAAATTTTAGATTACTGTTTTGCTTACTTGATTTTTCGTGTGGACGCATTTGCAGTCAACTGTTGCTGTTGTGCTCCCATTTCTTTACTTTATATTGACATTGAATTTATTTTCTGTACTGCCTAAAAAGAAAATGAATAATAAAAGTGTTTTCAAAGTTCTACTGCAGTTTGAAATGAATTGTTTAATTGTTAATATATGTATATCTTAATGATATTGAAATTCTAAATTAATACTAATTTACGAATGGAAATAAAGTATGCGATAAATATTTTGATGTTTCATCTACAAAATTTATAAATTTATTATAATGAAACAATTTTTCATTTGTAGAAAAAACAGGCCAAAAACAATGTTTGATTCAAAGATATGGAAAATAAATTGAAATTTCTGATGCAAGAAAAGAAATTTGAATAGCAATATTCTCTATCAAAATTAATCGAATTAATTCACACTAATAATTCATTTTGCAAAGTCCCTGAAAGTGTAAAATGATTCTGTTCTTAATAGTGATTGTCTTCATTTGATTTATTGGTGGCGTGTTAGTAAATTAGCTTGTAAACACTTCACACAAATCACTTAAATAGTGTTCAATATTTTATGGGAGTGATGATACTGGTGTACTTCCAAGATAATGTAATGTGATATTTTTGCGCAAATTTTTGAATGAGGATTTTTTTAAGTGAATTATTTCATATAATTATTAGTTTTAAGTAAATTATTTAATTACGAATGCTATTTGCATGTTAAAATCAAATCACAAATACGTAATAAAATTCTGGAAATGTTAAATCATCATTTGAAAAGAGCAGTAAAGCAAAATATGTATATTTTGTTGATAATGTAAAGAAGCAAAAGCATAAAAGAAAAAAATTAAACTTATCTAACAATATCTGATTTATTTTTATTTTCTGTAGTTTGCATGCTAATAAAAATAAGTAAACTATGAAAAAATAATATGAAAAAGATTGTTGCTTAAAAGTAGAGAAAATTATCATTAAATATTTTCAATTGAACTGTTTTCCCAAAATAGCTTACCAATTAGAATTCAGTATTTAATTATAATAAAGAACCTCTTGAGAAAATTTGAATATGATAAGATTGATAGAAATTATGTTACAAGAGTACTTTGGTAACAAATGTTCTCAAAATAATAGTCAATAATGTGATAACTTTAAAACAGTCATATTCATAGGAAAATATAAAAAAAAACATTTTCATAATATTTTTAAAGTAATTTCTATCTTAAAAATTAGCTTAACAAAATATTTCCAGTCCTCAAATGTATGACCGTTGATATAAAATAGGATAAATGAAGAACTGACCGTTGAATCAACCCTCAAACAAGCCAAAAATATTTTGGATTTACCAGACAACACAAGATTGAGTTTAGACATACTTTGAATGTTAATTATTAGCCAGACGAGCTTCATTTTTTATGCATATGTGACATTCCTCGTCTATAAATGTTAAGAAATAACATTTCCTATATACAGCCTATTTTATCCTATGCTAACCTATTTTATCCTATTTTATCCTATGCTTTTGGATAGCACATTATTCTAACGTTCAACTTTCAGTGTTTGGAAATGAAAAACAAAATGAGTTAATGAAAATTTATTTAATATCTAAAATCAAGGTTTAATGTTTGTTGAAGGTCAACTCAAGCTATAAACTAAAATACAGAAAAAGCAAGAAATTACTTCAAAAACATGAATTTATTCTACTTTGAACAAGAAGTTTCATCAGTTTATAAAACATTTTTTTCTCTTGTGTTATTTCTATTATAAAACAAAAAAAGTAATAATCATGATTGACAAATATTCATTTTTGGTTCAATGTACATGAAGCATTCGATAACTTTTATCAAGATTGTACTAATGTATTGGCAACTTTTTGCTTTCTTTTATTCTTAACTTATATAAATATGCAATAAAATTTTTATTTTTAAAAATGGTATCTTAAAAAAATAAAATAAAAATAAATAAAAAAATAAAAAATACCTGGTTTACCTGGATTGCTGTTACAACTGAATACTGTCAAAAACAAAGAAACGTAAATAATACTGTAGAAATGGCAGGAAATATCTCATGCCTGTTGAATAGTTTGCAAGAAGCAAGAAATGCAAAGCATTTGCCAAAATGAGTTCACCCGCTTACTATTACAAAAATAATGAAAACATGTTTTATTAATAGTGATTAAAAACACAAAATTAAATGCAAATCAATAGCTAAGTCAGTTTTTTTTGTCTCTAAAATTCATATTTCTAAGCCAAATGCTGTAAAGTAGGCTCTGTAATCAAATGCTTAGGGTGTATACCCTTGATCGCAAGATAACATGTACGCCGAAGACAATGTGAGCAGCTGAGCATCAAGACTCAATGAAAAATACTCGGAATAAATTAATATTAGCTGAAGATTTCTGATTCTTTTTGAAGAGCTGTATTTTACTAATTCTTATTACTAGCCTATCTATAAAAGTAGATGTGCAGCAGTCTTATCTGTCCAAGTGATTCATATGCCATATTAAACAACTTACATCTGTCCCAGTCAGTTTCACTATTTGTATATAACCTAATTCCTATTTTGAACAAATCTTTCAACCAATAATTCCAAAAATTTAAATTTCCTGCTGAATATATCCGCATCATTTTTTCTACTTGCGGTTTTCTTACACTTGTACTCTTCATTTTAGGTTTATGCATGTCTGTAGTGCAGACTTTTTTCACTTGCTTGCTTCTCTCTTAACTACTTGACTAAAATATATAATCAGGTATGACAAATGAAACATTTTGTTATTTTTTGATTATATAACTTAGAAAAATAATTGACAACGTATTAGTAACAGTTTTATGTGCATTTTTATGGATATATTACCTTAAATTATAGCATTTTGTGTTTAAGAAGATAAATTTACTTTATCAAAAAACTTAAATTCAACAAACGTAGAGTCTTTTTCTGAAAATAACAACTAAATTAAAAAATTATTCGGAAAGGAACTTTTATTTCATATGAATTATACACTTTTAATGTACATTTTTTTATTTTATTTATATTTTACTTTAAGTACACAGAAATAGAATTTTGAAGAAAATAAAAAGAAAGTACTGATTTTACAAAAGTGTGAAATGTTTCGACTTGTTATTCAAAACGTAGGGACTTAAAAACAAATTTTCTGTCAAAGGAACTTCGCATGGGTTAAAATTTTCCTTGAAGATTAATGTTGCAATAGTTACTAAGGTACACAGATTTCTTCTTATCAAGTTAGACTAAAAAGAGTGTCTTAAATACTGAAACAAGGACAGGCGGAATTATCAGTGCATTTAGAAAACATTGTAAGTGCTCAGAATCACTGATACTTGCGAATTTCAATTAAAATTGGAACATTAAGAAGATATTTTCTTCAAACCCAAAAAAATTAAAATTGTTTTCAAGAATATAATCTATGAATTAATTATTGCATATATTGTTGAGTAAATTATTTACTGCTTATGTTACTAAATTTATAAAGTATTAATTTGCATTCTTGATATTGCGTACTTCAAATGCGATGCTGAAACAGAAAAAAAAAAACAAACTATTTTTTGATTTTGGTAACGCACTGAATTCAAAAAGAAATTTCAGCCATTCCTGTACCAGAAAAATATAAAAAAAAATTCAATCATTCATTAAAATGCTCATTGTAATTTGAAATTAAACTTCTCTGGAATTTATAGACCTATATAATGAAATGAAGAATAGTAAATAGGAACATTTAGGAAACAAAAAACTTCAAAACATTGGGAAAACAAGCTTTCACATCAACGAAAAAATGAAATAATATATGTTTTTACAGATAATAATTATAATATAAGATCTAGTTTCTCTCTTCATGTATAACGCATATTAAAAACTATGATAAAGTAACTTCAATTTTGAAAGAACTTGTAAGCATAGAAATAATTTAACTCACATTCATCAAGCAAACATTAAAATATACAAAATAATATTAGAATTAGGTGTTTTAAGAAATAAGAGAATTAGTAGTAAGAGAATTAGCTATTTTAGGTAATAAGAGAATTAGTAGTAAGAGAATTACGTATTATATAGTTCTTTCTCTTAAATATTAGTTTTAGTAATGTATTGGTAATTCTGGTGATATGCATTGTAAATTAAATATTATTTTAGTTATTACTATAAACTTTATAAATATTCCTAATAAAACTAAGATATTGAATTTTTATTTCTCCATCTATTCTTCAAGTTATATTTATAGAAGTTTCTATCTGCTATTACGCAGAACAATAATTTCTTTGTAACCAAAATTGATCACCAAATTTAACAATGATTTTAATGACTTAATTCACTTTTCTCTATCTAAAAATATTCTTCAATGAAATTTTTCTTATCCTACTATTTCAGGTATTCTTAAAGCGTTGTAAAAAATTCAAACTTTTATTTCTTAATAGTGATTATGTTCTCTTGTGGCCAAATTGAAAACAACTACTGAAACATTTTGTTTATCACCCATTTCGCTATAAAAAACACACAAAATTTAAAAAATTATTAGTCTCAATCAATTTTATCAAATACAATTATTTTGTATTTTTTATATTATATAAAATTATATGAAATTAGTTTTGTGAAATGCAACTTATGAAAAGAATGACTAAAAAAAGTTGAATATCATAAATAAGTACTTTAAATATACCTTTTATATAATATACAAATATACTTATAATGTTTTCAAGACCTTAATTTAATAAAAAGTTGTTATACTGCATCAGAAAGATTTTTGTAATCAGAAAATTGAGGAAAAAATTATATTTAATGCTCGACATTCTTGATGTATTTCTGATTATTCAAATCACATTAATAAAATATTTTTATATCTCCTAAACTACTTAATATAGGAATTAATGTAATTGATGCTGGAAGATCACATAATGGAATGTGAATAATTAAATGAAATTAAATTATTGCATACACTAATTAACAGCATTTCTTTATTCATCTAAATGCATGAAATGAACTGCAGTAAGTTTGGTTATACTGTAAATTTATATTATACTGATATGTGTATTACTGCAATTTCACAGGAAGGTGCTGCAATTATTACTATA
This sequence comes from Latrodectus elegans, assembly GCA_030067965.1. NCBI lineage: Eukaryota > Metazoa > Arthropoda > Arachnida > Araneae > Theridiidae > Latrodectus > Latrodectus elegans. The sequence goes on along the minus strand of CM057820.1, from coordinate 79,244,516 downwards.
TTTTTAATAATTAAAATATTAATACTGACATACGTTCTTACTCGTCATTCCATGGAGTAAAATACTGTATTTCAGAAATCTGAGTATGTATAAATAAGAATTTCTATGTTATTTTACTGTAGATGAAATTAGGTTTTAAAAATGGTGTGAAATTACTAATTGATGATTAGAAGAAAAGACTGAATTTCTTGTAATTGTACTCATTAAATATTTTTTTTCCTGTAGGTCTAATAATCTAATGAGATACATTTGGATTGCATTGCATTTAGATTTAATGTAGAAAATGTAATTGTTCTAAAAATATCATCACTTGCAAATACAAAAAAAATTTGCTCAACATATTGCAGTTTTCTTCGATAACTCTTAGATCAAATTATTAATGTAAATTATATAATAATAATATAAATTGTACATTAAAATAATTGTTAATTTAAACTTCATGCAATATTTTATATTGTGCCACAAAATTATTAATTTAGTTATTTGACATAATGATGTGTGGAGTCCGAGAACAGCAATTTTTACTTTGGTTTCCACAAATTTATGACAATTTCAAAAAAAAAATATATATTTTATCAAACAAACAGTGAAAGTAGAATTTTTATCCACTTATTGTGTTACATTCTAATGGAATATAAGAAACTTGCACATGTTTTTTAATTTTTTTTCTTTATAATTGTTCCACATTTTGTTCTAAAGTTTATAGTTCAATTATCTGATAATAATTACCTTAACAATATTTAGAATAATTAGTAACAAACATGCTAAAATACTTTTGAGAAGCAAAATATTTATAGACTCGTATATTTAAATTTTAATACCAAGTTTCTTATGTATAGAGATTTTGAAGTACTTTTGATTCGACTCAAAAATATCTTATTCTTTTCTACAACATCTGAAAATTTGGAACGATGCTAAATAATGACATCCATTGTATAACTGTATATATTTACCATCACAAATGTAGTGATATAAAATAACAATAATTATTGTCATGACAACTTTCAAATTATTACCGATTTTGCAGGTCTCTTTTTAGCAATATTATAACATTCTTCAGTTTATAATCAAATAAAAATAATCGCAATAATTTTTAGTTTTAATTATCATTCTATTTAAATGTAAAAGATGTACTATATAAATATGCGAAATTCACTACCGGATTATTAAAGATGATTTAATATGAGCAATTGAATCGTTAAAAGTTAGTGATGCTTTTATGTTAACTGAGGAAATGACAAAAATTTTTTCTGAAAACATATGAAAAAGTAATAAAAATAGAAATTACTTAAATCACCAAAAATAAACTTGATCGATCAAATTGCTATTGAGGGAAATAATTGTTTGTTGGCGTCATTTCTCTCCTCTCCAGCAAAAAATGTGACATTTCTCTTTTGTTTCCAACATTTTTCCACCTTCCTTCCGATAATTTTATGATCATTTTCAGGCAATCCTGGCAGTGAAACGGAAATTTCTTAAGAAATATAAAGAGAAAATCTTTTCCCAGCAAAGATTAGAGACTAAGAACGTGCACAGAGTATCGAGCAGATATCAATGGCAGGTATACATTGACGAAAAAGTGCAGATTTAAAAATACTTTTGGAAAATTAGTTTAAGGAGAATTATTAGTACAAAGAGGAAAATTCTATTGAAAAGAGAAAGGTGAGATTAAGTTTTACAAAATGCAATAGGATATAAAAAATTTTCAAGTGAAAATAAGCGATAAAAACATTGAATTATGTATTACATTTTCTGTAAAAATTTATTTAATTTATTACAGTATTTATATTTATAATAATTTGGATCTATTGTTCTTAAAACAACTGTGATTAAAAATTCTCAACCATTAAATGTATTTCAAAACGTAAAAATTTCAAAACACCAAACTTTAACAAAATTTTGGAATTTTTGCATTGATAAATATTTGCGAAAGTTGAAATTATCTCCTCTTCTTTGATAAATTCTCGTACTTAATTATAGCTGATCTTATTAAATCATTAAATTTTCTACTATGTGCTTTTAAATTAACAAAATTTACACTTAGTAAATCTTCTACTATGTGTAAATTTAATTGTGTTTCAGTATAGACTGTAACAAAGATCTTGATCGCAAGAGTTAAAAATTGAACTCTTACACTTTGCCTACACTGTAATAATTTTATTTTCTTCAAATGTTTCCATAATTACAGGTTTTTTAAAAATTTTAAAACTTTGCAGACAAATAAATTTTAATTTATTTTCATGAAATTTTGTTTTGAAATTTCAAGAAACTGGCCTGATAAGCTTCCCAACAATGCTAACTTTTGTTGCTATGTGTTTCCAATAAGTGTTTCTGCAATGGATTATCGTAGCGAAATGTTCTTTGAATTGATGCTTCAATTATGTTAAGTAATATTTAAATTTTATAAGAAATGAATGCATTCTATTTATAATTGAGGACATTAAGCACAAAAAATTAAAATTTATGTAGAGGTTATTCGCTTAATGAAATTTTCTCCCTACAAAGCAAGAAAATTATCGATAAAAATGTTAGCAAGTTACATTACATATTCCCTTTAACAAGTGATCAATAATTTTACTTCAGTCAATAGTCAAAGAGATATATTTCCATGCAAAATTGCTTCAAATAAAGTACTATATGTTAAACAATTTTATTTGTTTTATAGTTAAATTAAGAAATATATGCTTATATCGTTTGCTTATCTCATAAGAGTTAAATCTTAAATTAATAAATTGTATTCATTACCACTCAAAATAAGGAAATTCTACATCTGAAATACTGAATGTTGCCAACTTATATATGTGCTTAAATTAATAATATTTTACTGTTAAATATTTATGACACACAAAAAAAATTTCAGAAAAAACAGCAATTTTGTTTAATTTTATAGAAATGCAGAGGTCTACATAAAATTATAGTATATAATTATATGTATTATATTATACGAGCGTCACTCTGAAATTTTTGAGATACAACTAAGTTTTTAAAGTTATACTTACAAAATTTTAGGTGTGTTTACAGTAGTCTCCTCCAGCATCAATGCATTTTTGTAGACGAATTTTCCATGGATTAAATGCCTCAAGCAATTCATTTCTTGGAATAGATGAAAAAAGACATTTATAGTCACATCAAACTCTTCTTCTGAATGAAAATAACGTCCACGTAAGTTCTTTTTGAGATTAAAGAATAACCAAAAGTCGCACATAGCTAGATCAGATGAATACGGCGGATGTTCGATCACTTTAACTTGTTTTTGTTTAAGAAACTCAATTGTTAATCCGGCTGTATGTGAAGATGCATTGTCATTGTGAAGCATTAGTCTAACAACATTCAGTTCTTGTAGAATTTCTGGAAGGCATTTAGTGGTATACCAGTTTGCTGTTACTGTCTTCTGTCCTTCCAACTTGATGGCTTTGACCAACCCCGTACTTCTGAAGAAAACGGTATACATTACTTTTTTCAGTGCGTTTTGTTTTTTCACCAATGTCGGCGTGGGATCATCTTCAAAGATCCATACTTTGCTTTCTTGACGTGTTGGAACGTCAAAAAACGGTATGTACGTTTCATCAACTGTTACAATTTTAGAAATGATGCGGTGGCCACCATCATTTAGCAACTTAAGAGTTTCTTTACTGATTCTGACACGCTCCTCTTTTTGGTTCTCAGTTAGATTATGGGGAACCCAACGGCAAACTAATTTTTTCATATGTAATTCTTCATGAATGATTTTGTGTATGGCTGCGGATCCAGTGTTAAGTTCCTTCTGTATTGTTTGATAGGTACTGCGATTATCATCCATTCACATATTTCGTATGGCAGACACATTATCCGGGATTACTGCCGACGGCGGCCTTCCTGTGTGTTCTTAACCCTGAAGAAAATTGTGATCTCTTCTGAATTCTCTAAACCATCTGAATACAGTAGCACAAGCTGGAGATTCATCACCAAATGCTAACTGCAACCGTCGAACGCATTTTCTTGATTTAATCCTGCTTTAAAATCGTAGAAAATCATAGCGCGAAAATGTTCTCGCGTCAACTCCATTTTCTCTTCTGTTTAAAATTTATTCTACGCTAAATAAGTTGAAGTAAGTCAGTAAAAAATCGTCTTCTGTGTTAAAATACTTTGTATTTTAAAATTAAACCGTTATTTCAATTTTGTAAATTCTCGTCTGCGCGTATCTCAAAAATTTCAGAGTAAACCTCGTATAAGAAATATGGAATTATATGCGTATTGAAAATTGAAAAATACGTGAAAATGTGAGACAAAGTGTTTTATTTTTCAATATATTATTTTTCTACATTTTTTAAATTTGTTTTTCTCTACATAAAGGGATATTTAAATTTAAGGAAATACGTTCAATTTTACTTCATTAAGATTTGAAAAAAATTATTTATCTACAAAATCTGTTCTTAGTGAAATTTGGAAATTGCCTAACATTAGAATAACAATAATGAATTGATAACCTTCAGAATTACATATTTCATAATAACTAAATTTATAATGTCAAATTAAAACACAAATTTTAACCATAATAATTTTTTAATGTGGCATCAGTATAAATATAAAAATTTAGGACTGTGACATTAAAAGTTTGATTTTAAAAGGAAACACTTTAAGGCAATTTAATTTTACTCTAGACATCAGACAAAAAAAAAAAAGAAAAAAGTATTTGTGTTTATTTTCTTAATTTAAATACATGGAGAATGTTGAGGAAAATAATTATTCTAAATCAATAGGAAAATATTTAAAATATCATCAGAAAAAATGAAATATTAATACACAAAGACAGTTTGAAAAGAATGTACATATGTATCTTAATCAAATGTTTTTTTTTAAAAAAAAGCTTCTTTTCCAAATCGATTAAATATTTTAATAAGAATCTAACAACTACATTATAGTTGCATCTGAAACTGTGTGCACAAAAAATGTTTTTGCTGTATAGGAAAGATAAATCATTCGAAATTCACTTCAAACCGTAATCTCCAATATTTCAACGTTTAGAATTTGGTTGATTATAATACAGAACTCGCATTTTTTTCTACTGTAACTAGAAGCAAGAGAGAAAAAAAATCATTCTCCGATACTGTCTAACTTTTCTTGTGAAGACAAACAAAAATAGCGGGAGTTTATGGACAAGCTGATATATCATCTAAAGCTAAGCAAGGCAAACATTCATCAATTAAGTCTTGTATGAGGAATTATTTATCACCGGCCTTGCCATCAATTATGTCTGTCAGAAGAGGTTTTTGTTGCATTTATTGATGTCTTTTCATAATTTCTATCATTAAGCTTTTGTTTCACTTTTCCTTGCCATTGATAATGATATCGGAATGGCAGGCATTGTGTAAATAAATGAATTTTAACATTTTCCATAAATTTTAAGAGGCAAATTATTTTTTAAATTAATTCTTGATACATTAACTAAATGAAAATCATATATTAATTACTTATTTTTAATTCTTTGTCAGATGAGAGTAACGAATGTTTCATGTGACATTTCGTGCATCAAATTTTAAATTAAAAATTTTAAGCGACGTCGAGGCGGTGTGAAGCAAAATGTCAGAATTGGTTTTAGAAACAAATGAACGTTTAATTTATTAAAAAAGAATATTTACTAAAAATTATTAAATAATTGAGTGTAAAATACATTTATTATGAATAACTAGTTTTTCCATTATGATTTGATAAAAAACAAAATTTCATAATTTATGAAAAATTAGCATTTTCTTAATGAATGTTATTTGATTTTAAAATTATAATTCATTTCAAGATAAGTTATTGATTAATATAAATAATAAAATGTAAATGGTATGTACTGAGAACTGCTTATGGAACAAAAACTAAGTTTAATATAATAATATGATTACCTTCTATTGAGTTTTTCTATTTTAAGACTTCAAAATTCACACGTGTAAACTTGTTGAGATTAGATCTATTGCATTATAATCATAACTATTGATAATTTTAACCCGGTGTACTTTATATTTAACGTTACAATTTTATTTTAATTATAAAAGTGATTATGTACGATACTTTTCTAATTCACTATTAAGGTTGTAATAAGCGAGCAGTAAAACAATTCTATTTTTTTCTTAATTTCACTATGATTAGACTGAATTCTTAATATAAATATAATTTTGGAAAACAAATTCGGTTTTGTATCTTTAACAAACATAAAGAAACTAGAATATTGTGATTTATCCCTTAACTCTTATTCTTTTTACTGAAATGAATTAAAATCGTTTCTATAAATGATATGATTAAATGAACAAGCCCGAATTATAGTACTATTCAAACAAGACCATTCAATACGAAGCATTGAATGCTTTTTTCTCATGTAGTTTCATTTGACATCTCTTTCATGATCACTTTAGCATATAGAAATTTGCTATGTTAGACATATAGTTTTAATTTGATTTGGAACTACTTCGAACAAATGGTTCCTTGGGTAGGAATCGAACCCAAAAACCTTAAAATTAAATGTTAGATTTCTTATCATTCATCTTCCTGTACGGATTATCATCATATAGTATCAAAGCAAGTTAAATTATAAGATTTGTCACATACTTTTTCCCATACTGTTCCTTATGAATTCTCATTATGTTAGTAAGCTATATAGTTAATATGATAAAAGCTTTAAACTGTTGAAAATCCTCAATAACATAACATACAGAGAAATTATAATTACAATTTAAATTTCTATAAACTACAAAATTAGAGCACTTCTCAAAATTACTAAATAATTCGTAAAAGTTAAGCAATTTAACTTTTATTTGGTAGGGAAAAGCAATTAGAGAAATTAGATAAGAAATACTTGCTAATAGCAATTTTTTGCTGATAAAAAAAAAAAAATTTAATCATGTTCAAATTTAATCTACCGTGACAAGTAGGTGTCCCAAAAGATTGGAAAATAGTCGATAAATATTTGCAGAAAAATACCAAAGTAAAAGAAAACAGGTAGGGATTTTCAACTGTTTGTAGCGGAAAAAAAACCAATGAGCTGTGAGAAGTCTTAAATTCGAGTGGTGTCATGTAATAAGTACGTTTGCACATGTGTGCAAGTTAATATTTCCTACGATTTTGTAAACATATTCTCTTCTCACATAAAAATAAATATTTTATTCCTTTTCCATATTTCAAGGCATATACTCTAGGATTCGAATATTTTAGTCTTGGGCTTCTTATTCTTTTAAGTCACAACAGCTTATTCGCCCGACCTGAGCAATAACCTATTCGAAACAAGAATTCGATTATTAAACACAAATCTTTTAGAAGTTTATCATATTTTATTCTCAAGCCTTATTCTAGTGGACTTCCATTTTTTTGTTTCCCATGTGATTGGTAAAAGTGGGCTTTTTAACCGAATTTGCGTCATCACCTCAAAACAAGAGTTTTAACAATAATATATCTTGAATTTCCACAATGTTATAATATTTAAATACTTAAATTTATTATGTAAATTTTAATATTAAACATTAATCTCTATACATCATTGCCTCTAACAGTAGCATATTCAAACTGATAATAACCCCAGTTATCTTACTATAGTTTTACTCAACAAAATTACGTAAATCAACTATTGCAATCAGTATTCCTTTAAAAGGTTTGTTTGATTCTGAACATGATAGCACAAAATTTTAAAATGCATAGTAACAAAAATAACAGAAATTGTATATTTTTTTACTTTTTATTGCAAGTAAAATGTAGAGAGCACACACATATTAGATCATTTATTCATTAACTCTGCCTTTTCTATTAACTTCTATTAATTTATATTTTGTAAAATTCTGTTTTTAAAATCTTAATCTAAATAAAGTGTAATTTATTGATATATGTTAGAGATTTTTCTTCCATAAAACAGTCTTTTAACTTTAAATCTATTCTGATAAAATATTGGAGTTTACTAACCAAAAATTATTTATTATTCTCATGTGATTTTGGAAGTGAATCTTTAATTATAATTTTCATGTGAATTATATTAAAATGATATTTTGCTAAAATAAACAAGAAGGCTACTTTATTAAAAACTACAGAGATAACTAGGAAAATGTTACTCTGTAAATTTCAATGAATACGTTTATGAGGCTATTAAGAGATAAAAATATTGAAAATCAACTATTTTTAATTTTTATCTCTTAATAGTTTATAATTTTTAATTTATTGAGCTGTAAGTTCAAAATTAAAATCATTAGGGTTTTTTTAAATAATAATTATATGAAGATAAGGAAATTTATAGTCATGATTTATAATGCTGTCGAGAAATTGTTACTTTTTGATAATTCTTGACAACAAATACGAACCATTTCATATGATAAATTTTAATTTTACTTGCTTTGAACACCTAATCAGAAATAACTTTATGTATTTTTATTTTCTTGGTATTTCTTTAGCAATCTAAACATGTATTTGTCATATTTGTATTTTGTAACATTCTAATATCCCTGAATTAGTTGGTATTTGCACGAGATTTATTTAAAAATTTCAAAATTAATTTACTAGTTATATAAAAATAATAATTAATTTCTTCTTGAAGATGAATAATTAAATAAAATTTTGATAGTATATTGAGTTAATTTTCAATATTTTCTAGTAGTTTTTTTATTTTCAATTTGCTTTTATATTTAGAATAAATACATTAATCCCCCCCCAAAAAAAGCTAGTTATCATAAAATTTTTACAACATATTTAAAAGGAATTTTTCTTTTTGTTTTTTATTAAATATTGCTTATGCTAAATATTTGGATACATTTAAATTTAATTTAATAAAAAATTTTGCTAGTCAAGCATTTTTACTGAAATATGTTCAACTAGCTAAATTCATATTATGATTATGTGACAGAAAAGATAATTACGCGTATAGTGATGAAATGATTTGTATTATTTTTTACATTTTGGTACTCAAATCAGTACTGAATGTATTTTTAAGAATTTATGAGATTCATTATAGTTATATTAATTTTATTAGAATTGCTAAATTTTTGTACATTGGTAAATATCTCACTTTATTTCTGTTCGTATGTAACTTTTCTACATTACAAATAAAAAGTATATATATATATTCTAATAAATATATCATAATAATTATGGAAACTATATGTGATATTCATAGTTTAACATTTGCACATTGCCTCTTACCTAAACAAAACAATTTTATAATTATAATAGTAAAGTACTTTCAATTTTAAGTAAAATTTAAACCTTTATTAAATATTAAGTTCTAGACAAAATTTTAAGTTCTTCATTAAATAGTAAAGGCTTTTATTATATTTTATAGTCCTCAGTGTTTACAAGTAACTCAGTCTCATTAGACAAAACTTTCGGTTGAGTACCAAGCTACACAGCATCATTGTACCTAACTTATTTCCCCTGCTTCCTAGTGTTATTCAATACTTAAAAGTTCACTTCCCAGGGCACTCGGGGGGATTGGAAAACCCTAGTGCAGACTCACTAATCTATAGATCTTTTGTTAGCGGCATGAATTCATCTGGGAGGGGTTAGGGATCACTCTACATCACTAAGGGTATAAAAAAAGATATTTACTTTGGGTATTTTACTAGTAAATTTTTTATTCTGCTTAATGTAAAATCTGAGTGACAGTTTTGCTAATTTCATATTTTGTTGAACACACAGTTATTATTTTCTCTACTTTTCATTGGAGAATGGAACTGAAGCTGAAATAATAAATTCCTTTATTGTATTCTAAATAACAGCAGCAAATGATAGGGGGCCACACAAAAATATCGATAATAACATTTAAAAATGTTGTATTGGGACTTTATAATAAATATCTTCTTTAAAAGTAAAAAAAAAATAAAAAAGATACACATTTTAATGTGCTTTGAGCGTGTCACTTATATTAATATTATAATATTATCTTTGCAAACACAGACAGAATATTACATATATATTTTATATTATTATATATTTTACATACATATTTTATATTATATATATATATATATATATATAATATAAAATATGTATGTAAAATATATAATATATATATATATATATAATGATTGCTAATAGATAATAGATTCGAATCTAAAGTCTAGTTCAAGTTATGAAAACGTAATAATGAAACTTTGAAAAATTCTATGCGTTTTGGTGCCATTGATAAAATTATCGTAATATGAAAATTAATTTTCAGAATTTTCAAGAATTTTTATTTACATATTTAAGTTTGATTTTATTTAATTACAACAGTAAAAATCTGTCAAGTAACACAAAATTCTGTTTAAATATTTTTTATTTTTAAGAATGAAAAATACTCCAATATTAAAAATTATATATACATTGATGCACATCACACACACACACACATATATGTGTGTAAGTGTGTGTAAATATATATATATATGTATATATTTCTTCATTATAAGTAAAGAATATTATAATTACTGAAGGTAAAAATATGAATAATCAAGGACTTAAAAATATAGTTTTATTTAAATTGGTATTCGGATTGCTTGTATTATAAAAGAAAAGCTATAAAATAAATTATTATTCCATAGATCCTTTATTAAAATGTGTCGCACGTATAATTTTTCTCAGAGATTATTATCAAGAACACCTTTGGTTTCTTAGGATTTTTGGAGCATTTAAGTTCCTTCTCAAACAATATAGTCTTAGGGATTTTCTTCGGTTTTTCCCTAATTAGACACCGAGAAGGTTGCTATTGGATTAGGCGGTCGCCAGAGGAACAGACGAAAGTGGCGGCACAAACACAGTGACTGCACAACTCCAATTAGAGAGAGATCATGACCGTGACCCCTCCAGGGGTCTCTCACAGACCCTTGTTCCCGAATCCCAAGGGACTGAGTGGATTCTCTCTTTCTGTTCCATAACCCTCTGATAGTACTGTTCAATGTAAAGGCTTTGATATGGATTCCCCAAAGCTTTTTAGTTGCAGTGACACACTTTTAGATTACAGATAATGGATTGTAGAAACGTGTTTTAATATCGACATAAACAAGCAACATCTATAAATTTATACGAGATTTCCGTAAGGCAAGAGATAACATAATAGTTTACGGCATGTAATTCTGTTAGCTTTTCCGCGTTGGAAAACACTTTTATGAAAACTCACAAATCTATTTTAGAAAGTTCATTCAAATTATTCGTATGGAATGATATAAAATTATTTTTATCAGGACAGATAATGATAGTTAAGAATATTTTTTTATATTTAATAAATATAAATAATGTGCAACATTTTGATAGACTGTAGATCTCATTCTGAAGTACGAAATGGAAGGAGGGTTTCGTAAATTCCCAAGAACTTTCTTGGATTCGTGTGTATATAGTAAATAATAAATTCAACATTTTATTCTTTATTTTTCTACAATGGGTGTAACGAAATCTGGAAACTTTCAATTCGAACATGACTGTACAGGAAAAATTTTAGTTATTATATAAGTATAATTATAAAATTTAATCAAAATCAAAAAATTTTTTATCGCAAATCACATATTAAGATGAACAAAAAAATTTTCAATTATCATAATATTTCTACGTAAAGAATAATTGTATGCAAAGAAAATTCCAATAAACAGCCTCCTAAAATTTTGAAAAAATTCTTTAATTTTATATGATGTAAATATGAATATACTATACAGCTATGAGATTGCCATTAATTATTAAACAATCCCCAAGGAAGCTAAGCAATAAGATTTTTGTTTTAAATTACTAAAATAACATAAAGATAAATCAAATTTCTTTGAAATCTAATATTAGTACTAGTGCAATTGATTATAATATTTTTAAAAAATTACTCATTATCTTATTTATTGCGAAACATTTATTAAACAAAAATTTTAACATTTTGAAATATACATAATTATGTTCTTTTTGTTGGTCAACATTAATCTTGTCAAATGTAAAAATATTAACGCCTGAAATAATATTATCTACCATATTTTTTAAAATAATTACTTCATTATGATTGTTATTTTTTATTAATATTAAATTACTGATCTACTTTTAGAATTTTAGAAGGATTTTGATACAAACCAAACATAACTTTCATAAATAAATAGAAGATTAAAAAAGTTTATAAATTCTGATTTATATTTTATAAGAAAATAAATTTCAGACAAACACATTTTTTACAAAGTGTAAAAAGTTTATTTTTCTCTGAAGAATACTTCCCGTAAGATCAGCAAAGTTAAATATCAATTGTCATGGTGATTGGGCTCGGGTGACCACATTCTCCCTTACCGTGTTGCTCGTGCTCGGTAGGTTGGGGACCTATCCACGTTAATCTGTGACGTCCAAAGTCCTTCCACTGATGTACCATGGATGTACCATAGGTTGGTTTCAGTTGAGGTGTGACCTAATCATTTGAACAAGGTTCAAAATTACGAGGTGCTTGATGATAGGAGAGTATTCTAAACTCGTTAACCTGTAAATATAATTTGGGTATCCCCTTCACCGTTTAGTATTTATGTGTAAATATAAAATATTTGAACTAAGATGAAGTGCAGATTATCAAACTTACATATTATTCAAGAAGTTAAATATCTGAAGCTTTATGTATAGTAGATGAATAACAGCCCTATATAGTCTTCTTGCAAAATATATAAGCATAAGACTTTTGAAATTTTATTCTGACTTTTATTAGATTGTTGAAATTATTATGGTAATTTAACGACAATGTTTGATTTCAAGTGAAACAGGAAAAAGTTGTCCTAATTATTTAGTAATAAAATTTTTAGTTCGTCGGTCTATGATGAAAAGTGCATTGCAATGTTAAAAATATATTTGCATATGATCTATTACAGAATTTGGGTAAAATTCTAAAATTAATAAATCATTCATTTTTAAAATAATTTGTAATTTATAGCATCACTTGAATGTTATTCATTAAGGTTATCATATACTTTATTTTAACGATTTTCATTAAAAAAGTTTTTGTATTTTGTTATGAATGTGATAAAAATACAAAAATAATTTATTCTGTGAAATTCAATACTATTATTATAAGTATCCAAGTAAGCACATTATAAAGATTACAAATGATTAAACAATGTTTTGCTGAATTATTTTCAAAATTCTACATGCTCGACAAATAGACATTTTGACAGCGAGATCTTAGACTGTAATGTAGGGATAACGGGTTACGTCTCCTTGACAACATTCGAGTGAAATCAATAATATTTGACAGCTTGAACTTTTAATAATTTAAATTGTGTTTAATCATAATACATCCAGATTTAATAAATTGAAGCTTGTTTGCATATTGTAAGTTATTATAAAATTATGCAACCCTAAAATTATAATTTGTTTGAATGGGTTACATAGATATGTAATATTTGTAACTGAGTTAAAAAAATAAAACATTGTAGGATATAGTATTTTAATTATTAAGTTGAAAATTAATATTTCATTATATATATGAGAACGCTTTAGAAAGTTAGATTTTAAATTTCATTTTATTCTTAAGACATTTAAAAAATATACTTTGTGTGATAATTTAATAAAAGAAATATTTTTAAAGCTTAGTTTTCAGATTAGGTGTGATTAATATTCACGATACATGTATATATACAGTGGTGGCAAAAATTGTGAACATTTTTGGAAATTTTTATGTTTTTGAAATTTGTATGCTTATAGAAAGCGTTACGCTTCAGAAAATGCAAACTTGTATACATCATTTTAAAGAGAATCTATTACTGAATTCAATACAAAACACAAAAATCAATTATTTTCAATACCAAAACAGTTAAACGATAATAGTTATCGATGTACATAAGATAGTGCTGATTGCAGTGAGTTATCAGTACTTAGTAGAGTACCCTTTACTTTTTATTACAGCTTCACATCGACGTTTCATTGAGCTGACAAAAGTTTTAAGCTCTTCTTTCATTTTTACATGATGCCAGGAAACAATTAGTTCCCTTTTATTTCATGGGTGCCTTATTCGGACAAGAGTTTTCAAACGGTGCTACAAATTTTCGATAGGATTGAGGTCAGGAATGTTTCCTGGCTATGACAACAATTTAATGCTCTTTGTACGAAACCACTCTTTCGATATTTTGGCCATGTAGCAAGGAGCAGAATCTCGCTGAAAAATAAACGAATCATTGTTAGGAAAGACATCTCTGATGGAAGGTAGAAGTTGATCTAGAATAGTGTCAATGTATTTTCTGGCATTCAGTGTCCCACATCGATGACATGAAGGCGACCAATACCATCTGCTGACATGCATGACCAAATCATGACACTAACTGGGTTCTTCACAGCTGCTTGAATGCAGTCAGGATGTAGCTCTTCTACTATTCTACGGCTTACATATTATTGCCCATCACGATCGAATAACGATTTCTTAGTTTCATCACTCCATATAATGTGTGACCACTGATCATCTGTCCAATTAATATGTTTATTTGCTCACTGTAGTCTTTTTTTTTTCGTTGCTGAAAATTAAGATAAAGCTTTTTTTGTGGAATTCTACATCTCAGTCCACAATCTGTTAATCTTCTCCTGATTGTTCTTGAACTGACAGAAACACCAGCATCATTCAGATCACTTTTGATGGCCACAGATGACATTTTTCTATCTTGGAGACATAGTAGTTTTATTATTTTGTCATCAATAGATGTGGTGCACCTTTTTCGGCCTTTTGCTTCTTTGTATTTATTGAATTTGTCGCCTGATATCATAAACAAAATTTTCAGACTTCAGATGTAGTCACTGAACCACCCACCTGTCTCGCAAATTCAGCATAAGGAAGACCACTTTCTCGTAATACAATAATATTACATCTCTTTCTAGGTGTCCAATCTACTCTTTTATTTGATGTCATTGCTTCTTGGCTATATATTAAATTTTTTTACAAAAATTCCTACTTGTAATTGCAATATATAAGAAACAGGTTTGAAAACTCGTGTGCAAATGAGGTACCCATCAAATAAAAGGGAACTAATTGAGGATATAAATCTTTGCTGCAAATTGAATAATGAAAGAACAGCTTAAAACTTTTGTCACTTCAATGAAATGTCGATGTGAAGCTGCAATCAAAAATAAAGAGTATTCTATTCTACTACTGATAACTCACTGCAAACAGCACACTCTAATGTATATCGATAACTATTATCTCTTAACTTTTTTGTATTGCAAATAATTTAATTTTGTGTTTTGTATTGAATTCAGTAATAAATTCTCTTTAAAATGATATATACAAGTTTGCATTTTGCGAAACGTAACATTTTTCTACAAGCATACAAATTTCAAAAACGTAAAATTTCCAAATGTGTCCACAGTTTTGGCCACCACTGTATACTGTATGTATATATATATATATATATATATATATATATGATGGTACAAATATAGTATCTTCCATTATTTTCTGGAAATTTTTTTCTAAACTAAAAGAACTTATAAAGTTTATTTTATTTATATACGGATAAAAAACAAAGAAAAATCTACAAACTTATTTGTCTGTAATGGTTTTAAAGAAAACGGGAAAAACTGTAGACTTAGGGAGTTTTACAGAATATTTTATCAAGCCTTAATAAATTACTCTACACCAGAAAGCTGTGTAATGCTTATATGACACAGGGGACATGTTTCTATAGAGGGAAGGAACATTAAAATTCTTCCAAAAGTAGAATCACCATCTGTGAAGATACAAGCATTAAAGCAATCTTTTTTCATGTCCCTCGCCAGAGCCTCAATGTGCATTTAGGAGGCTGCATGCCCAACTGGTCCTATTAATTTCACTTACTCGTCTTTTACAACACGAATCCATATCTTTGACGCCTTAGTCTCTGCAGCAGTCAAACTATCAGCAATGTCTCATTCGCGACAAGTGCCTGCTACCCAACCGCAGAACATCAAAAATATACAAGTATCATTTTCAAAAAAGTCATTTAGAAGATGCGGTCCATTTTTTCTTCATCTTCTTTTTTCTTATCCAAAAGCTTCTTCGTTTTTTTTTTTTTTTTTTTTTTTTTTTTTTTTTTTTTTTTTTTAAAAAAAACTCTGCCTTATAGATTCTAGGAAAAGCTTTCCGTTTTAACTTTTACTTTCAAGATTTTTTCCCCTTAGTAATAAGCTTGCTTTCAACATCGTTTTCTTAGTTCTCTATAAAGACAACATCAGTAGATAGTTTTTCCTTTCTTGCTACTTTTGCAGTTGCAAGAAAAAATAGTGGACTGTAATGTCTAGAGAGACTTCTACTCAAGAGACTCTTTCTTGGACTTTGAAAGCAGACAATACTTTACCAGATAAGCGTGAAAAAAGGTGTTCAGGGCCTCTGTGTAGCTACTTCTTTTATTCCAATTCAGCGAACGTCTCTTTTTAGACTTTAAATAAAAACTATACTTCGATTGCTTGCTATACAATTTTCATAATTATTTTACTGTTATATTGAATATTGTTTTTATTTTTATAAAATATTATATGTTCACAATTAGTTTTAATTCGTGAAATTAAGCTATTTATATGAATTATGACTTTATAACAGAATTATATTTAACTTTAATACCTGAAGAACGTTTTATTGTTATAAAAAATTACTACATGCAAAAAATGTTCGAAAAACATGAAGAATATTGATATGTTATTTTTTCTTGAAATTTTATTAAACGGAATTATTAGTTTATTTTGTCATAAAATTTAGACAGTTGAATAATAAAATCTTTATATATATTAA
Organism: Latrodectus elegans; assembly: GCA_030067965.1. Classification (NCBI taxonomy): domain Eukaryota; kingdom Metazoa; phylum Arthropoda; class Arachnida; order Araneae; family Theridiidae; genus Latrodectus; species Latrodectus elegans. Next base: position 79,227,853 of record CM057820.1, on the reverse strand, counting down.
TCATATGTATTTATTAATAAATTTATAAGTCAATCTGGTGCAATTAGATGCAAAATTTAAAAAGTATAATTTTTTTTATGTTGTAAGTATTTCGTTTAGGATTAAAACCATATGAATTTACTCTGTATTAAAAACACATTTTGTAATTAAAATGGCCGGAAAAATTCTAAATTCCAATTTTTCAAAATTAAGTCTTATTTTTAAGAATACTTTACTTAAAAATAATTTGAGAAATTCTTTAAGAAATTTCTTAAGAAATAAATTTTATAAAATGGTTAAAATTAAAATGTTAATTCCATTAGCAGCTAAATTTATTTTGAGAATGAGAATTCTGAATAACAGACTCTTTCTAAACTATCTATTTTATGATTTTCGTGCAAGTATTCTCATAACTAACAATAAAAGAAGTATTAATCAAAAATAATGACTCCACTAAGGAAATATTGTGTGTCTTAGAATCATCGACTAATTTTTATCGCCCATTAGTATTCCTCATCGCGCCATGATATGGAAAGCTGAAGAAGTTTTAGTTTATAACTAGAGCCATAATTAATATAAATTACCTCATCACATGCTAATATTCTTCCTGGGTTTAATTAATTGCTACACAAATTAATAATTCAAGCAGATTAAAAACATCTTAGGAATGTCAAATTAAAAGCGGTATGAGTCATCAAGTGCCACAATTTTCATCACAGAAGATTATTTTGGGTTTGTTATAAAGTAATATTTTTATCATAACGCACATTAAGTGCACGTTAGTTGTTAACAAAACATAAAAACAAAACACATTACAAATAGAATCCATTTGCAACCGAATATATAACTTGTAATGCAGTTTATTTAACAGGTAATTTATTGATAGAAATTTAATTTAGTTTAGAATGTTTAAATTTGCAATAAATTTTGCATCAAAAGCGTAAAAAATTAACTTTTTTTCATAACTATAAAACTTAAATTTAATATGTCTAAAATGTAAATTAATAATCTATTATGATCATATATCAATAAGTTTATTGAGTGAAACATAATTTACAAAATGTCAGTTCTCTGCAGGAATAGCTTTATGTAATTGTTTTTTTTTAAATATCATTAAATACTCAAACACCCAGTTATCAAACACAATTTTGAAACAAATTTTTTGAGGAAATCTGAATATTTTCTTAATGATCTTTAAAATTTCCTTTAAATTGTTTTAAAATTTGCAAATGTTATTTTGTTGCAAATTGATTTTCTTCTAATTAAAGTAATGAAATATTAAAATCAAAATACTTGATATATGACACTTTCAAGGTACATAACTCACCTACAGACATCAAGGTAATTTTATCATCAGCCATGATTTAAAATTTTAGTTTTACTTAGAAGACATATAGTTTACTTTCAATTTTAGGTTTAGAAAGTTTCATTTTAGTTTCAATAACATAACATGAAATTCTAAAAAATTTTAAAACCAATGATACTCATCTCTTTGTACGTGTATTTTATATCGAATATTTCTTTTCATTAATGCTTATTTCAAATTTCACTTTATTTATATCAGACAGATTTTATTATCATAAAATAGATTAATAAAATTATTAGTTCATACAAAATTTTATTACAATCTCAAAAGTGACATATATATATATATATATATATATATATATATATATATATATATATATATATATATATATATATATATATATATATATATAGATATATATATATATATATATATATATATATATATATATATATATATATATATATATATATATATATACTGTGTGTGCAAAATAAACAGACATTTAGTTATTTATTTATATTCATATATTTGCTTCAGTCATAAAATACTAGAATTATTTTTATGTGTCTATGTTATAAATCAATAGATATACTGAATAAGTATATAACATTTTTCATAGGTATATAATTTGTACCCTTTATTGTGTTATTATATGAATATTTCTTATTTATAGGTTTACTTTGTTATTTTAAAGAAACTGTATTACATAAAAGGTGCAATTATTAGTATTAATAGAGTCATTAACTTTAACTAGGATTAATTAGAATGTTTGGTTAAATATTTTAAAACAGATGGTATTCCATTTATAAGCCACTGTAAATTTTCACAACTCTCTTATTTCATACCACTATCGTACTCACCAATAAATATCATTATCTTCACTTTTTCCTTTTTAGGAAAATTTTCCTACCTTTCCCAAGAAAAGAAATATTTCCCCCTCATTTCTTCACTCAAACGCCAATGTCTGAAAATAATTTGTAATTCAAATGGCATCACTTTCAAAGCAATGGCTCAACCACGACTAAATATTAATTATGCAAACGTAACAGTTTTTAATCGCTTTAATGGCCCACAAATGTAAACTTAATAGGTGGAAATTACCATTACAAACTTAATCTGATTATTGAAAGTTCAGAAACTTTTTCTTGGATATTTGTGAAGCATTTTCCGCAGTAAAGCGTGGAAAATATTTGGGCATGTTGTAAATGGTGTGGAAAATGACTGAAGAAAAAAAGTTATCAATTTTAGCAATTTATATCGAATTGCACTGTTAAAAATATTTTTTTCCTTATTTGTTCAAAAGTCAATTAGATTGATGTGTAAAGTTGTTAGCTAATCAACTTATGTGAAATTTAATCTTATTTAGTCAGATTAAAAAAAATTAAACCTTTGAATTAAAGAGGGAATTTAATTTTCTAGGTATTTATCATTTAATAATGTAAAGCTCCATAATTCTCTGAATAACTAAAAATATAAAACAAATATAAATTTATTATTTCCCTTTAATCCAGTTACTTTCACTTAAGACTAATTAAATATTTTCTTTTTAATAAAAGAGGAAAATGTTTTACATTAAATAATGTTTTTTTAGTTTTTTAAATATATTTTAACGAATTAAAAAAATACAGTCTTCTACTTTTCAAGTTGTGTATACAAAATGTCAATTTGAAATAAAATATTAAACTTATTTGTAATTTAAACTTAACAAACTTATTTGTAATTTAATTTTAAACCTTAAAACAATAATTTTAAACACATTTTACTTTACAAGAAACATGATCATTTTGCGTTTTCTGTAAATAAATGTAGTACAAAGATACGAGAAATAGAATGTGTAATTTTAGAAGTAATATCCAATATGATGTGGAATAATAGTCTATTACGATAGTGACTTGATATTTTATAATATTGTTAATTTATTGTTTATATGAACACAAATTCTCCCTGTTGATTACAATACTTTTTACTATATTTGGGGGCATTACATATCGAAAATTCCAAGAATGCTTTAATAAAATTGGGAATGCATATTATTTACCGTAGCCTTAATTGTGCAAACAAATTAAACATGTGACAGCTAATTTGATTCTAAAGCTTCTGATTATTATGGTTTGATATTCGTAGTTAAAAATATCTTTAACAAATTTATTTAATTGCACGATTTTCTTAATATTAAATTATTTTAGATTTTTCAAATTTTGAACCACATCAAAATAATGCCTGGGTAATTAAAGAATATTAATTATTACCCATGCACAACCTAAACAATATAATACTGCTTTTCTCTCTCTTTCTCTCTCTCTCACACACAATGATGATACGATGTAATCTTTCTATTTATCTCTTTTTATATGAAAAGAAATTCAATCAAATATTCAAATATGGTTATGGAAGTGTGAGAATAAAAATTGAAAAGAATAAAGTATATAATCATATAATTTATAACTTTTATTATATGATTATAAGAATCATATAATAAAAGATATAAATTATATGATTCTTATAATTATAAGTTTATTGTATCATGGACTTAGTTCTATATAATTCGAAACAATTGAATAATTATTTTGATGTCAAACTATACAACTATAAACACACTTTATTGTTAAAATGGAAAACATTTAAGAAACTACAATATCATGTCTTACATTAAGGATTTTATATTTTTGCAATAAAGGGAATGTAATGATGTGTACATTTTAAAAATTTGATAAAAATAAAAATAATAATTTGATCATTTAATTTGATAAAAATAAAAATAAAAATTTGATCATTTAATTTTGATAAAGTTTATAGTATAAATAAGATCAATAAAATGAAAGTAAGTTTACAAATTTGAAAACAGTTTTCATGATTTGATTTTGTAATTAATTGCTGTAATTTAGATGAAACTTATATTTATTGCTTCCTGAATTAAATGGTAATGTCTGAACCATCAAACTTTTTTTATAAAATTCTATGGTGTAGAAGAGATAAAAAAAATTACATTATGACATATTTTCCTTTAAATTTTAAAAATACAATGACCTCCATATTTAATAAATGAAATTATTTTCTTCAAATATATTCAGGAACATTTATCCTCATATACTCATAAAAAATAATAGGTGAAGATCCAAAAATTCAAATTCAAATTAGAATTTGTTTGTTTATTGATCCAGATAATGTAAACGCATTAATTATTTTGCATGGAAAATTAAATAGACATATAAACCAACGACACAGCATATTCAATGAACTAAGGTTTTTTCACCCGCAGTAATTGAATCATATTTCATAAAGAAATTATATGCAATCAGCAACAACGAGTTCCTTAAAATAAGTCTATTTTTAGTCTCTTTAATCTGATATACTGGTGTGTTCCTCTTCTTGAGTTACAGGAATGTAGTTTTAATGTCGCTTTCTTTGAAACTATTTTGTTCAGAGAATGCATTACTACTGTATAAAATTTGAAAAAAATACTTTTTAGTTTGTTTTGATCCTTATGAATACCATTAGAAACAGCAAGAAAAAAACTAGGTTCTTTTAAAGGATAGTATAGTCTATTTTACTATAGAGTAATTCTGGGTAAAAGCCTTGGGAAGATCAAAGTCGGTGTGGTAATGAAATTGTATATAACAGCTTAAGAGATACACTTACAAAAAAGAAAGGGGCCTCGCGCACAGAAGTTATTGAGTTTATTTTCACTCTAGCCTAATGAATGAAAAGTTTATTTACTTGAGTAGCATACAGTCTTATGAAGCAAAGAACTGAAATTTAATATTAGACGAGGTTAATGATTTGACCATGACAATTATAAAGTCAAATTTTGTTTAATTAAAATAGTAAGTAAACAATTTTTATTTCATTTTTTGTTGCATTAAGTTATTAATAATTTCTATTTTAGTTAATAAAATAAATTTTAATTAAGTATATTAATTAGTGAAATTTTTGCCCTATATATTTGTGAATAATTTACTATGATTTTTTTTATATAATCTTTATTTCAAATACATATGTATAATTTTCTGTTGGTTATATAGTTGAAAATTTGATTTTCGACGTGTCATTTTGCTTCTTATTTAACCATCTGGTTGGTTTAACAAATGCTCTGTCAGGGTTTGGTCAGTTTATTAAACAAGCTGAGAAAGATGATTTATTAATATTTACTTATGCCACTGCTTAGCAAAAGCTAAAAGTAGCATGTAGCAGTAAATAAATGTTAAATATAAAATTATAATAATTATGTTAATAAAAATAAATAATAATTACTCTGTTTCATTCTTTTTTCTCATACTGTTTCCGTTTTGTTACTATAAGCATTTCAATTTTCTCATGGTTATTTCTTAGCACAAGGAATAACCTTAGTTTACTTACTACATGAAGTTACGAAATGTTTTCTACGCGTAGGTGTCATTGCTTCTATCTAAAATCCATATTTTAACGTGATTTTAAATTTCAAAGCATGTAAAAAAACTATTAACTATAAGTTCTAAATTAAAATATTTAGTGCTTCAAAAGTAATTAATAAAATGTTTTCCAATGGTATACTTACTATACCCTTAGAAAAAATTTTCAACGCATTCAACTCTTATTTATCAATTAACTAGCTATTTATTGGTGAAATGATGTAATAATCATATTGAAAATAATCACCAAATTTAAACAATTTTAAGATATTTGAAAAGGATTTGTATATATGAAATTAGTTGAACCCGTAAGATATTAATATATATTTCTGTGTAAGAAAATTTACCTATATTTATAATCTCAGCTGAAATACTTACTAATTACGTAGCATGTATTTGTATTATCCATATTAATATCAGTTTACAAAAAGTCTCATAGCATTATATATTTGAGGAAAAATTACTACAAGCAATTATAATGGAATAACGTAAAATACTATACCACTTGATGAAATAAGATAAGAAGACATTGATTTGAAATTGTGATAAGCTGAACGGTACCATTGAAACAAATGGCGCTGTAATAATATACTCAATTTGCCGGAATTGAAAGTCACGGTAAAACAATTACGAATAGCATTTTTTCTATGGCTGTTTAAACACCAATATTTTAAATAAATTTATGCATTGAAATTTTTTCTTGAAAAGGATTTGCTTTCAGTTCAAAAATTTTTAACATTCTTTCAAACAAATTTCATGAACAATTAAATGCTTTTCCAATCTTGCATTATTTTCATAGTAATTATGAGTAAAAGCACCTTGCTCCCAAGTTAAAAAAAATTTCAAACACTTCAAGATGAAAAACAAAATGACACGTTCTTCCTATAAGCTAATTTAATAATTAATAACAAACAACATTTTGTGAAACAAATAAGAAAAAGCTTGCATTTTCTAAAAAGGATAAGAAACATTTTACTAAAATTTTCACACAATAATGCTTTGAAATTTTTATTCTTAAATAGTATCTTTGAACAAATTTAGAATTGCGATGAATTGTCTGAATAGATGTAAATATACTGTTAAGTAAATAAAGATATTATTCAATCATTTTTTTTTCTTCGCATATATAGATAACAAATGTACAAATACTTGGTGGACAATCATAATAATTTTGAAAATACTGAAGTTTGTCTGGCTTCAGAAACATTAAACTTCTTTTATTCTTTCACTACACTTTTTTTAGCGGTTTCCAATAATTCTTATTTGTTTCCTTTGTTTTATTTCATGTAACATTTCTTGAGCATTCAGCAGGTCCCTAAAGCCATTGACTCAATGGTTTCCCCGTGTTCTTGCTGAAGGAACGTTTCCGGTTTTTTATCATCTTATTTCTATTTTACGTTCTAGAAAATTCAAAAATAGAGTATTTTATTTTATTTTATGTATAACACTATCTAAATATCTAAGTAATTCAAAATTTACACTCAAAAATATATTTGCTACATATATGTATGTATGTATATAGTATGTATATATCAATATCTATTTATCTATCTATCTATATCTATCTATCTATCTATCTATCTATCTATCTATCTATCTATCTATCTATATATATCTATATAGATATATATATATATATATATATATATATATATATATATATATATATATAGATACCGAGGGTATTAACACATTTTTAGAACGATTTCGTGGCCGTTTTTTAACTAATGTTTAAAATGTAAAGATTATTATTTTAAATGTTCAATCTGATAGCCTATTTTATGGACTATAAGTCTGCATCGTGATTTCCATGATAGAAGAGCTTTTCGCAATATTTCCAGGAATATTGCCTTCCATTCCTCTTCCACACTTTCCAGATTCCATCTATCGTGGTGGGTTTGCGTTTAGGAAGAGCCTTTTTAACAGACCAAAGGTACAATAGTCCATTGATGAAACGTCAGGAGACTTCGCAGGGATATGTTGGAAATGTATACATGCAATATCTGTATTAGTCATCATTTTTTCAAGGAATGCAGAGGTAGATTTCAAAGTATGACTTTATAGTATGATGAAGACAAAGCTTCATCATACTTTTTCGAAGTATGATGAAGCTTTGTCTTGATGAAGTTTCTCTCTTTGAATGTCATTGGGATAAAGAAGTAGAATTTCTGTTGTAAATATTGGGTGAAAAACCTTCTCCTTATAGTATGTTTTGATATTTAACATTTTTTTCTACTCTTCTTATTTTTAATTTCCCATTGTAGGAGAAACCTGCGGTAATCATAAACCACTTACTGAAACTTTGTTTACATTGTCGAAAACGGGTTTGTACATTTTTTCCCTCATTTTTTATACTAAAAAAACCTTTTTTGTTACAGTCATTTAGGTAAACCCCTGCTTCATCAAGGGTCACAATTTTTTTCCATTTATCTCCTGCTAAGTGGTTTTCATACAGGATTCTACAAATGTTTTGCGTTAAGCCATATGTCTCGGCAAAAGCTGGTGAACATTGTTTTATAGCATTTTTAAATTGTAAATACTGGTTTATTATTTTATTTATTGTTGCTACAGATGTATCTAAAGACTTTGCAATTGATTTCTGTGTTCGCGGATTTTCTCTTGTTACCAGCGATTTCACTTTAGAAACATTTGAAACAGTACGTACCTTTTACGAATATTCGTTTGGAGTCGTCTAACTAGAAATAATGATTGACAGTTTTTACCTGTCCTATTAATAATATTGCTTATTTGATACTTTGAAATTTTAATACCATGCATTTCACAACGTTTTTGAATTCTGGAATAAGAATGTTTATCTTCGGAAAGCGCAAAAACATATCCTTCAGTTCACAGCATGTTTGTATGTGATATTTTGAAAGAAGAATAAATTTAAAAGAAGCAGATGATATTTCTCATTTCAAATTATAAGCTGTTGCCAAAATTTTTTTATTTTAAAGCATTTACTTTTTTTAAATTCGTTATCGAAATCATTCTAAAAATGTGTTAATACCCTTTATATATTTAAAAATCCCTTTCTATGTATACAAATATTTCTTACAACATACTTACTATTTTTTACAAACTCAATACTTTTGTATAATTATAACGATTAACGTAACAGATAATTTTAAGATACAATTTATTTTGTTGTGAAAAAATCATTGCCGAATACAAGAAAAATGTTTCAAGCCTTACCAATCACTTATTCCTATTAATTTTAATTAATCAGTGGTCCATGTTCAAGTTTATACGTTTCTGAGTTTTCAAAATTTAAATAGATGTGTTGGAAATTTAAAAAGTAAATCTTATAATGTTTAGATTTCAAATGTATTAAGTTATTTTATGTACAAAGTTATGAAAAATTGACTTCCATTTTGAGTATTTTGAATTTTTAAATTTATTAATTTTTTCTTCATACGGTATAACAAGAACTAAAGAAATATTACTTTCGATTTAATATTTTTACTTTGAATAAAATCAAGCGTGATAGCTGCAGTTTTTTTTATTTCTGATATATATATATATATATATATATATATATATATATATATATATATATATATATATATATATATATATATATATATATATATATATATATATATATATATATATATATATATATATATATATATATATATATATATATATATATATATATATACATACACACATATACATATATAAAGTTTTAGTCAATTAAATTTTATTCAATTTAATTTCAGTTTTATTTTTGAATTAGATTTAATTTGTAATTCAAACTTAACTCAATTGGATAAATTTAAATCTAGTCCAACTCCGCCATGATATTATCTCATATAAGGATACTATCTCATATATTATACATTATCAATTAAATTTATTGTGATAAACTGTAAACATAATTAATAATGTCTTTAAAATAAAAATGTCGTTTTAAGCAATAAATTTGAGATGTATTTTCTTTATTTGTTCGTTTATTACTTGATTTTCTGTATAAAATTCATTTATAATTACCATTTATTCAAATGAGCATTTAAAACAAAATAATTTATTTTAACTTTAGCTTGTCTACGTCTCGAATTATTAAAAAATTAACTGGGACAAATATTACTCGAACCTTGGGTTCAAAAAATCTTAAACTAAGAATATCAGAGTTCAATCACTCAAGGAAAATTAATTTAATTTACAAATTAAAATAACATTTGAAATTTAAATAGGATGTAATAATGGTAATTTAACCTATATAAGTGTAAAACAATTTTGAAAATTATACATGTATATTTTTTAAGAAGTCTTTAATGCTTAATTAGTAATTTCAATTAACGTTTGTGATAAATTACGGGAATTATACAACTTTTATTACTGATTACAAAAACTAAACCATTTCTTTCTTTATTGTTTCTATCCTCTTTATCCAATACATTACTTTAAGAAAAAAAGTTTTATGTGTGTACTTTAAAATTTAAGGCGATATTGAAATTTGTTTTCTTCACAAATGTGAGCCGATCAACTTAATTTCTTATTTAAAACGATAATGTTTCATATGCGTTGAGAGAATTACCAACATTTTGCTAGTTTTTATACTTTATTCATTAATCGGCTTCCTTTAATCACATGACTCGTATACAGTTGGTGAAAATCTTCGAGAACTAACTCCCAGCTTCCTCTCGCTGATTTCCAATAGTCTAGCTATTATCTTTTTTCTCGCTTCTAGAGGCCATTTCACACCAATGAGGATGCTTTTTTCCTGGCATTATCTCGTTCTTGTTTTCAGACGACTAATTGATTGGAGCCATTTTTCCCTCTTCGTTTATTCTTCCAAGTTTACTTTTGCCAATTTTGCTATTCCGATAGGAGTTCCATCTTAATTTTGTGATTTTTATTAACCGAAACTAATCTTGGAAATAACGGTAAAAGAAGGTATAAATGAATGATTTTAAATTTTGATGACCCTACTTATCTCAGTTATGTTTAAGTGTGCGCTTTTATAGAAAAATAATTTCTTTTAATGGGTTTAATAAATGATATAAAAGCAATTTAATAGGAGAACTACCGAGCAATATTGAAAAGAAACGAAACATATTTTTATAACCATTTCTTGCTTGAATTATTTTATAAGAAAATCTCCTGGGAACATTTTATTTACTAATTTCACATTAAAATTAACAATCTTAAGGCGATAATTTATAGTCATATTTTAGTTACAGTTAATTTGTAGTTTGTATTCTTAATTTACGTGCTCTTATATAAACAATAAAATAAATAAACTTTTGAATCCTACGTCTTATAACAAATATTTTAAGCTTAACTCCACATTTCAATATTCCGCAATAATGAATAAAGCATTTTCTTCAAATCTAAAGTCACGTTTGCATTATCGATGAAATATATATATATATATATATATATATATATATATATATATATATATATATATATATATATATATATATATATATATATATATATATATATATATATATATATATATATATATATATATATATATATATATATATATATATATATATATATAGATAGATAGATAGATAGATAGATAGAAATTAGTTTTGAATAAACATCACAATTTTTAATTGTTTTAAATGAAGAAACATTTGCGTGGAGAGCTTGTGGTACCGATTTTTAGAGCTTTCATAGATTTTTCAAACACTATGATAATGTTCAATTATATTATAAAATTTATTTATTTTGATAAATTATTATTCAATTAATTTAAAAAGTTTATTTTTTTAAATCCATTATATTCAGTTTGATGTTTAAAAGGATTTTGCTGTTTTCATTGTCAATATGCAATAGAGTATGATATGTTGAAAAGTAGTTCTAGTTAGCACATGTATCCTTTATTTACTAAGCAAATTCCATTTAATTTTTAAGAATGTGTTTTTTTGAATCCCTATGCTTAACTTTTTTTTTCTTTTTCACTTTATAGAATTTTGTTTGGCATATTACCTTTCAATTATATCAATCTTGTATTGTATATAGCTTAATGTTCTAGTTAAATGATTTACTGTAATAAATAATAAATCATTAATATATCAGCTTAATATTTTGTGCTCAATAAACTGAGATATACTCAACTTGATGAATACTACTGTATAACTATTTGATTTAGTTGTTTACCAAGACACATAAGATTTATTTTATAATTTGTAGTTATGAATACATTCATTTTACTTTTATATTTCTTTTATTACTGAAGTCAATAATTACTATTCAACAAGTAGTTTTTGAAATCAAAGGAATGCAAATAGTTATATATATATATATATATATATATATATATATATATATATATATATATATATATATATATATATATATATATATTAGCGGAACTAAATTATGAAAAATGATATTTTTTAAAATGATATTTTTCCATTTGTTGTCATACCGTCATTTTTAAAAATTTATGCTTTTCCTGTAACATTTAATAATCTTAATATGTGAATTTTAAATTATTTTAAAATACTTTAATATCATACTTTGATTATAATATATTTAAATATTATATTATTTCAAAGAAACACATTTGTTAAACTATTAAAATTCAAATCTTTTTTATTAGCTTTTTTATTCCGCTTTTCAATAAATCAATACACATGCTTTGATTAAGAATATCCTTTGATAATATTTCCCAGTATTTCTCAAAGCTTTGATCCTCTCTAATAATTTTAAAAGAGACATTTTTTGATTAACGGTGGTTATACTTTTCTAGAAACTTTACTAGTGATAGATAAAGTCCATACTTCTTAATTTCAGAACATAGGATCTCTTTCTATGAATATAAAACGGTTGCAATAGATTTCTTAGTTTTGATACATTTCTTATGTAAAATCTTTCTCCTCTTTCAGGAATATTAAAAGACCCTCCCCTTCTAAATCAAAATATTGATTTTCAAATTTTGCATGCTTCAAAACAGGGATAAATAACCAATATCTCTTGAGAAGGAAAAAGTGCATTTGTAACAAAAATAATAATCGATTATTTTCGGCCCAAAGGTCCAATCCTTGAGGGCATTCGATCTCTCTCTCTCTCTTTAACATAACAAAAAAAGAAAAAAAAACATTCTAAGATTTGCAATCTAACGTTAAGATATATGGTTCTTTTCTTACATGCAGACATGTTATAATGAGCAGTTTCTGATGTCACTTGCACCTGAAAAGAAAAAATCAACTACATTTTTTTTCACTACTTACTTTCTCCCTTCACATTGTACAAGAATCGAAATAGAAAGTACCAGTTCTTTTCTTGTTGCTCTTTTTTTTCACCCCAAAGATCCTTTTTATTATATTTGTAAGGATTTTCACCGTTATTCAGCTGTTATTTCGAGCAACATTCTTCTCTTATCCATGCCAAAAGAAATACTTCTATGAAACAGCAAGATGCAAGCGCTTGTAAGGGCAAAAGATCTATCTGCCCTTTGGCGCAAAAGTTAATAAACTGCTACAGGAGATTTTTCCTCCAAGTTTTGCTACGGGAGATCGGGCCTTTCATCTATTTCTGCAATTTATTGAAAGTCGTATTTGTATGGTAGGAAAATTTTTCTCTTTTCCCATTTTAGAGACTACCCTTCTAAGAGCAAGTATTCGTGGGGGACGATCTTCGATTACAGTGATGGCAGTACGTTGCATATTTTTGACATATTTGGTCCTTTTCACGGTGCTTCGCTATTTGAGCCAGGGTTTCATATTATTCAATAGACGAAATTTAATATTATCCACAAACAATTAGGTACCTCCTCTTTAATATTAGTTCTTATGTAAATTCTTTTTTTTTTTCTTTTAATAAATGTTTGCCTTCTATTAGTAGTAAATGAAAAGCACAGAAACAATTGTAAACTTAAGTTTTTTTAGTTTACAATTGTTTCTGTGCTTTTCATTTTTAAGTTATATTAATTCATTTTTAAGTTTTTTAAGTTATATTAAATCATGAATTTTTCCAACTTTATTAGTTATCAGATCATGTTAAAAATAACTAAAATTTAGTAAAATTAGTGAAAAAGCACAAAAAAATGTTTTCAAAAAGAAGAGATATACCTTCATTAATTAACAAGTTTTTCTAATCATAAATTCTATTGCAATACAAATTAAGTAGTTTGTTATTCATTAAGATTTATTCTAAAAATATAAAGCGTAATTGAATGTTTAAAGAAATTTATGCTGCCATGTGCATGTTCTATACAAAATTATTTTCTGATATTGTTTTATTATTGCTATCTAATTCTTAATTGTTTTAATGTATTTTTTTTCTACTAACATGATTTGTGTTTCATGCTCTTTTTCATGAAGGACAAAAACTACATTTTACAAAAAATAATTTTTGACAACTGAGAATAAAATATTTTGATTATGCTCAGTAAATTTCCTTTTCATTATTATCACTACTTTTTGCTTTCTTTCTGTTTCACTAATTTAAAAACATTTTCATTTTATTGCAATATTTTATATGATAGCCTAGTAAAATTTTACTTTAAGCTTCCTTTAGTGTTTTTCCATTATCGCTGTTTGGTAAAGTAATCCTTTTAATTATATAAATTTTTTATTGTTTATGTATATTAAACTTTTATTGTTATGTGTCCTATGGTGTAAAAATCTGTAAAATGTTTCAGGTGAAAGCTACTACTAGATCAGGTGTCATATGACTGAGGTTAGAACAACATGGAGTTAATTTACTTTAATGATTTAGGTACTTTACAATATGCATTGTGTATGCTATTGGGGCTTATATATGTTAAAATATAATTCTGAATACGGTTTTACGAAGATATAAGGTTTACTATGGTATGTTATGAAAGTTCAGTAAAGAAGCTACTCTTATATCAGGATGTGAGTTATATGATTATGGTTCGAAATATGAAGTAATAAGTTAAATTAACAATAAGTTCATTTCGAATTAATTTTAACTTTCAGAAAAATTTAGTGCAATTAACTAATTTTAATCAAATATTTTTATGTTTTAGAATTTAAGGCGTGAAAAGCCCACGAATTATAAATTTTAATTTAAAATTGTGTAGAGGATAAATAGTAGTAAATATGACAATTTATTTAAAAAATTCTAATTACAGTTTTAATTTGTAATACGTATTTCAAATTTTATTCGAATCGTTAAAAAGTATAACTTGTCTATGAATCTTACTTTTTCAGCAATCATTAATAATAAAAATCTCATATAAGAATTTTTAAATTTATGCATTTTTTTAAGAGAAGAAAAACTCTAAATTTTCTTTGCCCTTAACGCTCAAACAGAAGTATAAAACTCGATTTAAGGACCTGTCTTCTAATACTTCTCGTTGGTTGTTTCAACTCATTATTTTTTACCCACTTCCTTTCCGGTAGAGAATGCGCTGCAGAGCGTCAGGTAGATTAATGTTCTAACTCTAGTGTGAAAAACGTTTTAATTTTCTTTTCTGTAATGACTAACCATTGTTAGGAGCCTTTTGAGAAAATTTTCTCGTTTTTAACGGTTATCGCCACTTAAAGCTGAGGAGAATGGAGGAGCCCGAGACTGGTTTAAATTAATGATGCCACGATATATTCATCACTTTTAAATCATTGTTGCAAATCCTGTTTAATTTTACAAGCAACGGAATTTTGTTTTATTTCCACACATTTTTTTAGGTTTTTTTTCATCAAAGTTTGTAATAAATGTGCTTTTCTCCACAGTATGATTTAACACTACTTTGTTTTATTAGCGTCAAGTTAAGGGAAAAGCAGTGCACATAAGGTTTAATTACTCTTACATAAGAAAAAATCCTATTCCTTCGAGAAAATTTCTTACGAAATAAATTTTCTTTAGATGAGTTAAGTGCTTTGTAGGTGTTAAAATGAGTTATGGTTGATGTTCTTACCACTAATTATTATTTTCTCATGGATTCTTAATGTCAATTATAAATCAAAAACGGTTTTCTTTTAAAGGGTCATTTTTGTAGTAAATTTTGAGCTCAGCTAATATTTAAGAAGCATGATAACCAGCAATAATTTGCTATAATTGTGTGTTAGGGAATTTATTATGTAACTATTTACTTTTCAGCTCTTTATTCAGCAATAATTTTTGCATTTCTTATACAAAACAAATATTTTCCTTTCGTATTTGACTTTATAGTCAGAGTTAAGAGCAGAAGCAATAAATAACATTACTTGCGTTTGAATTTTAATATTTTGAAGAATTTATTTATTTAAACTACCGTAACTATTTCCCAAAAATGGGAACTATTTTTTTTACCTGCATTGAATATTTTGCAGGTGTTTTAATACAAAATTGATTACATATTAATGCATGGTTAAATCTTCCCATATTTTTATTTGCCTTTTAAATACAAAAATTCTTGTGTTAAGTTTTAAAGTTTAAAAATAATTTACATTTTTACTTTCTAGTAATTATAATTCAGTAAATTATGCTTTTACCGAAAAGGTATGATTATTTTTTAAAGTGTTAAGTAGACTGAATAACTTTTCTTGATAAAGGGAAGTTAATTAAACAAACATATGAGAAGGAAAAATAAAAGATTTTTTTTTCACAAAGTAATTAAATCCTTCAAATCCTATAGTATAGCACGATTAATTGTAATAATTACGTGACTACAAATTGCAAGTGTATAAAATATGTTTATCCTGCTTATTAGTAATCATTAATCAATAAACATTTATTGGGTGTAGTATAAAAAGTTCATTAATATGGTATAGCACATTAGTATGATACTTGGTATATGAATTATATTATTGATTATGTAATGTTAATTATTATATTTTACTATTAGTAATGTAAAAATACAATTATATGTTATTATTAAAAGCACACACATCTATCATGCATTTCGCACGACGAAAGGACTGAAGACGAAGAAAGGCCCCATATCGTGTCCTGGAATAGTCAAGCTTGTCAAGAGATTCGAGGAAACTGGCTCTTTGGAGGATCGGCCACACAGTGGAAGACCCTCGTAGGCGGAGAGCCTTATTACTGCGGTGGAAACCACAATGAATGATTTAGCGGCGGAATCGTACATTAGGAGTAGCAGTGCTCGCGAAGCTGGAAGAATATTGGATGTGCTTCAATCATCGATTCGACGTATCCTCCACAGGATATTCCATCTCTATCCCTACAAACTACAGTCACTGCAGGAGTTACAACCGGGAGACACAGCTATGCGGGAATCATTTGCCGAGTGGGTTATGGCAAGAATCGAAAACGACCCTCACTGGTTGTTCAACGTTTTCTGGACGGATGAGGCGCACTTCACACTACACGGGGATGTCAACACCCATAACGCTCGTATATGGGCAACATCTAATCCTCGTGAATACACGACGAAATCTCTGCATCCAGCCAAGTTGACAGTCTGGTGTGGCTTCACCTCATCTTTCATTGTCGGACCTTTCTTCTTTGAAGAACCGTGTCCCAGATTGGGCTGGAAAACGTGCACAGTAACCGCTAAGCGTTACCTCACTCTTTTGCGTGACAAAGTCGTGCCCGCATTAAATCAAAGAGGTGTGTTATCTGTAATAAACTTTATGCAGGATGGCGCACCACCACATTACGCCAATCCAGTAAAACGATTCCTTTTGAGTACCTTTGGTGAAGAGAGACTTATCAGTCGAGGTTGCAAGATCGCATGGCCTCCGCGATCTCCCGACCTCACTCCGATTGACTTCTGGTTGTGGGGCTATTTGAAATCACGTGTGTACCGTTCATCTCCTTCAACATTGGCCGAACTCAAAGATTCCATCTGTCGTGAGGTTTCTGCAATTCATTAAGACATGTTGCATTCAGCTGTATAGGTGACTTTTTTAACTAAAACATTTTTGCTGCAAAAAAAAAAAAAAAATCCGACTACCTTGTGAGCTTTTTCTTGCAAACCGCACTTCTTTATCTTACTTTCTTCTTTTTTTATGAATTTTTAAAATTGTAACGAACTTTTGGCTCACCCGATATAAATATATATATATATATATATATATATATATATATATAAAATGTCTGAAATTGAATTAACACGATACCAGTTTTGAACTATCATTTACTACCAGTTCTGTTTCAAAAAGTCAGCTACAGAATGTCACTAAATCATGAATATAATTTTAGTTACTACTGCTGTATCACATGTTACTACAAAGGGATTTGAAATCGAAAGTTCAAAATATATGGCAAATGATATGACATTCAAGAAAAATTAGGGCTCTAGGCTGCCTAGTGATATTGATGAGGTTCGCCTGCCAGAATTTGTTGAAGAAATTCGTTATTCAACCACTCCAGAAAACATAAATGCTATGCCCATTAGTCACAATATGTATCACATAAACTAGACGTACAAGTTCCCTCACTGAAGCTTGTGACCAGCTTGGTCCAGCTTGGACTATTAAAGCGCAGATAAGAGTGGACGTGTCTGGAATAATTTGCTTAAATATAGACGTAAGATTAAAATTCTGAGCCGGATCATCACTTGTGATGAAAAGTGAATTTACTTCAACAACACAAGCTAGAAAGAGGGAAAAGCAGTGCACATAAGGTTTAATTACTCTTACATAAGAAAAAATCCTATTCCTTCGAGAAAATTTCTTGCGAAATAAATTTTCTTTAGATGAGTTAAGTGCTTTGTAGGTGTTAAAATGAGTTATGGTTGATGTTCTTACCACTAATTATTATTTTCTCATGGATTCTTAATGTCAATTATAAATCAAAAACGGTTTTCTTTTAAAGGGTCATTTTTGTAGTAAATTTTGAGCTCAGCTAATATTTAAGAAGCATGATAACCAGCAATAATTTGCTATAATTGTGTGTTAGGGAATTTATTATGTAACTATTTACTTTTCAGCTCTTTATTCAGCAATAATTTTTGCATTTCTTATACAAAACAAATATTTTCCTTTCGTATTTGACTTTATAGTCAGAGTTAAGAGCAGAAGCAATAAATAACATTACTTACGTTTGAATTTTAATATTTTGAAGAATTTATTTATTTAAACTACCGTAACTATTTCCCAAAAATGGGAACTATTTTCTTTACCTGCATTGAATATTTTGCAGGTGTTTTAATACAAAATTGATTACATATTAATGCATGGTTAAATCTTCCCATATTTTTATTTGCCTTTTAAATACAAAAATTCTTGTGTTAAGTTTTAAAGTTTAAAAATAATTTACATTTTTACTTTCTAGTAATTATAATTCAGTAAATTATGCTTTTACCGAAAAGGTATGATTATTTTTTAAAGTGTTAAGTAGACTGAATAACTTTTCTTGATAAAGGGAAGTTAATTAAACAAACATATGAGAAGGAAAAATAAAAGATTTTTTTTTTCACAAAGTAATTAAATCCTTCAAATCCTATAGTATAGCACGATTAATTGTAATAATTACGTGACTACAAATTGCAAGTGTATAAAATATGTTTATCCTGCTTATTAGTAATCATTAATCAATAAACATTTATTGGGTGTAGTATAAAAAGTTCATTAATATGGTATAGCACATTAGTATGATACTTGGTATATGAATTATATTATTGATTATGTAATGTTAATTATTATATTTTACTATTAGTAATGTAAAAATACAATTATATGTTATTATTAAAAGCACACACATCTATCATGCATTGTATAATTTTACTTATAAATCAATTTTATTTAACAGAAATATTAGTATGTTTAACTGGTACCATAGAAAGCTTAGAAGTCGTCCTACTTGAGTAAACACGATACTAAGAATACCAGACATAATAAAGTAGAACAGAAGGCATATATAAGCAATACAATATCATAAGTTATATCTATTACAGTGAAATTTTGGCAATTTAAGATTGATAGCACATTTTTTTCTTGAAAAATCAAGAAACTTTTAAGCATGTCTCAGAAAAATTACATACATATATGTCATTAGGAATCATTGTAGTTTTTTATTTAGATCTAGCTCTCATAGTTTTGTCCTATTTCTTGGATTTTTCATATTTCATTTATAAATGCAGATTTTGTTTGTATTTTCAGATATAGTTCAATATCTTAGATCCAAACATATTTATTTAGACTTGCTTTGTCTTTTATCTAGCAACATACAATGTCTATAGTTATCGCTTTATTGGAAGAACAAGTAGCATAGTGGTTAAGGTACTGGCCTTCCGTCCAGAAGGGCGAGGTTCGATTCCAAATAGCAGAAAAAACCTACCGAGTACGTGCTCATTAAATCAGGGGAATCGAAAGTTCTGGGGTCGGTCTTTGAGCAATTACCATGAATACAATGGTCAGGAGAAAATTTCCTCCCCCTTCAGATCAATGCCAAAATCATGGAAGTAGATTCTCTGGTGGTGCCATCTATCGGAAGATTTGAAGACCAAAATCGTACTTTCACCTTCGTGGTTCTTTGATTAAAACGAAAGACACGCCCTACTGATTTAAATTCGCATAGCCAAATCATAGCGAGCTTGACTTGCTCAAGTGTCATAAGTAACAACATAACAACAACGTTATACCTAAGATCATTTAAAATGTCTTATTCTATAATATAGAACGCATTTATAAAATGTGTTACATTGTATGAATCTTTCTTTTTTTATATAAAAGAATAAACCCCATTAATCATATTATCTAACTTAAGTAAATTTATGAATGCATTTGCTGTACACAGCTTTCATTAGCGAAGGAGCGAATTTTCGTGATGCATTATTTGATAATCTTACAAACTTCCTTCAAAATGACTTAAGTCGAAAAGTAAAAATTACAAAGAATAAAAACGAAATTTGAATCTTAAGAATTCTCCTGGTTGTAGAATTTGTTATTCATAAAAGTAGACAAATCTTGTAAACTTAATTAATACAGACTATATGTTGTGTTCTTTACTAAAATATCGCACTTATTTAAAAAAAATGTTTTAATGATTTACTCAATATTTCATTAGTTAAATTGTGTTATTTAAAAATAACTTGATATATTTATTGAGCAACTGAATACTGTAAAATTTCATACGATAAACACATGTTGTAAAGTATTCTTTCTATTATGTTATATATCTTCTTAAGAGTGAATAGAAAATAAAGAATCAGTAAAAGATGCGGAACTTCATAATGTCTTTTTTAAGAAATAATCATACTCCTTTCAATATTAATCACATACAAGATAAAAATATATTATTTACATTTCAGAAATTATCTAAATGAAAATATTTTTATAAAAAGAACCAAATTTATGCATTCATAATAATATCAACGAAAATTAAAACCGAAAATTTTATTTTGATTTAGCTAAACATTTTGAAAGAAAGCTCATGAAGTAACGAAATTGAAATTGAAAATTTTGAAAAGTTCTATAGTGTTTGAACTTTTCTACATGCGTATATGTTTCACATATATATAATAGATTTTTTGTGTGGAAATAAAGGTACAATTCTGTTTTTTATACCTAATTTTTTTTAATTTGTTTTTGCTGAAGTTAAAGTAAAATTTGTGCTACCTACTAAACCAACTATGAACTGTTTCTGTATAGATATCTGTATTTAAAATTTAGTTTCATCATATATTATTTTAATGAAAATAAAATATAAACTAACAAGCAATAAATAAATAAAGAATAAAACTGAGTTTTATTACTACCATAGGTTAAATTTAAATCAAACACATTCTATTCAAAAAGTAAAAAAATTAATAAAACTAATTTAAAAAAAGCGATTGATTTCAAACTTTCTACGATGAAATTAATTTACAAATAACTTTAACGTATTGCATAATGTTCAAGAATAAATATTGTAAACCATTCGGCAATTTTTAGCTTTTTGTGCGCAATAAATTTTAAATTAATCACAGCTTTTTTTTTTTTTTTTTTTTTTTTGGAAATACTCAACTAAAAATAATATGTGCAATGAAAAATAAAAAAAAATGTTCAACACTCTGAGAAAAATTCATCAAATCGTCAACTCCACTGGATATATTTACTTTCATTTGATTTATTTGATCCCATTGAATATATTTACATTGATTTCACTGGATATATTTTCATACAAAAATGGAATCACATATTAAAAAAATTCAGAAACTTATAGATGTTATAATTATTTTGAGCACCATTTAAAACGTTCAGCTATAACAGAAACAACTTATTCCTTAAAATGTAGCTAGAATTTTTGCAGTATGCTAAATTTGGGGGTGATGAAATAAATTTTATGTGACAATCCACAAAGTGTGTATATATTTTCCACTGTTCTCTTTTACATAATATCAATAAATACAATTTTATATCATGAAACGATGTGCGAAACAAATTAAACTTTTCCTGAATTAATTCTTATTTATATTAATAATTAGAAATTATTCACTTCCGTGCATTTTAAAATCTAAATTTGATTCAATTACTTCTATGGTACATAAAAAGGTTATTATAAGGAAATATTCTTTATAATGATTATAATGTCTGGTTTTATTAACATTAACGCACTCAGAGAAAGAAATATTAATTATGCTTATTTAAAACAACAGCTAATAATAAATAGGGATTTTCCTTATTAAATTATCAAGATTAAGCCTCTTATTTCTAAAGATAATAATTCTACAACATAATCTGTTGCTTTGTGCACTCAGTTACATACTTGAGTTATGTTATTCATTAAGAAATCATTTCTCATCTTTTTACAAGCAATTATTGATTACATAATGCATGTATGTAATCTTATTGAATAAACCTTGCTCACACAGTATCTTAAACTCCTTACAGTTCACTGAGTTAAAATTATTTCTTAATTGAGGAATACGTAGTACATGATGTGATCATAAATTAATCCACTTTTTAAATATTGAATTATCCTTCAAAACATAATTAATAATGCAATGTAAGTTTAAAACTCTGTGTGCGTTTGCAGTTTAAAAATCTGCATTTAATTGCTACAGATGCTATCTATTGTGACATTTATAGCTTTCTTTATAGCATTTTGTAGGTGTGCAATTCCTTGCGGTCATCTAATGGAAGTACTTGTAGAATAGCGTAAAATCAATGCAAGATAAGAAATAAAACCATTACTTTCATTTAGATCAAGAATAAGAAAAACCCATTTGAACATCCTTCTTTCGTAATGGTAACGAATGATCCACCAGTCCCGAAGTCAATTGACCAATGTCCATTTGTCTTCACTATAACGGAAAACCCCTTACAAAGCTTCACACCGATGAAGTAAAGGAGTACAATGTTCCTCCCACTGATTCGTTTAGTACTTCCTATTTTTTCTCTGAGAACTTTTAAGGGAGTTTAAAAATTTGTAAATAAAATAAATGATAAATTTAATTAAAGTAGCAAAGAGTAAACGTTAATCAGTCTTGTTGGTTACTTCAATTAATCAAGTTATTGCTTGTAACATCTGAAAGACTTTAAGCTGTCTATTATTGTTATAATGTTACAGGGGTTAAATATATATATCGTAAGTTGGTAAATTTCCCGCGATAAATTTTATTTCGACAATTGTATTTTTAAGATAACTAATAACCTGACTAAAAGTCAATAGTCAATATATATATATATATATATATATATATATATATATATATATATATATATATGTATATATATATACACTACTGGCCATTAAAATTGCTACACCAAGAAGGCGACATGCTACAGACGTGAAATTTATACGAAAGGAAGAAGGTGCTGTGATATGCAAATGATTAGCTTTTCAGCGCATTCAGACAAAGCAGGCGCCAGTAGCGACACCTACATTGTGTTTAAATGAGGAGATTGTTCAGCCGGTTCCTCATACACAAGTTGCATTTGAACGTTATTGCCTAGTGAAAAGTTATTGTGCTGCCTCGTGTAAGAAGGAAAAATACGTACCAGCACGTTTCTGACTTTGATAAAGGTCGAATTGTAGCGTACCGGGATTGCGGTTTATCTTATAGCAATATCGCTGCTCGCGTCGGTCGAGATCCAATGACTGTTAGCAGAATATGGAATCCATAAGTTCAGAAGGGTAATACGGAACGCCATGTGGGATCTCAACGGCCACCTATCACTAGCAGCCAAGAAGACAGGCATATTATCCGCATGGCCGTAATGGATCGTGCAACCACGTCACGAGCCGTGAGTCAAGAAACGGGGTCGTTTGGAAGACAACAAGTGTCTGCACAAACAGTTCGACGACGTTTGCAGCAGCATGGACTCTCAGCTCGGAGACCATGGCTGCGGCTTCCCTTGACGCTGCGTCATAGACAAGAGCGCCTTCAATGATGTGATCAACGACGAAACTGGGCTCACGCATGGCAAGACGTCATCTTTTCAGATGAATCCAGGTTCTGTGTACAGAATCATGATGGTCGCATCCGTGTTTGGCGGCATCGTGGTGAACGCACACTGGCAACGTGCATTCGTCATCTTCATGCTTCCCCATCACCTGGCGTGATGGTATGGGGTTCCATTGGATACACGTCTGGTCACCTCTTGTTCGCATTGATGGTGCTTTGAACAGTGCACGTTACATTTCTGGTGCGTTACGACCCGTGGCTCTACCCTTTATTCGAACCCTGCGAAACCCTACGTTTCAGCAGGATAATGCCCGATCGCATGTTGCCGGTACTGTACGGACCTTCCTTGATACGGAACATGTTCGGCTGTTGCTCTGGCCTGCACGTTCTCCAGATCTTTCACCAATAGAAAACGTCTGGTCAATGGTTGCCGAGCGACTGACTCGTCAGCAAACGCCAGTCACTACGGTTGATGAACTGTGGCATCGTGTTGAAGCTGCATGGGCATCTGTACCTGTACATGCAATCCAATCTCTGTTTGACTCAATGCCCAGGCGTATAACTGCTGTTATTACTGCCAGAGGTGGTTGTTCTGGGTACTGATTTCTCAGGATCTATCCAGCCAAATTTTTTGAAAATTTAATCACTTGTTATTTCCAGTATAATATATTTGTCCAAAAAATATCATTGTGTTATCTGCATTTCTTCCTGGTGTAGCAATTTTAATGGCCAGTAATATATATATATATATATATATATATATATATATGTGGAAGTATATAATCTTATAAATTTATACGCCTTCAGAAAAACATAAGTAATTTACAATTTTTATAATAAATAAAATGAAATAATTTGAAATATTATATTAATATAAATTAAAAAAACATTTTTAGGAATAAAAATCAGATAACACGTACAATAATTTTGTGTAATAATCTTGAGCATAAATTTATAACTAACAAAATACATGCGTCTCAAAACTGCATGATTCAATTAAATTCTTAACTCGTAAGTATTTTTAAACGTAAATCAGGAAATTTATAACAATACTCAAATTATAAAAGAGTTAAATATTTTCATTAATTTATTTCGTTAATTGCACACTTTTAAAATTATTGATTGAAATTCCTGTTGAACGTGTATTTCTGTCTATTTACTACTCAAAACGAAGTCAACATTAAGAGATGAAAATTAAAAGTCAAAATATCACGATTAATCCATTTTAACAAGAATCGAATCTATCCTTTTAAACTGAGAGCTGAAAAATATTTAAGATCATAAACGAGTTGGAGAAGTTTGATAAACAGCAAGTACTGAAAAATCAGTAATTTTTTAAGAATGTTCGCAAAAATTGCATTCTTAAATAGTAAACCTTTGATGTTTTCAATCAGCATTAGTTTAGCCTAACATTATAAAAATGAAAGAGGAAAAGAGATTATTATGTATTTATTAAAAAAACATAAAATGAAGTTTTTATTAATGTTTCCATAGCATATCATTTTGACTAAAACATCTCGTAGAACATCAAGAAATTGTTTTTAAAGTTAACCGTCTTTTTTAACTTTTATTAGCGGAATGAAAATAAAATATTTTGCTGAATTTAGAATGGAAAATTTTATATAATATTAATTCTAATAATTTCTAATTTTTAGTGTTAAACTTAAATTTCCGTTTTATATATTCAAATATGAAGTATTAAAATTTTTTTTTTTTTAAATAAACACTTTTTTACGTGATCCAATAAATGAAGGGTTAATTTTTTTGTTGATCTAAAATACAGTTATTTTATTTATTTAACTATATCATCAAAATTAATACTATATCATTGAAATTAATATATAAATGTTCAAATAAAAGAATTCAAATTAATTTCTCTGAAAACATAAATTTGCAATAATTTTTTAAATATGAAATTATAATGAAAAGTAAGGAAATAGAAATTATTTAAGAACTAACTTATTAAAAAAGAATTAGTAGAATACAGCTGCGAACAAAAATTACTATATAGCAATAATTGACGTTATTTTGAAAAATTTAAAAAAGAAAACATTTATTTTATTTAAAAACATTGCATTGAATATTTTTGCATGCATACCGTAAGCTATATTAAAACATTGAAAAGTACATTGCTTTAGTTTTTCAATGAGAAGAAAATCTTCTTTTCACAGTATTCAATAAAATTTTGCTACTTTAATACTTATAAATATATAAAAGAAAATAAGCAATTTAAAGCAAATAAATCTTGCAAAAATTAAACAATCTATGACTTGTAGATAATTTATTTTACATACATCTTTCGAAGTTAATATCCTTAAGTATTAAGAGATTTTTGTGATATGTTAAAAATTTGTTAAAAAGTAATTTTTCTATAAAAAACCTGATCTTAGAAATGTATTATTAGCAATTAACTAACACACATATAAAAAGCAAATAAACGTTTCCTTTGAAAGTTTTGAATTTTGTTTAATTTAATTTCTCACTCCCATTTAAACATGACAGTTTTAAAATATTTTGCGAAAAATAGCAAAATTATTGAAAGCTAATATTTGCTGAAAGTGAAATGAAAATAATTAAATGTGCTCAAATCCCGATGAAAATGTTAGAAAAAATATGTAACAATTAATGAAAATTGCGTAAATTGGAATTTTAATTTATAAAAATATGATATTTGTAACTTGCAATTTATTGAATACAATTAGCTAAGCCAGCTAATTCGATCAAAAAAGTTATTCTTCCTTTGTTAAAACTAAACTGATAATCAGTTTACTTGATGGTGCTAACGAAAAAGTTTCCACTTAAACGCTGTTCTTTCAAGAGAAAAAAGTACTTTTCATAATAACAACTCTCCAACTTCTAATTTATTCCATTTTGGTGACTTTTTTCATTACATTTAAAAAGGCATACGAGCGAATATATTTGCACTGCATTCATTAAATGTTCGAAACCCTCAAAATGAAAATGCTCAAGAACACAATAACCCTGAAGTTTCCTAATATGCTTGTGTAGGCTGGAAAAAGAGAACTTCCCAAAATTTAGTTCCGTAATTATTATCAGTTTTTTTTCGGAACATTTGTGGGTTTTTGTTTATTGAGATGTTCATCTGTCTTAACGAACTCATTTAAGGATATCTTCATCAAGTTTGTTGCGATAAAAAAATGAATTTCTTCCATCTTATGCAAACGGTATTTTTATGAGATAGAATGTAAATTTCTCTTACTGTTTCCTAAATAGTTAATTGGATCTGAAATTAATATGTGAGGCTGTTTGAAGGTTCCACACTTAAAAACAATTCTCCAAAAATGGTCAGTTATGTAATTGGGATTGATTTTTTTTTTAATTTTTTAATTATATGTCCTATATTTAAGTGTTTTATTTTTAAGAAATTGTCATTTTATATTTTTAAAAATAATGCTTAAAACGAGATAATAAATGATTTTGTGTAAAAGTAGGAGAAATATTTCGATAAGAGACTTTTACAGCTTATTATACATCTGAAAAGCGTTTTATCATTCAATATCAATTCATGTGACGAGAAAAAAAATGACTTAAATTTGAATTTTCTGTCTCTCCTACCAAATATATATATTAACTTTAGTTATTTTTTTATGGATTAACTTTAGTTTTTTTTTTACTATATAGAACGGGTAATATTCATGTAAACTCCAATTAATATTTTTTATACTTTTACTTTTTCTTTTTTTATTATTAGTTTCCTTATAAAGAATATATTGAATGTTTTTCCAGATAAACGATATCTAATATTCTTTCACAAATATTTCAATTTTGAGCTTTATTTGCTTTTTAGGTTTTTTACTGTTATCTATGGAAATTATATAATTTGTAAAAATTATTAAGTTGTAAAAAGCACAAAAAGTAAATAATGAATGATTAATTTAGGAAAAATTAATGTCTCAAAACATACATTTAATCTGCTATCACTGAATATGTTGCTATCTACGGAAATGAAACCCAATGTTTACATGTAATAATCAATGATTTCTAATTTTGTTATCTTTAAAATGTACCTCGAGATACGTAAACAATTTTTCAAATCTGGTTCTTATTCAAAGACTGGCAATACATACGATACATCAAATGTAAATCAGCATTATTAGAGTTCAAAATAACACAATTTCCTTTAAATTAGAAAAAATAGGAATATTGCTTCTCATACTGTTACAAATAAAAAGTTCTAAGAAACAAAAATTACTTCGGAATCGCATTGATAAAACATCCATTTTAGAACATTTTGCATTCTTTTTTTATAAAAATTTATTTTTATACATTAATAATACTTATTCTCATGCGTCTTCACACAATTCACAGCACAATTCAGTTTTCTGAAAAATTTTATACATAATTTTTCAGTGGAGAAAATAAATAAGCATACCATAATGTCCATTTGTAGATGCATATAAGAAGCGTTGAATTATTTATAGTGCATTTTGTATTTTAGATTTTGGCTAAATATTAAAAGCATTCTTTTGATTTTTGTTGTCAAATACTGTCATGAAATTTATTAAGTATTAATATCAGTGTGTGTGTGTGTGTGTGTGTGTATTTTTTTAATTATTAAAAATTTTACATAAAATATTATAACACCTAATACTCACACACAAATGGTACTGATATGATTTTAAAAATCTCATAACAGTTTTCTAAAAAACATCTCTATCTCTTTCATCCAAATACACAAAATCCGTCTGTCAAAATATAAATGAATGCGCTATACAAATTATACTAATACTACAACAACAAACAGAATTATTAGATTTGTGAATCATAATTTTCAACATATTATCCATTAATTAGTGTATCAGTTATTGCTTACTCTCTGAAAATTTCATAATTCTGTTAACTATGGATAAAAAGGGAAGTTTGTTATTGTCTCTGCTTAATTATCCCTGTTGCTACAGTCCCTTTATTCACAAAGATCATGAATAAATCCAAATCAAATTAAATTACTGGGAAAAATATAGTTCCCTTGCAATTAAAAAAAATGCCAAAAAGAATGAATTCAATTATTTTCCTACAAATAATCATTGAACATATATGGATAACAATTCTGAGAACCATAAAATATGTTTTATGTACATATGAATAAATTCAAATGCTGTTGAAATGTGATACTAAATAAAAACTTTTTTTACTAATAAACACATTTCATAATATAATTTTATATTCAAGCAATGAGCATTCAAATTAAATTACTCATCTTCAAGAGAAAAATGAACATGAAACTAATATAAACTGGGATCTAGAGCAATAGATTTAGCAGCCAAACTTTATATCTCTCTCTGTTTGATAATACAGGTGATTCAATAATCAATGAATCGTCACATTCAACATCTTTCATATTGGTTATCAACTGAAGTTTTAAAAAGGATAAATACAATGCCAATCTTTTGAGCTGAGTACAAATATTCATGGTAATCTTTTTAACTCTTCACCTTGAAAATTTCTTGATTCTACTCTTAAAAAAAGAATATTTTATGCATAAATTTTAATTGCTATTCTTTTCCATTTTCAGAATTCATACTAAATGTGAGTTTTGATATTTAAAATAAAATATCTATTTATTTTTTTTAAATGTATAATAAGTATTTTATTTTTTAAATCCAATAAATACGTTCATTTGATATACATTGGTGAGAAAGAACGTGCAAATTTGTTTAAAAAAGAAAGGATTTCTCAAAAAATGATTGAGGGGATAATGAGTGTGCCTGGTGAGATATTAAATATATAAAAATTTACACAAATTTCAATAGAATCATATAGTTACACAAAATTTAATAGAATTATGTCAAAATTCATAAGAAACTTACACAAAGTTGAATAAAATTAATTTTGAAAAGGAAAGCTCAAAATCCATGGAACGTTATAGAGCTGAAAAATATTAATTCCAAGTATTTTGCCTTCATATACTCAGGTAGTAGCACTTAATGCATAGAAATGTTTCAAACATGCATGGATATCGAATAAGACCTGTACATTTTCTATACAGACATACACAGATACATTAAAAATGTGTCAAATATAATAAAAAATAATGTTTTTAATAGGAAATGCAAATAGAAATTAGGAAGCCTTTTCGCCACTTATGTTCACATAATCTCAAAAATATGCAGTGTTTAGTTTAACTAAACATGGAAAAGATAATGTCATACCTTTTGTTAATAATTTATATCAATGATTTAAATGTTCTTACTTTTAGTGAAATAAAAACGATACATTTTACTTTCAAATCCGCTTAAATATATATTAAAGATAATTAGATTAAAAGATATATTTTTTCTATTATTATCCTATATCATTCAATATATGTGTATTGCTTCCAAAATAAAATTTTCAGGTCACTTCATTATTTTAAGCATCAAATTTTAGTCCTAATTTCATTTACAAGTAAATTTATTTTAATATTGGCTATCTGAATTCTTCTTTATGAATGGTTCATAAGGAGTCGTAAAATAAAAGAGGGTAAAGTAGATCACACTATGTGAGTGATGTGTTAATGTACATACTCACATAAGAAAGTGAAGCAGAGCAAGTGAAGAACTTTCTTGTTTTATGTTCTTCTTCTTTTTTTTATAAAAAGAATTTTGTTGACATCATTGGCTTAAAATGACAATGTAAGAAAGAATTCTTCACATCGTCAGAAGCACTTGGCTTTGCTTTCAGTGGTTGCATGTTTCACACGAAATTATGCAGATAGAGTGGTTGTCTCTTGGACAAGACTTCGAAATCATATTTAGATTTCTTGGCTTATTATCATATTTAAATATTCATGTATTTTCTTATTCCAAAATTCTTGATGCTAAGGATTTTTTCTAACAGTATCTTCTTGATGCAGAAAATATTAACTTGAGTTAACTATTCTATTTATTTTTAGAAGCATGTCCATGTATAATTTTACATGGGGTCCATAAAAAGAAGCTAGAATGTAAAAGATTAAGTTACTCTCATACACACATTTTCCTTTCTCAAAGACTGAAAAAAAAATACCGCATAAAGTTGTGATACATGTTTTTAAATGCAGTCATTTTTGAATGTACATAATAATTTACTTCAATCCAGTAAATCACTGGAAACATTTTTTTACGTTTTTTTTATGCAGATAACAATAGAAAATTATAAATTACCAATATTTTTTCAATAACAAGACTGAAATTTTAGAGACATCTTTAAATAATCTAATTTTTTTCAACTAATGATAGAAATTTAAATTTAGATATTTAATGAAATGCGAGAAAATACTATATATGAATAAAATGAATTTGTTTTTCTTATATATTTTTAAAAACATGAAGTTGGACATAAATAAACTTGCAGTTTCCGATCCTAGTAAAAGATGAAAATTTCAATTTATAGTATTGATATATTTATTACTAAGAGTATACAGTTGTTATATATACCGGGTGAGCCAAAAGTTCGTTACAATTTTAAAAATTCATAAAAAAAGAAGAAAGTGAGATAAAGAAGTGTGGTTTGCAAGAAAGGGCTCACAAGGTAGTCGGATTTTTTTTTCAGCAAAAAAAGTTTTAGTTAAAAAAGTCACCTATAGGTGGCCACCTATAGATGGCGCTGACATCGAGAGATTCAGCAGAATTCTGCAAATTAATCTTGTGATAAAAGGCCGTGATACTCGAGAATTTCTAATTCGCTTTCAGAATGTTATCATTACCCGATCGAGCGTTGTTGGTGAAGTTGTTCTATTTGAACGGAGAGTCAGCAATTATTGCGTTGCGAAAATTTCGCACGACGAAAGGACTGAAGACGAAGAAAGGCCCCATATCGTGTCCTGGAATAGTCAAGCTTGTCAAGAGATTCGAGGAAACTGGCTCTTTGGAGGATCGGCCACACAGTGGAAGACCCTCGTAGGCGGAGAGCCTTATTACTGCGGTGGAAACCACAATGAATGATTTAGCGGCGGAATCGTACATTAGGAGTAGCAGTGCTCGCGAAGCTGGAAGAATATTGGATGTGCTTCAATCATCGATTCGACGTATCCTCCACAGGATATTCCATCTCTATCCCTACAAACTACAGTCACTGCAGGAGTTACAACCGGGAGACACAGCTATGCGGGAATCATTTGCCGAGTGGGTTATGGCAAGAATCGAAAACGACCCTCACTGGTTGTTCAACGTTTTCTGGACGGATGAGGCGCACTTCACACTACACGGGGATGTCAACACCCATAACGCTCGTATATGGGCAACATCTAATCCTCGTGAATACACGACGAAATCTCTGCATCCAGCCAAGTTGACAGTCTGGTGTGGCTTCACCTCATCTTTCATTGTCGGACCTTTCTTCTTTGAAGAACCGTGTCCCAGATTGGGCTGGAAAACGTGCACAGTAACCGCTAAGCGTTACCTCACTCTTTTGCGTGACAAAGTCGTGCCCGCATTAAATCAAAGAGGTGTGTTATCTGTAATAAACTTTATGCAGGATGGCGCACCACCACATTACGCCAATCCAGTAAAACGATTCCTTTTGAGTACCTTTGGTGAAGAGAGACTTATCAGTCGAGGTTGCAAGATCGCATGGCCTCCGCGATCTCCCGACCTCACTCCGATTGACTTCTGGTTGTGGGGCTATTTGAAATCACGTGTGTACCGTTCATCTCCTTCAACATTGGCCGAACTCAAAGATTCCATCTGTCGTGAGGTTTCTGCAATTCATTAAGACATGTTGCATTCAGCTGTATAGGTGACTTTTTTAACTAAAACATTTTTGCTGCAAAAAAAAAAAAAAATCCTACTACCTGGTGAGCTTTTTCTTGCAAACCGCACTTCTTTATCTTACTTTCTTCTTTTTTTATGAATTTTTAAAATTGTAACGAACTTTTGGCTCACCCGATATAAATATATATATATATATATATATATATATATAAAATGTCTGAAATTGAATTAACACGATACCAGTTTTGAACTATCATTTACTACCAGTTCTGTTTCAAAAAGTCAGCTACAGAATGTCACTAAATCATGAATATAATTTTAGTTACTACTGCTGTATCACATGTTACTACAAAGGGATTTGAAATCGAAAGTTCAAAATATATGGCAAATGATATGACATTCAAGAAAAATTAGGGCTCTAGGCTGCCTAGTGATATTGATGAGGTTCGCCTGCCAGAATTTGTTGAAGAAATTCGTTATTCAACCACTCCAGAAAACATAAATGCTATGCCCATTAGTCACAATATGTATCACATAAACTAGACGTACAAGTTCCCTCACTGAAGCTTGTGACCAGCTTGGTCCAGCTTGGACTATTAAAGCGCAGATAAGAGTGGACGTGTCTGGAATAATTTGCTTAAATATAGACGTAAGAATAAAATTCTGAGCCGGATCATCACTTGTGATGAAAAGTGAATTTACTTCAACAACACAAGCTAGAAAGAGGGTTAGTCCATATTCGGGGAGTCTGTCGGTAGTGTTACAAAGTGCGATTTGACTAACAAAAAAATCATGGTATATAACTGGTGAGATTACCGGGGTATTTTTTGCAAAGTCCATTTGGTATAAGATAAAACTATCGGCAATAAAGTGTTTAGTGATATCATAAGTCCGTGTTGAAACTTATTATATCATCAAGATAATGCAAGTCCACATGTGTCTGAATTCACCGGCAGAAATTGAATTAACATGATACCGTTGAGAACCATCTATGCGAATTTGAATGAAACCTTTTGCCACACCCGCATTATAATCCCGACATCACTACTTTGGACATATACCCTTTTTCATATCTGCAGTTACATCTTGGTGGTTGGCCTGGTTGTTTAGAGCATCGTTATCATTATTGAATTCGAATCCCAGCTTAACCAAAGGTCCGTCGTGTTAGCTTATGGCGGCTGGGCACGTTAAAATAGGGCGTGGTCACAATGTCCTCTAAGTGAAATGATACCTCTGGAAGTGGCGGACCAAGTGTTGAGGGTCTTCTGATTGGTCCTTGCTTCAAAATCACGAAGGCTCCACTCAGCTGCTTATATCTGATTGGTTGAGCTCACCTCAAGGCTAGGTACATGGAAGTTTGCTGGTGCAACAACACCAATATCTTTCTGGTGCTATATGTCATGAATTATAAAATGTAACATTATAGACAGAAATATATACATAAGAAAGCTATATTTTTGGATCAGTACTTATAAATATTACAAGTAAAGTATGTCGATGATTCTCCCTTTTTTAAATTCATTTCAAATATTTTAAGAGCATTGGATGTCTTTGTAAATTCTCATAAATAAAAAAATCATAATACATAAATATTATGAAAAGGTGTTACAATGCATATTAAAATAAAAAACAATTTAAGGCTTCATACATTTATTAACACAAAAAATATGTCTGAAATAAAATAATGAAAATGTACGTATTTGAACTGATGGTAACTGAATAATGCAGCGCTCCCCGGTAAAGAATTTTGATTTCTGAATTTGGATTAAATACTTGAAGCAAAAAAATGTGGTAATACTGCATTTTAATTAAAGAAATATATTTGAATGCAGTTTAAATAAGTTTTTATAATAATTTTTAGCTAATTCTCTCTTTCACACATATACATCATTAAAGACAAGCTTAAGTGGATGTTTTCCTTTCTAACATTTTACACTGATTGGAGTTCCAGGCATTAAGAAAATATTTAAAAATATTGTTACATATTATGTTATGAGTTAAAACTATAATAATAAACATTATTTTGCTTAAAATAAGTAAATTTGTGTAAGTAAAATTGCTTAAAATAATTTAATTCTTGTTGTAAAAAAGTTTTTCTTCATGTTATAATTAAGAAATAATTAAAGTGCTTTTTCTTGGGATAAATGATTATAAAAGAATGAGAAATAGTTCCTATGATATATTTATTCGAATCATGACGTTTTTAGAATTTTGGAAAAATTATTTCACTGAATACCGTTGCCAATAATTTTTCGTTATTCTTCAATGTAACATTTATTCTATATTCAAAATAAAAAAGTTTTGAATAATAAAACAATTCAATTTAAAATAGGAGCATGTAGAAAAAATTTACTTCGTTTATGCTGAAAAATGATATACATTAGAAGCCATTGTCTGTAGCAAAAAATATATAAGAATAAAAATAATGCTAAAATGACAATGAGAGAAAAAGTAATTAACAATGTTCTAATAAATAAAATGATGTTATTAAAAATCAGATATATTCACTGTTTAATAGCATGTACTTATTTAAAAATTGTTATGTTCCCTGGTAAAACGTCAATAGTCTGATACAAATAGAAATCAGAGCAATGAGTCGATTTCAAACTTTGAATGAGATGGATGCTGAATCAAATATCGAAGCAATTTATGGTTTGGGATTTATTTTCGATTATATACGCATTATACTGCCACAGCTGAAAATGGTTTCACAACTCACTTTAGATGTATTAAGTTGATGAACATCTAGAAAACAGGTAGGTAAATTAAGACCATAAAATTCTCAAATAAAAATAAGCTGCAAGTTCACACATTCTATTCCTGCATAGTAAAATTTAACCAGGAATAGCATAGACACTATCATCATTACCAAACTATAATATATTTACTTGTAAATTTCAAAAACACTTAACATCACATATAAAAGTTGCCAAGTATCCCAGGAAATCCCTCGCCTAGCCATATTGTTCAATAAAAATGCGTAATGTGTCTCATACCAATGAATGCTGCATTCCATGGCAATACATCTCGATTTTCCAAAATGTAAATGAGGATTATCAGTAAAAACTGCATAACAAAAGGTGACAATTTTTAAATTAGACGCTAAGTAAAGTATATCACGATCCCACGAGCTCTGTTAATGTTAAGGTACCAGGTAGATTTCTTAATAACCGTAGACCATAAAGTTCGGTTTCAATATAATTATTGTATGAAATCTTTCATACTATATCTGCATTTTCATTAGTTAGAAAGTGTAATGAAATTGTTTTAAGAATTTCGATTATCGCGAAGCAATTTCTCTTTCAGAAAGGAGATCCTGTTGTGAATTAGTGACGATATGTTATGGATACATCTATCTATCTGTGTATATATAATATATATAGATATATTAGTTTGCTTGGTTACCATTTTTGAGAAAGTCTTTATGGCTTGATACATACTTCGAAATTTTTTTCGTGTAATTATTTTTTAAAGAGTGAGAGGTACCTTATTTACATTATTGGTGTACAAAAATAAATGCTATTTTTATTGAACTTACTACATTGTAATCATAACGAAAAATTAATTAAGCTATAACCCACATTATAACAATACCAAAAAATTGAAATAATTTAAATTTCATAAAAAGAAATGAAAACATGAGAGTGTTACATCAACATATTAAGAAGTAAAATGCTCATAAACGAAATGCAAATTCATTGATATTTTGTGTTCTTTCATTCACCATTCAATATATTATTTGGGGAAAAGATTACTTTATTGTTCTTTTAACTCAATAAAGAGAACACTTGTGAATAGAGCTTAACTGTATTTCCATGTTTTGTAAAGGTACGCGATTGACAAAGGAAATAGGGGTCCGACACAAAAGACTAAAGTAAGCAGATGTGTCTATTTACTTATAAATTGATGGATCGCAAAGGTATGTATTTGTTTCTAAAATTGAAATTCCAAGGGGGATTCCGAAACAAATGAAATGACTAAAAACAACAAGTGTTAAACAAAATCAACGTCAAGAGGAAAGTAAAGCAGATATTTCCTTTTTATTTTTATTTTATTTTCCCCCTTGTATTCTTTCTCGTGACTTTTTAGTTCAGCTTTCTGTCCCTGCATTTCTCTGAGGAGTTGCGGTAAACATTGCGCAGAATAGGATAAGAAAAAAATCACTTACTTTAATTAGATTTCGGACGGATTTGGCGAGCTACAAAAAAGGAACAATGAAAAAACTACTATAGCAGCTTACTAAAAATTAAACAAAAAGTAAAAATATTTATTGGAATAACGTAGAATCCATTGCAGTAGGTGTAGAAGAAAAAGTATTGGATACTGCCTTAATAAAGAAAAGGAATTATTAATTAAAATTACCAAACATACTGAGTAAGCAATTTAGATAATTCTGTGTTTTTTTTTCCCTAAAGATGGAGTATTTTTTTCTCTCATTTACAACACTGATTTATTGAATTTTGTTTGGAATTTTAATATGTAATTTGCACTTTATTTGCATGATATTGAAAAATAAAAGAACTGACTACATTTAGTTTGCAATTTACGAAAAATTAATTTTAATAATGAACACAGTTTTTGACTTCGTTAATACAACATCTGCCGATATGAGCATCGAAAGTTTAATAATGAGATTGTGCTGATTTACATAACGTTTAATGATGTAATTAATAATATATATATATATATAAACTATTAAATTAGTAACACATGGTTAATATTTAATTGATCTTGCGTGAACAATAGCTCTTGATACCTGAATAGTTTGATTGGGCATCGAGTTTCCATACTATTGTACTTCCGGAGGATATCTATAACCAGGGAATACCATGCATTAACAATTCAGCATTATAGATCGTATAAATTAAATGGCTAAGAGAATGCTAATGGATTCGTTTTTGCACCCTATTCCCCACAATTTTATGAGATAAAGATCCAGGTTATGTAATGGCTTGTGGTTATTTTGGAAGTTAAATTCTGTTCTGAGGAACAATTTTGAACTCTTCTGGCAGGATGTTAATGTGCATTATCTTACATAAATTATCCATCACCATCAATGTAAAAATCAGCACTGCAAGATGCACTTGATCAACTTCATGTTCCATTATTTCATGGAGATTTCTTTACACTCGAAAGAAAATCAGGTCATTACTTCCATCCTCACAGAACAAGCCCCATATCAGGATACTCTCATCAAACCCAGTGGAGTAAAAAAAGCGGCATGGATTTATGGGAATCTCACCGAACTCAGCGTCAGTCAATAATCTTATGAAGTGTAGTATTGTTCATCCTACCACATTACCTGTTATCAGACTTTAGATGTCTTGTATATTCCTTTTAGATTTAACTGCAAACAAATATTCGTGTTTGGGAAAAAATGAGTAGTTTTCTTAAAGTCACTCAACTATACGTTCCTATTTTTGTTCAGGATTCTTGCTGAAATTAATTGGTAAAGACATTGGTTGATGATTTTGTACATTTGAAACTTAGTTCCAGTTCTACCGTACAATCCATCACATGCAAATTTTTCTATTTCTGTAGAAATGCAATGCATAAAACCCCAGAAGTGTTAAGGAAAGTATGTTCTTGCAGCACTTGACATTAATATTATGTAAATTAATACTTTAACTGAAAAAATCTGGAATTTAGAGTATGCTATAAAATATTTGAAGACCAAATGTGTCACATATTTTCAATTTAAATGGTTTGAAGTTAAGTACCTTATGGGATTTATTCCACAAGTTTAATCCAAACAATGAGAAACTTCTCCTTGCTTTAAGGCACAATGCTCGATTTCAGACATCATTATATAATATGTTTATTATTTTATCTATTTCACACGAATGTTTTTTATTATTTACAAGAAAGTTTGTAGATTAACTTTTGAGAGAAGCATCAAAATAAAAGAAAGATTGTGCAAAGTGTCTAACAAAAATTATCTTGACTTTTCTAAATATTTTAAGAATGCAAACTGTTTGCAACTTCTTTCCAATTTCGGCTTTGAGAGGAATATTTGCTAAATAATGGTATTTTCCACATATATAACTTAATTAATTCGCTTATATCATTAAAATCTGGTGGAAACAGAAGGTATTCGAAATCCCATTTTAGATTAGTTACGAGAAAATGTACTTAATACCATTTAAGCAATAAAATAAATTAAAAATAATATGCATAATATACGAAATCATTATAAATTGAATATTTCTTAATTAAATCTTTTCATTTACATTAAAAGAAGCTGTAAAAATATTGAAAAGTCTTAAAGCAAATAAATCCAATTCTATAAACACTTTTAATTTTGACTTTGAAAGAATTTTGATAAAGGAAAGTACAAAAATATTTTTAAACATATCCATTAAGTAATTAGTTATTAAGGGTTAAAACACGTACATGGGCGCACGCGTGCGCGTTTGTATATAATAAAATATATAAATGCGTGAACAATTTGTTTTCCTTCGGTTGAATTTTTTTTCTTTCAAAAATTAAGATTTTTTTTTACAATTTATAATAATTAACTAATCATTTTTCTCTGGTTACATTTAATTGACATTACATTAGTATAATTTCATTTCGCAATTATTTTTTGTAATATTTTTTTCGAATTTCTTCCCAATGAAAAATTATTTTCCCTTTTCCTTTGAAAGGAAAGAAAAAATATTTTCTATTTAACTTGATTTTTTTTTCAGATGCTTTGATCAACATTTGTTTCTAAGAAAGACGAAAAACTTCTAAAAAGTATAAAGTAATTTCAGAAATAAAACAAAGTTGCATTTTGTGTGAGTGTGCTAAAGACAATTGTTTTAAAGGATTTTCTGAAAAATGTTTTATAAACTGTTTCTAAGAAACGTTTTTCTGTTTGTCATTCATATATTTACATTATCAGTAAATATAAGAAAATTAAAATTTTAAAAGTTATTTTCTTTTAATATATATATATATATATATATATATATATATATAGATAGATAGATAGATAGATAGATAGATAGATAGATATAGAAATAGATATAAATATTATTTAAAGCTTAAATATAATTTAAAAATCATTTCTCTAAAAAATTAATTACTTTTAAATACGATCTTTTTAACCTGAAAAACGATTGTTTTAAATTCATAATTTTTATAAATTTTAAAATATTATTATTTGGAATAAACTATTAAATATTTTTGCTCTCATCATTAAGAAATTGTTTATAAATTTTATATGACATGAAAATACATTTATTCACCTACATTCACAAAAGTACAGAAAGATTACATGATCTTAAAAATAAATGTGATTTTTAAAGAATATAATCGAACTGTATGTCGCAACAATTTCTATTTTGTATTAAAAACATTTTTACCAAGTCATTTCTAGTCTCTGTCAAAAATTATCATAATGGGAACATAGAAGTAAATTTCCAAAAAGAAACATGAAAATAGGTTAAAATGTGCCTTTACTTATTATCCTCAAATAGGATGGCAATTCTTAAAGAAAGGAAATATTCATTTTAAACTTATTGTAATGTAAAAACATTTAAAAAATCTAACGATAATTTTTAAAAGTTTATCTTTATTTTTTTTATTTAAGAAAGTATTACAGAGCATCAAACTATAAGTATTTATTACTTTTGGGAATTTTGTTTTATAAATTTATATAACCTTTAGAATAATAGGTTTTAGGAAAATATTTATTCAAAATGTAAACTATTTACATTTTCCATGTTTTAGTCGAATAAAATAGTAATCATAGTTACATAGTGTTTAAGCAAATCTTTGTAAATTAAATTATACATTACACACAGACATAAGTTTGTAACACAATTTTCAAAACAAATTCTCTCGAATAAGTAAGATGATTTTCATGAATAAAGAAGCTAAATTTTCTATATCCTTTTATGTAGTATATACGAGTTCTCTACGTTTGCTTATGATACATAATCAAATACACCCGCACATATGAAAAATTTTCTAAATAATGTAAGGGCCTTGCAGAAAACAGTGACTTTACTACGTGGTAGTACAGGACTAAATTAAATACATAGTTTTTTATATTGTTGTTTATAATTTTAAGGATGTGTATCAGTCTTATGGATACTATTTGCTTAATATCGTTGAGGATTATTCTAAAATGAGACACCTAAAATGGGGAAGCAACAAAGATGGTAAACAATGGAAATCCATTTTCTCAATGTACTGGTAACCAAAGTGGTACAGCTGTTTCAGTATCAATATGTACCGTGTCAAAGATCATATTATACATCAATGATATAAAAAAAAGAACTTAGACCACTGTTGGAAAAATGACGTTGTGCTAAATGAACACCTACAAAACTTAGTGCAAAGCAATACATTTCAGAGATAATAGCACAAACAAAATACATGGGTAAAATAACGATCGCAAAACCTGATGTGACCTAAATAAATCCATAAAAAGGCGAGTACAGTAGTACAAGTACCATGAAACCTGAATTATGAATAAAGGAAACACATCTTGTTTTCCAACGAATCTTGTTACTTCCTATTCCTCATTACGTGCTGATATAGTGGCATGAGAGAATCCACAATAACTTAGAATCTAGACTATCTCCTTCATAGAATGAAGCATGGGTGCGATTTCATAATGGTTTGGAACTTATGTCATGTTCTGGAATAGACATCCTTGTCCTTTTACATGGAAGGGCTCCTAATACTGTTTATGTATCTTCTTTGGAAGATCAGAAGTTTCTTTGGCGTTGAACTTGTTTACGTATGAATACTGCATCTATCAAAATGACAATTTATCATCATTTTGATCATCGCAATCGAAGTGTTCCAACATGATTTCGAGAACATAAAACTCACACCTGTGGATACTTAACCTTCACACCTGTGGATACTTAACCTTCACACCTGTGGATATTTAACCTTCACACCTGTGGGTACTTAACCGAATGTAAACATCATAGAGTCCCTATGGTCTATTTTGGATGAAAAATTGAGATTTCGTTATCCTCCTTTTGCTTCTTCAGGAGAATTAGAATAGTTCTGCACCATGCATAACTTCTATATGGCTATTTCTTTAAATAGCCATATAGAAGTTATGTAAATATTCAAGTGTTTTTAACTGTTATGGGTACTAACACGCCGCATTAGCTCTAAAACATTTCTGTTTGTAGAGGTTTTCCATTATTTTGGAAAATTGGCAAGAACGTATCAAGATCGATATGCTCAAGTATGGTATTAACTTCTCTTCAAACGACAATGAAGCAATAATAATTACTAGAAATAATATTATTTCATGTCAGTCAGAAACTTTTATATAATGTATAATGCGTAAATACAAATACTTATCCCTATTGTAATTAAAAAGTTGCTATTTCTTTTTAATAAAAAATAAGATCTTATTTATT
Source organism: Latrodectus elegans (assembly GCA_030067965.1). Lineage (NCBI taxonomy): Eukaryota > Metazoa > Arthropoda > Arachnida > Araneae > Theridiidae > Latrodectus > Latrodectus elegans. The sequence continues at coordinate 79,185,896 of CM057820.1, read as the reverse complement.
TCCATATATTTCAAACATATTGATCTTCAAAACAATTTTTTAAAATTGTGAAATGTTAAATGATTTTATATAAATAAAAAAAGAATGTGAAACCATTTAATAAAATTAATCTTCGTAATTTACGATGTATTGCTTAGAAACTGTATTATATTAAAAAAAATTTGATAAAATATGAGAAATCAAAACTGTAAACAAAATTTAGTTTCAAAAGAGGGAAAATTACATTAGGAAAAAAAAAGCTTAAGAAACTCGAAATATTTAAAGATACTCTTAAAACAGTTTTAATAATAGGCCTAAAAATTTAATTTACTTAAAAATAAATGCTTTCAAATCACGAAAACATTTTCTACATTAAAACGTTGCAGATTTTAATTCAAATAGAATCTAGGAATGATTCAGACAAAATGCACGTTTATCTTTGGTAATAATTAATTTAAATTTCTATGATTCAAAATATAAATAACTAACGCATCAAGAATAATTCGAAAGCGAAGTTAGACATAATTTAAGAAAACGAAATGTTCTATTTATTTAATATAGAATGGGTGGAATTTTTTTTTCTAAAAAAATGTTACATCATTAAGCAGTAAAGAATATTAATATAAATAGAAATATGATAGTTAAACATAAGCACAAAATTCCTATTTATAATTAATTTCAAATTTGAAGAAATAAAGTTATTTTAAAAATGATTTTGAAATTTTACCTTAGTGATAATGATTTTGAAATTTTACCTTTGTGATACTCATTATTTAAAATAGAATAATTTCTCGAAAATATAATAATATTTGGTTTCGTTTTTCACACTGTTGTGGGCGGTTTAAAATAATTAAAATATCCGTAAAAGAACATTACCAAATGTTTAGAAAGAACATCATAAACGTTATGATGAATAGAAAAAATAGTCACTGTAAAAAATATAAAAAAATAGTGCGTAGATAAATATAATGTAATGTATGCTTATTTTAAAAAGATAAGGTAGATATTTAAATATTGGCAGAGACAATACTATCAATTTGTTTTAACAGAGAAATTAGTACACATTTATCCCCTAATGATTCTGCTTAAATGTACTTATAAAACTTTAAGGCATCTTCCTTTACAGGATTAATCAAAAGTATTTTAAAATCTCACCCCATGTGAAAATTACCCAATCATTATCAACGAAACAAAAAAAAATTCTTTGACACTTTAAGACACTATAACAGTTTTAAAAATGAAATTGAATTCTTGAAAAAAGAAATAAAATAATTAAAAAAAACTAAAATGAAAAGTATTTTAATTTATTCATTTCATTTATATCCACTATCAAGAGTCGTGTTAAACAATTCAATTATATAAAACCGCGCATGGACTATAACTAAAAAAATTCCCAAGTATTTAAATTATTTATTTTATAACATGACATGCAGAAGGTATTATAAATTATCGAAAAAAGAATGCTAAAATAGTTTTCAAGCTTCTAGTTTAAGGCATGTAGATAAAAATGTTTTTATATGTTTTCTTGACGCTCAGTGAAATTTACATTTTTTACTTACATGGATGCCTGCCATAACTTAAAGTTAAAATCACAAAAGTCTAAATCAAATTTAAAAATTTGATTTAGACTTTTGTGATTTTAATAATGCAAGTTTTTCTTTTGACCACTTTTAATAATCTTGTTTTAACAAGAGAGAAAGTTATTACACACAAAAGTAAATAATCATAAAGACATGCTAACTGCAACGTAGTCTTCTACAAAAAAATATGATCTGTGTATAAAGAATTATGTTTTATTTATAAGGTGTCCGAAAACATTTTTAATTACCAATACATTTTCAATTATTATCCATCTACAAATAAGAACCTAATTCAAATGACAATGAGAAATCTTTTATCAACAAAGTGTTTCAATTGATAACATTTTCACAAAAATATTGAAATAAAAATTATTCTTAGAATCTTAACTGGTATTTAGTTAAATGTTTTTGTATTTATTTTCATATTTGAAACTGTTGGTTTATTTAGCATTTAAATTAATAAAACTGATGAAGCCAGACACAATAAATGTTGAACAATGAAAAATGGAAATTGGGTTTCTGATTTCTGCATACATCTGTCTGTAGAAACAGGAGCTTAACAGTTTTCTGGGATTCTCTCCTTACAACCCATGAATATAGGTCAAGGTTTATGAAAAAATCTTCTAAAAGCATTATGCTATGGATTTGCGAATGTTTTACAATGGTTTTGGAGTTTTGAGACAATCTATTAGGCTCGTCAAAAACTTTGGTACAAAATTATCATTGAGATTTTAGAGAGTCCGTTCAAATTTAATAGCTATTCACTCAATACTGACAGCAAGTTATTTGATTTTGAAAACATTGTACATAATAATCATAGAAAATATTGTACATCTTTGTAAGTATTATGATATGAAAAATAATTGTAAATGTAACTTATAAGATATTTGCGTGAATACGACAAGATTTTTCATATTATCATTTTTATATTGTCAAATAAAATTACTTTTAAATTAAATATTGGTAGTATTTTACATTATAAATATACCTACGCAAACTATATTTTTATACATAAAAATATGTTTTACAAGAAAAACTAAAAAATGTTATATGATTTAATAAATTATAAAAATTCTTTGATTTTTAAAATAAATGTTGCGTTATATGTACATTAAATTAAATTTCATCAACAATTTGTCTCATAAAAGAATCAATATACATTTGATCTACACTTAAATAATGTCTAAAACGGAATATTAAATGCAAGTAAATAAAACTATGTGAAACATAAGGTCTATTTTTAAACTTTTCTTATAAGTTAGCGAAAAATGTAGGTATTATTATACAGATAAAGAAATGTATTTCATGCGTAATATTCAATATTTTAATTTTATAAATATAAAAATAAGTTTTTTTGGTATTAAATATTCACGTGTAAAAAAAGCCTTATTGAATACTATTATAAATGTGAAGAATCTTGCCAAAATTTCTTATAAACAAATCTGTTTTATAAATTGCAATAATTACATATATAGCTATTAGACGTAAAGCATTTAAGAAATACATGTGTTTTTTAGACTTTTTCACTGCATATTGCTAATTGCATGCATTCTGCATATTTTTAAATGAAATAAAATAATATATCTGTATATAATTTCGAATTAAATTTTGAAATAGTTTTCAAGAACTCCACAAAATTCCTATTTTATTTCATGGGACGTAAAGTAGAAAATAAAATTTCTGATTTCCATTAAGGAAATATTATTAACAAACACTGATCACTTCAAGACTATACAACATTAGCATTGCATTAGACTATACAACTCAAACTATTTTGAATTACTAGGTGTGAAAATCAATTTAATTATTTTCTGAATAGTACTTTTTTATTAATCTTATTTCTTCAGGATAAATTCTAACACTTCGCTCTAATATGTAAAATTAGCTCTTTTACAATTGCATAAAATAAAGGCTGAAAAACTTTAAAAATTGCATCGTTCAGTAAATAACATATTAACAAACGTAGAAAAAATTAATTTTATTTAAATAAATTTTGGTTATAGTACAAAACAGGTTTTAGACTTAGATTACTGTATTTTTTAGACTATTAATATTATTGAGAGCCTATTTCATTAAGATGTACATACAAATATTTTTATAAGTAATAATGCATGATATTCATATTTATTTATAGCGATAAAAACCATTTTTTTATACATAAATGCATTAAAATCATAAAATGATTGAATCAGAAGTGATATAATACCAATTAGTAATATACAAATGCAATAATTTATTCTACTACAGCAAACACATTGAACTGGAATTCTCATTTAAGCATTTAGAATACGTCATCTTTTGCGACTAATAATTTTTGATTAGAATTTCAATCTACTTTGAAAGAAAAAAACTGTAGAAAATCATTATGTGGAATAGATATTTTTATTTCGTTCAAACAATTTATAATATTAACTGTCTTTCTTTTTGCGCTTTAAAAATTATTAATTTTAATCGCATGCCATTTAGGAATTTTCCCAGAATGCTTATGCTCCTTCATTTATTCAAATAAAATTCTTATACTTCTGTGATGTAAAAATATTTAATCAAAGCCATTTTTTTTATTGTCTTGGGTGAAACTGAAATGAATTCACGAAACAGGAACCCCGCCCCTGATTTAGGAACTTGGCGGACAAGCACTACACCCCCTCTTCATCGCATTAAGTTCACCTGCCTTAATCGATTTTATGCTTTTTCCGTTTTTCCCCTTTTTCTCCTCTCGCCAAGCAATCCGAGAAGCGGGAAGCGAAATCAACGCCTATTGAATGAGACTTCATTAAAATCGGTCGCCACATTTCACTTTGAATTACGCATTTTTGAGCGACTAATAGGTCCCCTGAGTGAGTTTAAATTCCCGACTCGATTTAAAATTTTCTCTTTTCCAACCTCCAGCTCTCTTCCCTACAACCACTCTGTATACTTTCTGACGTCTTGCAATAACTCTGTTTTTCTTCTTTGGATCTTTTGGGTACCTTCGTCAGAGTGTGAGAGAAAAATTGGGAAAATTGAATGCGTTATAGCGACATTTTTATGGAATTCATCCGAAATTCTCTTTAGATTTCAAAATGTTGAGCGAATTTAAGAAGCCACTTTTTCACTTCTGAATCTTAATATTATCCATGAATAGCTTACCAAAATGATCACCATTACATCCTATGGTTTATCTTAGTTTCACAGTTCTTAATATCATCAAAAAACATAAATTATAAAAATAAAATATATAAACTAGAAATTGTCATACATTTTTATGCTACTTTAAAAATTTCAAAATTTTAAATTCATTCTCAAGCTCTTACTTATTTTAAATAATTAAAGTTGATAAGTTATGAAGTTAACTCATAAAGCTTTAAGCTTGTTTAAAATCATTCTTCTTCTTTTAACACTGTTTGGGATTTAAATAAGAATCTGCTTCAATTTATAAATAAATTAAAGCACATGACTTTAAAAATATAAACGCAAGCATATTAAATAGAATTGAACGCAATTCATACTTTGAAAAAACGAAAATAAAATATAAATAATGCTTTAGAAAGTTAGTTCTACTTTTGCGATGTTAAATTGTTTCAAAAAATTTATTTATGAAATAAATGATATAGAACTGTGTAAACGTTTACATGAAGCAACATTTAATTAAGTTCCGATTGATTTAATTTGAAATAAGTGGTTACAATATGTTGCAAAAAGAAGTAATTCTAATCATACAAAAAGAGTTTGAAAGATTTGTATATTTAAAGTTTTAGATTAAAAAAGAAATGTAAATGGATACAGAAGCTGAAAATTATCGCTTTGATTAAGAAGAATTTCTCCCGTTGATTTTGTAAGATGGATTTGTTACTCGTTTATTTAATAATTAAATATAAATTGTTGTTCTATTAGAAGCTGATTTTTACTCTAAATAGGTTCCAGTAATATTATTATATACATTAAAAATTTTTATCTGTGCATTCTGAAAATAAAATTAGCTTATTGTGATACATTTTCGAATGCATGTTTCTACCAATCCCAGTCTTTAAACATAGACAATATCTTCTAACTTTTGAACAATGATCAAGTGATAGATTTTGGTATTAAGATGCCAATTTTTTCTTTAATCTACACCTCAATTATTATGAAACATTTGATTATAAAAAAAATTTTTAAGTGCATAAGCCCGCTCAATACCCTTTTCTTGGAATAGATTCCTTATCGAATCAAATACTTATTAGATACTGCAAAGCCTTCTCCATTAGATAACTGCTGATTTGGAGAATTTCATACAAGTTAGATTTTAATTTAATTCTTGTTAAAATTCACAAAACGTTTCATAACAAGACAGAAAACAATTTCCTTTATTAATATAATAAAAATATATTTTTCTTTATCAAAATAACTAACGAAATTAGTAAAAAAAAAAAAAAAATAAGCAAATCTTAAATCACAATTTATGATACTTTCATTTATTCGAATTGCTTTTTAAAAAAAAATATTGTGCATTTTTACTTAATTAATTGAAGTTTTACATTTTAAGTTATAAAAATATACTCAACTATCAAATTAAATTTATTTATCAAATATTGTTAACAATACTGAAAAATTAAATGATTATATATATATATAAATATATATATATATATGTGTGTGTGTGTGTGTGTGTGTGTGTGTGTGTGTGTGTGTGTGTGTGTGTGTGTGTGTGTGTGTGTGTGTGTGTGTGTGTGTGTGTGTGTGTGTGTGTGTGTGTGTGTGTGTGTCTGTTTCTCGCAAAAGATGAAAGAAATATGTATTGACATAAAAATTCTTCCTATGTAGATTAAGAACGATCACAAACAATCATTGGAAGCAAAAAAATCGGATCATAAATAAAAAATTTTAAATTATTTGGTGTGTGATGATATACTAACTTTTTGGCATATTTATATTTGCACAGAAAAAAAAATTTATAGTTACCTTTAAATAAGACGCATTTCAGAATAGCTATTAAATATTCGGTCATACACGTGATCAGCGACGATCCTTTCCTTTATATCGTAGATAATTAACTGAAGAAATCCCTTGAAATAAAACATAGCTGCATCAAATATTCATCCACGCAATCAATTATATTTAAAAATACTCTAAAAGAAAATTTAAAGAAGTCTTGATGATAAGTATCTGGTATTATGGAGAACTATTAATAGAAACTTTTAAAAAAAATTATTTTGTTTCTCTGAAAAGAACAGGTATTTTCAAATCGGAAATTCTTAAATACAAAGCTTAGAAATGAGTCAAAATAACTAATGGATAATATTATGCATGCATAAGTTAATTACTGATATCCTTTTTCTCATTCTATATGTAAATGCAACTTGAAAATGAAATTTTACATTTCCTTGATGTTCATTGACTTTAATTATTTATTCATGTAAAACTTATTAAATATTCTTATAGTATTTCTGTAATTTAAGTTGTATAGTTGATAGAAGCTTTCTTATGTATTACAAAAAAATTATGTCTTAATTTGATAAAGTTTTTGCTTTTTAAAGTTGACTTATTTTCAGAGTAAAGAATATGTTGAAAATAATTAGCCTAAAACAGACAAACATTTTATAAGTATCTCATTAATGACCACATCAATATGCATAAAATGATGAAATTAGATTAATGTATATGAAATATTTTTACATAGTTGTTTTTAAATACACATAATTGAAAAACATTGCATAAATATTAAAGAAGAAATATTTGCCTTTAATTTTAATATGATTCTTTAACTTTTCTAAAGATGATTTTGTTCTTTTCTTAGTGGTCATATTTTGCAAACAAGAGTTAAGATGACCACCAACTTACTGCCTAAAGCGGGCTTTAAGCCACTGCAAATAGCATTACCCAAGGTGAGATTCTAATCCAAAAATTGTTGAATTGGTCATAGCTGTATTTTTCTAAAAAGACGAGGTGTAAAAGCACACGCTATGAAAAATATTACGTTCCAGAACTTAATAAATTTTTATCTTTAATTTCAATATGATTCTCTGACTTTTCTAAAGATGCTTTTGTTTGTCGCTCAACAGTTATATTTTATATAAGAGAGCCTAAGAAAACCTGCGCATATTGCCTAAAGTGGGCTCTAAACCACTGCTAACAGCCCTATCCAAGATATAATAAATTTTAATTGCATAACATTGAAAACTTTCTAGAAATTATTAAAAATATAAAAAATTATATTTTCAAAATTTAATTATATATTCAAAATTATTTTTATTTTAAAAGCAATTCGAATGCTACTAAAAATACTAAACACATCATATTAAATTATATTATATAAATAATTTTTCCTTGTTTCTTAAATAAATATATTTTCCTATTTTAAGAAAATTAAAAATCCATTTTTATTATATATTTATGTTTGGTATTTTTTTCTTATATTCATCTTAAATAGAATTATAAGTATCTTTAACGGTGCAATCATTTTTGATATAAAATTTTTTCTTTCATTATATGTAAAGAATCAATTTAGGCAACAACGCCTGAAAGCTGAACCAAGGATGCTGACAGAGGAAATATAAATCCCCCTAGCTGGGATTATTCGGGATTATATTTATCCTATTGTTCAATGTACCATGAATAACTAATCAGTTTCAAATCCAAGTAGCTGAACCCATGCGGTGGTTTTATCGCCAGAAAACACCTACTCATAGTATCACTAGAGACAAAACTGAGCTTCTAAGTCTGTTGGATCAGCTCATAAAATTTAATGCGATTGTTGGTGACAATACTTCTATTAAACGTTGAGAATAAATATTTACGAGTCAATATGGTTTAAATGCTTATAACTATCTATGACAAATATTTTATAGTAAACTTTATATAACTTATATTATACAAATTAAATTATATAAAGTTTCAAACATTGAAGCAAAAATAAACATATAAAATTCTAATTTATCAACCAAATAGCAGTACAATTAATCCTTTAATGATGTAATCAATAAATTACAAGTTTATTGTAAATTTTAACTTTAAGGACGAATAATTTATCATAAAATTTTAGTAAAATGTAAGTTACTTGTGAACATGTGGCGATAATGAAATAAATTCCATAAATAACTTTGTAAAAAGAATAAATAGAATCAAAACAAGTATTAAAAATAAATAAATTTAAAATAATTATCACATTTAATATAATAATTCAATTAATTACCTGTAAATGAATGAATCAATTTATGTATAATATCAAATAAGAATATAAATATTGGATAAACATATTCCTTTCCAAATTAAAAAAGGCATATGTGATATTCATCCATCCCTTCCCGTTCTACATGATTTGATTATTTTTCAACTTTATTATTTTTTGAAAATGTATGTATATTTTTAATTAATTATAATTTGCACCTTTTCTAAATTTAACATATATTTTTATACACCGATAAATTTTTTCTTGGTAGTCCTTCTTTACTTCATCAATTATTAATTTACTCCCATTTTCTCTTCACTCTAATTAGAAACTCTAAAACAAATTCCAGATATTTGTGGAAATGTTCACATCTAAAATATAAAAACAATTTGAACTGCATGAATGTTAAAGAAATTCCAATTTCTTTTTAATTTTATTCAATTTCTCAAGTAAGTTTCAGTTGGCAATCAGTTCGGTTTTATTGTACTATTATACCGTGTAAGAGAATGTATGATTGTTGTCACTTAATATCATTTAATTAATAAGATAAAAAAATTACTGTACACAGTACTATTGCAACGTATTAAATAATATGTGTTCATTAAGATGAACATGTTTTTAGATAGAAATTTTAATTTGAAATATTATTTTTAATGTTCTGTATGTTCATCGTCTCAACTCTAAATTTTCACAATCTTTTAAATTCCCATTTAAGACTACATTTTATTCAGAAAATAGTTTGAGCCAGCTTAAAGCTTTCCATTCAAATGTGTATATTAAATGATTATGAAACATGCATTGTGAAAAGACAAACAACTAATAAGTGTTTTCTGCTTAGACTTTAAACCATCAATCTTTGAAGCCCTCTCTTATACGTGGATCACTCTGAAATTTTTGAAATATAATTAGGATTTTAAAGTTACACTTACAAAATTTTAGGTGTGTTCAAAGTAGTCTCCAGCATCAATGCACTTTTTAGACGAATTTTCCACAGATTAAATGCCTGAAACCATTCATTTCTTGGAATAGATGGGAAAATGCATTTATAGCCATATCAATCTCTTCTTCTGAATGAAAACGACGTCCAATAAGTTCTTTTTTAGATTAAAGAATAACCAAAATCGCACATAGCTAGATCAGTGAATACGGAGGATGTTCGATCACTTTAATTTGTTTTCGTTTAAAAAACTCAATTGTTAATCCGGCTGTATGTGAAGATGCATTGTCATTTAGAAGTATTAGTCCCCTAATATTCCGTTCTTGTAGAATTTCTGGAAGACATTTAGTCGCATACCGGTTTGCTGTTACTGTCTCCTGTCCTTTCAACTTGATGGCTTTGACCAATCCCGTACTTCTGAACAAAACGGCTTGCTACACTTTTTTCAGTGCGCGTTGTTTTTTCACCATTGTCGGCATGGGATCATCTTCAAAGACCCATACTTTGCTTTCTTGACGTGTTGGGATGTCAAAAAACGGTATGTACGTTTCATCACCTGTTACAGTTTTAGAAATGATGCGGTGGCCACCCTCATTTAGCAATTTAAGAATTTATTTACTGATTCTGACACGCTCCTCTTTTTGGTACTCAGTTAGATTATGGAGAACCCAACGGCAAACTACTTTTTTCACATGTAATTCTTCGAGAATGATTTTGCTTATGGATGCGGATCCAATATTAAGTTCCTTCTGTATCATTTGCTAGGTACAACGATTATCATCCATTAACATTTACGTATGGCAGACATATTATCCGGGATTACTGCCGACGGCGGCCTTCCTGTGCGTTCTTCATCCTGAAAAAAATTGCGACCTCTTCTAAATTCTCTAAACCATTTAAATACAGTAGCACGAGCTGGAGATTCATCACCAAATGCTAATTGCAACCGTTGAACACATTCTTCTTGACTTAATCCTGCTTTAAAATCATAAAAAATTATAGCGCGAAAATGTTCTTGCGTCAACTCCATTTTGTCTTCTGTTTAAAATTTGTTCTACGCTTAACAAGTTGAAGTAAGTCGGAAAAAAATAGTCTTCTGTGTTAAAATACTTTGTATTTTAAAATTAAACCGTTATTTTTATTTTGTAAATTCTCGTCTGCGCGTATCTGAAAAATTTCAGAGTAACCCTCGCATTAGTCTTTGCTAAGCTTAAAACAAAATTTGTATATATAGTACATATCCTTTATTTATTATTGTTATTATTTTGAAATTTTGAAGTTACAAAAGTAAATTAGCAGTATGAGAAAAAAAACAGCATCAGAAGAAAGCATAAAGATAGCAAATATAAAAAAATTAACTATCAAAAACGGTGTTATCAAATAAAGGAATTTAGTTAGCTCACGCAATTTTTATTATATAAGAGTTATATAAGTTATATAAGAAAGCGTATCTTAAACTTCTGAAGAAAAAACATAAAATTTTTCAACTTCAAACTTTAATACAATATGTTCTTGTTAAAAAAAAATTAAAGTTTAGAAAAACTGTAGTGGAAAGTTAAAAAAAAAATTTAAAACTTTATAAGAATAATAAAACATAAATTTTAAAAATTTGGTATTTTTGCGTTAAATTTAAATGTTAAATATTTATCAAAATGTAATATTTTGCAAAATTTTCTATAGTGCACATCTAAATTTTCAAGGATGACGATACAGCTCATTTGAATACAGTGACATTGAAGTTTTCGGAGCATCCATATGTGATAGGAACACTACAAAAAAGCACGCTTTCAAAATTTAAATTGAGCGTGCAAAATATTCGCTGCTTATCCGATTTCAACTTTTACATAAAAAAAATGTGCAGTAATGTAAAGACGTGCAGCTTCTGTTCATATTCTGATACCAATTTTGGCGCAGTCGAAGAAAAGAAGAACTGCAGAAATCGGATATTCTCAATTTCTTCTACCCCTGCCCCCTAAACTATAGTTTAACTTCAGCCCTAGATTCTCAATAAAAATATGAATCATGCAAAGGAAGATTCCAAATTTAAATCCATTTTTTTTCTCCATGCTCCCGTGTCGGTAACGGGTTAAAAAAAAAAGATAGAAAAAAATGTCACGTTGGGGCATGGAGGATTTTACTACCATGTGCAAGTTGAGGTCTGATCCCCTTGTATATATTCCCTCCAAGTATAGCCTAAGTTATAAGACCCTTGAGATTCAACCGCGCGTTTATGCCACAGGGTTCCTGACCATAAAAAAGGTACTATATAATACTGTTTGTAATATAATTTAATATTTGCATATAATTTTTATAAATTCATTACAAATTTTATTATTCAGTATTGACACTTATTATGCATTGAAAATTAAAATTAAATTAAAATAATTGAAAAGTAAAATTTGAAAGAAGAAATTTGAAAAATATATGAAGATTACGTATTTCCTCTACTTGCTTATATTGTTTAAATTAAATCCATAAATGTGTATTGTTTTATTTTATAAAAGCTAATTTTTTATTCGATTTGAGTAAAAAATCATAAATTTTTAATTTCCTGTAAATAATATACAATCTCATTTAAAATTCTCAACCAAAATTACAGTATTTATTTAAAAAAATAACTTATTTAAATATCTCGCTGAGAAAAATTCACCAATAAAAATTCTTTATACTAACTAATTTTGTTTAAAAAATAAATTTATTATTATTATGTCTTAGAGTTCTTAATACAAAATTAAGTCAGGATTACGACTTCTCATTTTCCAAATTAAATACTACTTTTATTGTATTGATATCAATATTTAATTATTTGCACAAATTTTATATTATCATAATAAAATACGTGAATACAACACAAAAAATATTCTTGGACAAGTAAAAAGTGCTCTAACTATAAATTTTAAATTCTCTCGCTTTAAAACCTAGAAAAACATTAATTCGGAACAGTTGTATTTTGAAAATCAAATTTCATTTTAATAAGAATAAATTTAACGGTCCATTTTTTTCTTCTCTCTTTCTTAAACATACATCCATATATATATATATATATACAGCAATTATTTATTTGCTTTTAATAATATACATGGAATCTCTATCTATATTTTATAATACTTGAAGTGGATTTTGATAAAACAATCATCATGTGTCAATTTTAATTAAGACAAGTTTCTGATCCATTTACTACATATGTAGCACAATATGCCTATAATGTTAATTCGGTTAAATGCTGTTATCAATTGTTTATAATCTTGAGCGATAAAGTATCAGGTAATGTAATTTATGACATTGATTTACGTAAATATTCATATTTATATATGTATTTCTGTATTTCCAAATATTTTTCTACAATACAAGTTCACAAACATAATTTAAAACTTTAATAAAATATTGTACATGATACTAATGTGTATATAGCTAATAATTTAACACTGTATATAGCTAATAATTTAAGGGATACAGACATAATAAAACTAAATTAAAATTTAAATGTTTTAATTGTTTCTAAATGCTTTTATTTTCTAGTGAATATGTTTTTCATAGGAAATGATATAAAAATAATATATAATTTATATTAGCTAATATTCATAATATAAAATGAAAGTTTTTGCAAAATATATTGGAGAATCTTTCAAGATAAAAATTTCTGCCATATCAACTCGCGTATACTTATCTCTATCCCCTACTTTATCTTATTATTATTGCCGGTCGAGCTCTGACGAAAGGGGGACGGTGACATTAAATCATACTTTGCCTTTTAATATCCTCCAGCTCAGTGAAGGGAAAAGGTATGAAAAGATATGAGCTATTCTGCCATGCATTAGATTTCCCTTGAAAGCAAGCTCATATATTTTATATACAAAAACTACTGAGAAATATAGAGTCAAAGCGTTGTTTCTCATGGGTGTATACTTCAAAAAAACTCTTCCGTTGGGAAATTAATACAATTCTTGTGCAGACTTCCTGAAATTTCTAAACTTTAGAGTGGATTTTTGATCTAAAGAGAAGAAATGTAAAATTTTCAAGTGAATTTTTTTAAAGTATTAGTTTAATCGAGAAATTCAGAGTTAAAAAAGTTTTGTTATTCACTGATAATTGCATTATCATAATTTACGTGGAAATTAATTCTTATATTTAATTGGTTAAATTTATATTAAGAGCAGCTTTACGAATAAGATTACAAATAAAGTTTTCTATGGGAAAATATCTTATATTGAAAAATAAATAAAAGTATTTAAAATAATATTTTTTTTCTTATTTCGTTAAGTTTCTTTTATAAAAATCACATTTATTATTTGAGTTTTACAGAATTTGCAAAATATATGGTAATGATATTTGCAATTTCAAAAATCCAGTTTCATATTTATTAATGTGCTTGAAAATCAACATATATCAGTAACAGAACTTATGTTCTTATTTCTCCAATTCTAAAGATTTAAAAGATAAAATAAAAACAAAAATACAAGGTATTTTTTTAGAATATATCAGAATTTAGCTTATTGTAAGCTTGTTATCATTAAACGACTTCAGTTTTTAAAATTTTATATTAAACACGTGCGAATATACATGGATAAAATACATGCTGACATTTAAAAACATGCAAGTAAGTAACCAAAAATATACTTTTTTTTATTAAAGGATGATTTTTATACAATAAGAAATGCAATTATAACAAAATTATTTCCTCAATATTTTCATATAATTTAATCATTATTTTTTTAAATTTTGTTTTGTTACTTCATATTTGTAATTCTGATTTCGCACCATTTTTAAAGACACATCATGACATGTGAGTTGAAACGCCAAATGCGGCAAACATAACTAGCATGAAGTGCGAGATGACAGCTGCACACTTATGTCACACTGTTATCCTCACTTTCCCGCTTATAATTCCCTCCTCATGTGGGGGTGGAAAAAAAATCCCTCTGAAGTCTCTAGAGAGGAGGACTGATTTTCGAATCATTCCATCTGTGCTTAAATGATCGACAGGCTTACTCAATGTTTTAGATTTTCCAGTCCAAATGAATTCCCTTGACATGATCCCCATGAAAACGAACACTCATACCCATGTGTTAAGGGAAAAATGGAATCCCCATTTGTTCTCTTTGGTTCGTTGGCTAAAGATCACCCTAAGTGACGGGAATTATTATCCCAGCTACTACTATTCATCGTATAGAAACCTTTTGCATACATTTGTTAAGCCTTTAAGTATGTTGTTTTTATCTTTTTTTTAAGAATTAAGTGATAGTAACCGGAATGACCTCTCGGACATATTTTCGGTCAAAACTCCTCAATTTGTAGAGAATTGAATTGAAAATCCTAAATGTTATGTTTTAATGTTTTTTTAAATTTTATCTTTCCGAAATTATTATATGTTTACATCAATCAGGAATATTTTATGTTTACAGCAATTAGAAAATCTTAAATTACATGTAGTGATCTTACTTCAAAGGTGTGTTTTGTTTCGAAGAGCATGTATAATCATTAACCACTGCATTTGCAACAGTTAAAATCTTCTCTGTGAATTTTTTTGAAAAAATTGTTTAAAAATATTTTTAATATATAACTTTTCAATAAAACTCTTAAATAAAATTTCATAGTATGTAATATTTATGCTTACTTATAATAAACATTTTAGTATAATTAGACTTATAAAGAAACTTCTAAAATATTTTATTGATCATATACTATTTGAACTTATGCTATGCATATTCAGAAAACTTTTGTTTTGAATTGAGACTTTCAGAAAAAGGTTAGTGATAAAATGAAAAACACTGGAAAAGAATGTATACTTAAATCTGTATAATATTTTATGGTTGTATAGAAATTTAGACAAGGTATTCACTGAATAACTTTTGTAAAATATGCTATACAAATGTACTGAGATATTTCTGACAATAAATTAAAAAATTGAAAGAAGCAAATTTATATCAAATTTACAATAATCATTAAAAATCCCACCTTATATTTTAAGAAAAAATTATAATTGGATTAAAAAAAGATGTATATAAAAATATTTAAATAAAAGAATTCTTTTTAAAAATATCATTAATAACTTAAAAGTTCTTTCTGAATTGTATTTTTAGAATATTCACAATTGATAAATTCAAACACTGCCACAACAATTAAAAATTACTAAAAATACTATTATTATTTGCAAATGTTTTTAGAAATATTTTAATATCAACTGCCTTAATTTCTTTTCCATAATGATAAATTAATCTGCTTTACTTTTCTTTATATTCCTATAATTTAAAGAACGGATAAATTTTAACCTATGCACTTAAGCTAATAAATATGGCTTATAGGAACTTAAACCGTTAATTAATGTAGATTAGCATTTGTATCCTACTCTTTCCGAAAACTAATGTTCTGTCATAACCCTAAAGTTAAATCCTTGACAATCAAGTGCTATTCAAAAGCTTGAAACTTATTCCTCAAGTACAGGTTGGCTTCATCAAATTTAAGATTCTCTTCTTGGTACGTTTTGAAAAGCCCTCGCAATTTAACAACGGTAATTATATTCTCGGGAAAACGCTCATCCAGATGCATTGCTTGGCTCTTAAGAAGAAGGGAAAATCTTCCAATTTTCTTCCCCGGAGGGGGTTTTCTCTTCTTCTCAAAACTTGAACCTTGGCGAGGGAGGATAGGGGACTTAATCACAAATTCCTCGCCACGGCTTCGCTGGTGTTTGAAATTGCGCAGTGCAATCAGTTAAACAAACTGCTACTGTAAAGTTAGTAGCTTCTGTTATGTATACCCTAGAGGTGAAATGGGCGAACATTGAGGACAGTGGAAGAGTTAAAATATAGAAGGTTTCGCCAAGAGAGAAAAATAATAGTAGCAGTTTATCCATTGCTGATATGTGCTGTTTCGTCTCGCTGTAATGCAATTTTCGAATTAAGTGAATGTGTCGATAACCTCAAGGCATCCAAAGAATTGATGATGAAAGGTTACTTAGTTAATTTATTTTTTCCTTTTATGAAATGGTGTAATTCGTAAAAGGAATAACTTTTGAAATCTGCAGGGACAGCTCGAATTATGCTTGTTGTATAAGTATGAGAACTGTGGCGGGGAAAGATTTATTTTTTAAATGGATTGGAAATCAAGTTTTATATTGAATTTCTTCTGTACTAATTTTTAATTTTCAGTAATAAAACATGTTAGAGAAAAATACGTTTTATTTTCAATGCGAAGCAGAAGTATAAGTCTTTCCAAAATATAGAAATATTTAATATGTATTAACATTTCTAAATTTATTAAACAAGTTTTAATTTTCATGCATAAGAGAGATCTATAAAAAGTTTCGTCACAGAATTTTGTTTTAATAATTTCAAATCGAATACTTATATAATATAGTTTACTGCTATTAAGAATAAGTGAATATTGATTAAAAAGTTGTTGCGGTTTTACTCTATATGTATGTATTTTTTGTGTAGAACTTATGTTTTTCACTGATAAACTTTTTCGGTTTTGTTATATATAAATATAACGAACCAAATAAATTTTGTACAGGTAAAATGTTGATATAAAATAACATTTATCTAAAAATATTCTTTTAAATTAAAACAAATTTATTGACAAGTGTCGTTTTTTGTAGTAATTTTCAAACTAAAAAATGCTTTGCCAATTCAAACTAAATTAGTTAGCTAAATACTGCTTTAATAATCAATTTTGGTTTTTTTTTATATATCTTGAAAGAATATTTGCTAAGTTTCAAATGATTGTATAAGATTTATTATTCGTTACAATGATGTTAGTTGAAATATTCAAATATTTAAAAGTTATTCGTTGAGAAACGTTATAAATTTCTAAAATAAAATCAAGTCACTGATCAAGAAATTATAAGTTATCTTTTAAAAGAATGTGTTTAAATTAGAATAACAGTATTCTGTCTAAAATTTTATACTTTATAAAATTAATTCGTTTGACACATAAATAGATATAATATGTAATCAAAATAATTATATCAAGCTGCTGAGTAATAAAATATATAAAATAAATTTAAAAGCTTTTAAATTACCATTGTATTAATTAAAAATAAATACTAACAATCCCTGATAAAAAATATACTTAAAATTCAATTTAGTTTATGAAATGATCAATGTTGTGGATATTGAATATCTAAAGAAAAATATAATAATGAAAAGCTTGATTGAGTCACTTAATTCAATTTTTAATCAAAAACTAATTTACTTTTTCGTGATTAGTCCCTAGAAAAAATCCTATGATTTCCAATGAGATTTCACAATAGAAAAAATAATTATGAAAACTAATTTTAAAATTGTCATCGTTTCCTATAAAACGAAAGAAAAAAATCTTATTGAATTATTTTTACAAATCACATGAACTCTCTTTTCATAAATTTTTTGTAATCGTTAATTACCTTTCTCTGCAATTAGCATAATTAGTTTTACATTAGTTATTTTTTAAGCAGTTTTGACCAACATTTTCATTAAATCTCTTGTGAAATTAATAAAGATCTCAAAGGTAATTTGATATGAGTTTTTTTTCAAGGATTTGATTTCTTAAGTGGGTTTATCAAAAATTTCCCTAGGGATGGGGATTTTTTTTTTCTTTTTTTGTATTTATGTAGTTGCATGAAGTATAAAATAACTGATACCCAGGGAGAGAATACAATTATAAGCTTTTATTCGTGTTTTTACATTAAAAAACATTTTGTAAATTTCTATAAAAATACTCATTATTAAAGCTCTACATTAATTAATCATGCACTATTTTTATTAACAAATAACAAAATAAAATTAATGCATCGGAAATTTCCTAATGAGCCAAATTTGATTAAAAGCATTACCATTATGCAAAAAATTTAGTATAAAAATGTTTTCTAAAAATTAAATTTATTAAAAATAAAAATAAACTGCTAAAAAGTTTAATAATTATATATTTTAAAACATACTGATTTACACATATCATCTTGAAATTAATTATATTGATAGAATGCTTATATTTTCAGCTTAAAATAAGAAATCATATATTTTATTTCAATTTTCAAGAAATAGTTATAATTTACTTGAAATTCCCATAGTTTACTATAAATAGTTAGAATTTACTTAAAATTCACTATAAATAGTTATAATTTACTTGAAATTCACATAAATTCACATATTTAAATTGCACTATAAATAGTTATAATTTACTTGAAATTCACATACCGAATAAAAAAAATTTATTGATGAATTATATTAAATAAAAAATTTTAATTACTAAAATAATAGCTTTATATTTTTTATTATTTTCCATGAACAAAGAGAGAGAGAGAGAGAGTACTATATACGTGTAATTTAATACATAATATAACATGTTTAGTTGGGTTAAATCAAATTAATACTAAATTAGAGGCCCAAAACTTTCATTATGTATAAGCAGTTTAAAGTGGATGATAGATTTGAAAGTTTTCGTTCAGAATACTTTATATTTATCTTATAAGTTCACAAATTTTCAAATTCTGTTATCAATATTTAAGGGTCACTCTCATAAGGTTTTACTATATTTGATCTGAAAATATTGGACATTGTGTAAAAGAGAGTTTCGTTTCTTTCCATGAATCCGTCTTCATCTTCAATGTGACGTCGAGGTGAAAAATATATAACACTGATATTAAATTAA
This sequence comes from Latrodectus elegans, assembly GCA_030067965.1. NCBI lineage: Eukaryota > Metazoa > Arthropoda > Arachnida > Araneae > Theridiidae > Latrodectus > Latrodectus elegans. The sequence goes on along the minus strand of CM057820.1, from coordinate 79,166,650 downwards.
ATTTACATTAATGAAATATAACTGAAACTTTAGAACCGAAAATAAAACCAAAACTTTATAAGGAAATATAAAATAGCATTTTAATACTGTTCATGCTATTAAAATTCTGCCCATCATATTTTTCGTTTTAAATACTTGCATAAAACTTCTCATTCGTTTTTTTTTTCTTCTTCTTCTTCTTTTCTTTTTCTTTCGTATTGTTAGCATTTATTTAAATTGCATTTTTCTCAAATATTTTGGAATTACATAAAACCTTGATTCTAATAAATATATATTTATAGTATATCATACAAAATGGAGAAAACAATAAAATATACTCATATATAGAATACAATATACATATTTACAATACATACATATGTACACACACAATACAGATAAACGAAATATTATAAACTGTTTTCTTGAATAAATAAAATTTTAGGTTGCTTAAACTTGAAATAATCCAAGAAAATGTTTTAGTCTTTTTAAGATTGCATTTTTGTTTTTAATGTAATGAAAAAATGAAATCAGTATTTATTTTTATTTAAACTATAAAAATATATTATGACCATTTTTACTTGATATTAGTTAACTTCGTGTGAAAACTTTTTTGACAACATTTCAACTGACAACAATCTAATAATAATTACAAAATTTATATTGGATTAATAATCATATTCATATTCTCAATATATAATCAAATTATTTTATATATATTTATAATAAAATTGTAATTTCTTTTATAATATTTGAATAAAGTAGTATTTTTATATTCAAATCATAAACAGGTATTAATAAATTTAAACATACAAAATGTCTTAGAAAAAACCCTTCAGAAATTTTGCATATAAAAAATTCACTTAGTTACCAAATATTTTATTATAATTATAATAATTATTTAATGAGTTAATACATTATATATATATAATTAATAATTAATGAATAATTCCATTATGCAAATTCTTTTGAAGTTGTTGAAATAAACGCATAAAACGATTTCCACTACACTACAAAAATGGAACTATAAATAAAAATTTAGCTAATTAATCTCATTGATTTAGGGACCTATAATTCCGCAAATGCAAAAAATGTTTAAAACACAGATTTCAAAACAGGGAAGTACAAAGTTTCTATTACAAAGATATTTATGAAAAGAAACACTTTCATATTGCTCTCTACTGTCCTAATTGTGACAGTAAGTATGAGAGTTGACAAGGAATTTAATGAATTCTTTTTCAGAACCTCCCCCAGCTAAAACGAACATTGCACGATATGGGGTTGCGTATATGAGTAGTGAGTCATTCTTTTGTTATGACGGAAAACATAAAAGAAACAGGGGGAATGTTTTGTTTTTTGCGGAGTTGAACCTTATTGTATAAAACTGTATTATTGATCGCTGTGATATGATAAATATTATGAATAAAAGCAAAAATTAACTATGCATCTGTACAGGGAGATGAAAAGATTTTCATTTAATTTTTTAGGAATAAGTTTAGCTAATTAATCTTTTACGGATGCATTAAAACATAATATATATCATTTTAAGACGTGTTTAAAACAATTTCAATGTTCAATAATTCCATCTTAAAAATAATAAAGATTATCAAATGGTTTCAGGAAGAAACATACTAATAAAGTTTAAAACTTACTTCTGGTTTCTTTTCAGAGTTCTCAAATTTTATTGGACAGGAAATATACTTAAATTAATATATTACTAATTGAAATTAACTGAAATACAGTTTAAAATTAACTTAAGGAGCATTTAAAATAATTTATGTTTGTCTTAATGTTATTAAATATTTATTTATTTTTAATATTTATCTATATAGGTTATTTTATAAATAAAAACGCAATGGCGTTTTGTGATTTTCAGAAATACTGCATCATAAGTTGATGTTGGAACCTGATTTATATATGTCAATATGCGCATATAATAGTATTCGAGTTAAATTATAATAAAGTATCAGATAGAAAATATTCAGTGTTATTTGGACATTATAGCTGAGATTTAAGAATAATATAGGGCTTGGTTTGGACGTTTAGCTACATTTTGAGATTTCTTCAAAAATTATTTTACGTGATGATAAAAAAATGGCCTTCTTCTTTCTATTTATTTCATCAAAAAAAAGTATGTTATTTATCAAAATTAATTTAATTTATTCACAAATTTTATTTTATACTTTGTGAACATGATTCACAATTTATCGAAGTTTATTTCCTACACTATTGTTGAAAATACTCACATAATTCTTTGAATTAACACATATTAAAATATGTATATATAATATGATTATCATGATATTTGAAATCAAAATTTTTTAATTACTATAAACTATAGCTTATGTCATTGCTTCCAAGACAACGATGCAGTTTTCTTCCTGGAGTCACGAATCTTCTTACGCTCGCTCTGGACTCACTTCAAGTTTGAAACTTTAAGCTCATGTAGTCACGTAGTCTCTTCTTTCGGAGTCGAAAATGTTTCAAAACTAAATTATAAAACCACAAAATGACAAATGGATACTATTGGATGCAGATTATGTAAAAGAAGATAAGTGAAAGACCTATTAATTTTCGAAATAAATATTAATATTTTTAATGAAATGCCCTAAGTATTAATGGTAACTAAATCTTTAGCATTAGAATTTACGATTATTTTATATCTATGTTAAATTCCATTTGTTTTATGTAAATTTACATCGAAATAATTTGTTTAGTAATATTCAATTAAGTAAAGCTGTAGATTTTCCCTGCATAAATTTTACATGCAATGAAACAAATGCGTTGGGACTTTTAGATCATTTACAAGCATAATAATTTTTTAAATTAAAAAATATTTACGAAGTCAACTTTTTTAAATCACCGACAAATAACTAACTATTACATAAATTATGAAGACAAATATCCGTTTGTTTAAATTTCAATTCCAAAGATGCAATTAAAATCAATTTAAACCCATTGAAGGTCTTATTTCAAAACAAGTATAATATATAATCAAAGCTAAAGAGCATTAAATTACCTTTATTGTATTTTCTCTTAACCGATCAAAGGATACAAAATCCTTAAAATATTTTGATTTTCATTTGTATTTAAAGATGAAATAAAACTTTTAATTTCTCAGAAGAAAGAAATTTAAAATTTTTAGAAGTATTCTATGCTAAAGTAAAAAAGATAGAGGAAAGTATGTATAGATAAAAAATATATATATATATATATATATATATATATATATATATATATATATATATATATATATATATATATATATATATATATATATATATATATATATATATATATATATATATATATATATATATATATATATATATATATATATATATACATATATATAAATTGTTCAAAATCCGTTAATTATGTTCGAAAATAACCAGAAATGAAATTGCATGAAATTGATATCAAAAAATTTTCTGAACGAACCAAATATATTAACCTAAAATATAGCTTTGTTTAGGAATCCGTAGCAAAAAATTTGTTCAAGTAAGGTAGTGTTCAACAGAACAAGTAAAAACAGATATTTTGATTAAACCTTAGAAATTATTAAGATTGTGCTAGAGGTTTGTGGTCGGTGGACTTACATTGATAAAGAATATTCAACTTGGGTAAATATTGATGTAGTATTTGTTTTTATTTATTAATTATAAGTTAGTTTTATAATATACTGTACAAATTTATTAACTGTAACATTTATTTCAATTTGTTTTAAGGAAATTATTTTTAATTGATACCTATTGTTTTGTAGAAACGGTATAAATTGTCTAATGTATTCTTTATTCTGTTCCGTTAAAGTTAATATTAAATTATACCTATTGAGTAGTTTATTTCCATAAAATTATTAGAGAATTTAAATTTGATATCAAGTTTGATATTCATGAAAGATAATTAATATTCATGAGGATAAACATAATATCATCTTTTTAACGTTAGATCTCTAACAATATTTGGTTTTAAGTTTAATTCTTAAATGCAAATTCTTACAATAATTTTGTAAGTGATTTTAAGTAATTTATTTAAATTGTAAGTGATTTTAAGTTAAGAGGTTTTAATTTTTGTTCATTTTTATAACAAACGGTTTTTTATAAAAGATTTAAGTAAAATGTATTGATTATTTTGTTATAATACGCAAAAAATGATTCCCACATACATATTTTTAATATTATTTGTAAATCTAATTCATTAAAATATGAAAAGTTTTGTACAGCGAATATATTTTCATGAAGTATACTTTGTTAAATTTTTACCTCTCTTTTCAATATCATAAAATCAATAAGCGATAAAAATCTGTATATAATATATCTATATAAACAAGACATTTTATTAAGTGTATTATATATCCTGTATAGTATTTTGTTTTGATTTCGTAGACTGAAATACATGCCTACTAATGCTTGTATCATAAATTTGAAATTACTAATTTTTATTTCCTGCAAGAATATAATAGAAAATTTATTTAAGTAGAAAATAAAATATTCTGTCCATGAATAGTTTCTGTGTCAAAACTTCCTCTGTATTATTTTGTTCTAGGATCGTTTTCAAAACTTTGCAAAAGCCTTTTGAAATTCGCCTGGAGCTTATCTATTTTCAAAACGAAGCGGCCGCAAAACCCCTCAGATATCTAAACTGAAAAGAATGAAAAATAAAAAATGTACTTCAGCGAACATTTATCACAAAAACAAAGCGCGAAGTCAAATGTACAAAAAAATATGAAGATAAAAGTAAAGAAAGAAAAAGTTGGGTAGAGAAAAGATGAGCAATTTAGCGCCTAGTAATGGTAGGCGATCAGACATTGTTCCAAAAGTTGGGAACATTTTTCGCTAGGGGAAAATGATAACCTGGAAGATTTTTACACTTTTATATTTCTTTTTCTTTCCCCTGTTTTCTACAAGGGGGTCTTGTTTTTACACAATGAGACCCGTGCTGCTTAAGCACAGGTGCGATAAGATACCGACATCTCCATTAATAAGAAAAGTAACAGGAAATTCCCTGTCAGACAGTAGCTAGGCAAAATGATACCCTTGCACCCTTTGGGTAGCGTTAATGTGCTGCTGGTGTGATTAGTCAGTCTGTTCTGAGACCTTCAGTCTAGTTTTCGATATATAACTAGTCTTCTGAAAAAATTGCAAGCTTGATTATAAATAAATTTCTTTGTTAGAAATATGTTAAAGTCAGTACAATATTCTTTCCTATCTATAAAGTATTATTGAGCCTTTTTTTAATATTTTAGAGCAAAAAGTATGAATGAAATTGACATTAGGAAGTTGTTGGCTAATGTTTCTGTTTATATTTAATTTGTGACAAGAAATAAGTACTCTGTTATAAAATGCAGTGATAATTTCTCTGTATATTGTCAGCGGTAATTAAATTAAAATCAATTTCCTTCATTAAAAATCTATGGTATCCATTAGGAGCAATGTATGAATCCTTCATAAAAAGACGTGTTAACATATTTGACGAATAATATTGCAAAAAATATAAGTTAATATCATTTGTGAGAAAAACAATTGCTTCATAAAATTGCTACAAATAATTTAATGGTATTTAATGACGCAAAAAATAGCTTTATGTGTATCTCTTTCTTAAAATTATAAAAAACTGCTTTAATTTTATTAATTAAGGGAAAATTGAAAAATAAGTAATGGATTTAAGTTAGTAAGTATACATATTAATAATGATGCTATTCTTTGCAGAAATAGAAATGTTTTATTACTGCTTAACATAGTTTATATTCTAACTACTTTATGAGGAATAAAGACATTATAAGCTTGCAACTTAAGTATGATTCGTGCTCAAATCACATTAAGATTGAATTTTATAGGACACAGGAGAAAACTGTTAAAATATAATATTGAAATATAAAATTGTAAAAATATAAAAAATATATATTATAAAAATATAAAGTATATTGTAAAAATATAATATATAAGAATAAAATATTGCTTGAGTGCACTAACCTAAACTTCAGCTTGCTGGATAGTATGTGCGGTAATTTTTCTCACAGTATTTTCTCGTGTCATGCACTTTATTGATATCATAAGGAAAATAATTCTATTTACATTAATCAATGATCTCTACTAATGTAAGGGAAGTAACTTTCGACACAGGCTGGAAAACAAATCTATGCAAACATCCTGCCAAAACTATGGCGTCTAGTTGAAATAAATACAAATAAATCTTCCACGTGAACAAATACAATATAATGCATATGCAAAGAATTGAATACATAAGTGTAAATTACAAAAAAAAATAATGGCGAGAAAATTTCAAAATCATTTGCTGGTGAATTAAATGTTACTATACACATTCACTAACTGAATGCTTGCATTTGACATCATTCAATCATACATTTACGTTTCAACTGCAATGTAAAAAATAAATTTATGTAATAATTCACCTTTTTATAAAAGAAGAATTAAAATTGATAACACGTATAATGCAAAAGTAAATATGAATCATCAAATAAAAACAAGCAATATTTCATTTTACAAAAATAAATGTTTTGTGTACAACTATATCGATAGAATATAATTGATCGCAGCTAAAAATAAATTATTCAAAATGCTGTGTTTGTAGACAATATATGTAAGCAACCGCCAGTTTTTCTGTCGTTTGCATTTTAGTCTTCGAGTCGTAACTATACCTCATTGAATTGCAAATTACTCTCTTTTTGGAAGCATGTTTAAGCCTATAATATATTGATAAATAATAGCCACTGTCTGCCAAATTTATACCCTTTTCCCTAACAAAACGTGAGAAGAATATTTTTAGGAAAAGAGCAACGTATGTTATTTTGAAAACTTCATAAAATATTAAGTTTATTTTTTTCATTAAAGACTTGATACAAAGGAACATTTTTAAATAAATTAATGCAGATTCATTTTTCCAAAAAATTTGAATTTTCAGTACACAGAATGAAAAATTTATTTCAAGATTCAATTTTTTTTGTGTATATATACATACACACATACTGAATGTGAATTCCGCTTTACGATATCGTAAGTAGTCCAATGTTTTTTAAACTATCATAATTTTGCTACGTCTCCAAAAACAATAAATAAATCTTAATAAATAATTAGAATAAGCTCTTAACATTAAAAAAATTCTCACAATTATAAGAACATGTTTGCAGACTTATCAGTATTGACTATAGATATTTAAATTTCTGCTATATAATTGTTAGACCTATTTTAACCAGATTTAGTAATTTTGAAACATTCCCTAGAATTTAAACTTTATTGAATGAATAAAGATTATTAATTTTAGAAATGTCTGCAGAAAAAAGTAGGCTGATATTTTACATGGCTTCTCAATTGAAACATAAATATTGAATACAATATTTCAATCATTTTTTTCATACATTTTATGAGGAATATATTTTACAAAAGAATGAAGTATATTATTTAATTATGAATATTAAAATAATGGATAGAGTCACTTGTTATACTACTTGAGAAAATTTTAATTTTGGATCTTATTGACTGGTGTGGTGAATCATAATAGTTTATTTTTTCTAGTTAAATCATATATTTATTCTTTTGGATCATTAACTAGAAATGAAGGAAATTTAATTTAAGAATATTTTAAATTGAAAATTTAATGCAACAGTATTTATCGTTCAGTTTAGTAGAATCAATCATTATAGCTCGTTTTTATGATTTGAATTTGCTATCAATCTATTTAATAAAATACAAATTCAAGAGATCAAAAACAAACATTTAACTTTTTATCGCCAGCTGCGGTTTTTAGTGAATGAAATTACAGATTGCAGCCTAAGAGAAAATCAATGAAAAAGTATTTGTGGAAATTCAATTCTAATTACATTTATTATTAAAAGTAATAAAATATGTGATTAATAGATATACTACTACAAGTATTGCATATTGCATGCATTATTATCAAAGAATTGTAATGGATGTTCATTTATGTAATCCAGTTCCGAAATTTTCTTTAAAAAAGAACATAAGGGCTTTAAATTTCACTTATATAGGATATTAAAAACTATAAATCAGAAATCTTTAAGTTTAAAGTTCCATAAAAGCAGACAATCGAGGCAAACATTCGATAAGAAAAACATTATAATGAACGAGTATCTTATAAATTAAAAACTTGAAGAATTACTTATGAATATTCTTTGAGACGTTAATCATTTTTATAGGCTATGGTCACATGATCGAAAAAAAGAGAGTAGCTGTCAAGAACTAATGTGTTTGATACATAACTAAGACAAAAATATTATGTGGAAAATACTTGTATATATATATATATATATATATATATATATATATATATATATATATATATATATATATATATATATATATTTATATATATATATATATATTTATATATATATATATTTATTTATTTATATATATATATATATTATATATATATATATATATATATATATATATATATAACCACATCGATTTTCACTACTCAGTACTATTTAATTTTGTTTAAAAAATATAAGTTTATAAATTTGGAAAGAATAAAAAGCATTTATATACTCTTCAAATATCCTTTCTTTAAATTTTTTTCATCAAATAATTTCAAGCATGTAAGGTATTTTGCAGTAATTTGATAAGAAATATTATCAATTTGTTTTGAGCAAAATGAAATATTTTAAAGTTTTACATGAAATGAGTTTATGTGATTGCTTTTCTTGAGCAAACTATCAAAAGAGGAGTATCACTTTCTCAAATACTTCTGCTTCCAATTCAACACATTTAATAGCGAAATTTTTACTTAACATCACTAGAAAAGTCTCCAGTTGCTCACGATTAATTAGTTCTCGACGAGAATTGAAATCGGAACGTAAACATCTCTTTGTTCATTGCAATTTAGATAAAGATTGACGAGAAGTTGCCCAAGAGACGTCATAGGAGATCTGTTCTGGCTCATGGAAAGCCATCGTCTAATGGGAACTGAGAGAAGAACTGAGCAAACACAGAAAGACAGCAAATAAGAAAGGCTGTTACTGTTTGAGTTGAGACACTGTTTCGACTGCTTCCATCTGCGACCTGCTTTCATTTCAAAAAGATCTGTTGAATGCTAATGAATAGCTTAATGTTCCGTCTTGTACATAAAAGCATCATCAAAAAGACTTTCTAAAATAAGCGAAGTATTTTAATGTGTTATTTCCTGTTTATGTTATTTAATGTGGTGATTCTAGAAAAACCACTTTTTTTAAAATTTCATTTATTCCAAAGAATGAAAGAAGCCCAAATAATTAAGTTTTTTTGCTATTAATTACAACAAATATTGCGTTAATTATCATCAACTTATAAAAGTATATTTCTGTTGTTTGTGTAATGTGTTCTGCTGCATGTGTTGTATAGATAATTATATGAGTATTTCTTAAATATAAAATATTATGAAACTAGATCATGTAGAAAAGGAAAAAAAAGTTTACAGTATTGCTTAAAACCATTTAGAGATATGTGGAAAAAGTTAAAGTGCAATTTAAAAAATATATCGTAATACATTTCTTACAATTCAGTTTTTTACAAGACGTGTAAAATATTGTTTTTATTCCGAAAAATATTGTTGTATTTTGAAAATATTTCATATAACCTCCTGTGAAGGAAAAAGCATTTCCAGCATTTCATCTAAAGAAAATATCACTTAAAACTTATCAATCGGCATTTTAAGCGTTCGTACATTAAGACTGAAAATAATTGAAAAAATATGATTTAAGTCTCGAACATTGTTTATTAGGGATAACTTGATTGCACTAAATATAATTTTGTTATCAAAAGAGATTTTATTTTTTTAATGATTAAAGAAATATTCATTCATTAAAACTCTAATAATTTACCCAAAATTATGTAGTAAAATCATCACAATTTGTATAAAAATAAAATCATTAATAGAAATGTGCATTTCGTGAATGATTTATGATCGGGCGAAATAATTTTTCTTACAAACATCTTTAAATAAGCTTATAACTAAATTACTCATACTTTATGAACAAAAACTACATTCGACAATTTTTATCAAAAGAATTGTACGATAATAAAATCTTCTTAAGTTGAATTTTGCGCACAGAGTTGATTATCGACTATTGTTTGATAATAGTTTTATTTCTACTCATACAATATCAAATACTGAGAAAATTTTTGAAAATCACGAAGTAACATTTTAATTAATTAATGAGCGCATTTTAATTAACGAAATAATAGCTCAGCCTAATAAAATAAATTCTTTTAGATTAGAATATTTTTGTAAAAAATATGAATGTTATTTTGTTTTATAAAATAAACGAGTTGCATATTTGCGTTCATATTCATAGTTTATTTTTCAAAACATATACAATATTAACTTCTGCTTACGGAAAATTAAATACACTACTTCTGTAAAACACAGATTTCTTAATGTCCTTCAAAACATATCTCTCATAGGAAACAAAGTAAATGTTATTTAACTTCATATAAATAATATAACATGTTGAGTATTTACATGTACAAGTATTTGTATTTTTTCAATCAAAATACTATTTTTGAAAACCCTTAAAAGGTTAGCTGATCGGTACGCAAAGATTACAAAATATAAAACGATATTTTGTGTTTATTAAATTTTTAACTGTGAATGTAAATCAAAAATCATACTATTTAGCACATTGCCCCAGTTATATTTATGCGTTATATCTCTCTCTCTCTCTCAATTTATGAATTACAATATATGTCTAACTTGATGATAAACTAATGGTGTATAAATAATTACAAAATATTCCCTCGACATCTCTAATTAAAGATAAATCTTAAGTATTCATTTTATAGTAGAAAAATTCTTATTTTATAGAAATATAAAAATATGCTTTGCTTTAAACTAAAATTTTTAGAAAACCATATTGATAAACTATTTGTATTCAGGAAACCACACCTGTCTTTTTATACTTTAAGATATCAGAAACAATATTAATTATTTATAATACCAATTTTCAAGTAATTTTGTGAATTATATAATATGATTTAATGATTATATAAATGATATTAACTATAGTGGTCACAGCATAAACTAATTTCCATTCATGCATTTTGTTTGTGTCTTTTCGAGTTCTATCCCAAATCATATAGTGATATTTTAACTTAAGTTTTAAATTTTTGAATTGTCAGTTGCGCAGACAATATTTATCCTTCATTTCAGTTTCCTCAGTTTCTCTTGTGCAGATAATAATTGCCCTTCAAATAAACCTACGTCCAGAAACAAAGCGTCTAATTTACTTTTATAGTAGTGATCATAAAATTTATTTTAAAGTTGCATTTACCAATGCACATAAAAATAAACCAAAATTTTGTAAAACTTCCAAAAACAAAGCTCTTAATGAATAATAAATATTTATATAACAATTATATAAATTAATTCACCGCATTTTTAGAAGAGATTAAAAATTTAATTTATTGTTTTCGAATAATGTTTCATTGAGATGAAATGAAAACATTAGCAAACATTTTCCTTAAGGGTTCTCTTAAGAGAATTAGCTATTCGTATTAGTAGTGTTCAAACTGAATTTATTCAAAAACCATTAGTACTCTTAAGAATTTTTTACCATAGCATATATATACTAAGAAATAACATTTTTATTAACATATCTTGAGAAAACTATGGTAAAATAGAGGAGCTAAAGCTTTCTGAATACATTTTGGTTTTTAACAACTACTTACTTTTTATCTTATAAAGTTTTTCGCTGTCAATTTGTATTCAATACGTGGTAAACAGTGATAATTTAAATTCTGCGAAAATGCATCATATTGCCTTATCTCAAAGCAGATACAAGAATACAAAAATTAATTTTAGCAAAAAAATTACAATAAAAATTATTTTTTTTTTCATGATAATAGCTGAGTATTTTCTTAAGAAATTTAAGAAAAAAAAACGGACTGTTAGATAAAAAAGAATATTCTCAATATTTAGTTTACATGATCAAGTATTTGTTTTAAGAGAATGTTTTTCCCTTTAATAAATAAAATTTTCACCTTTAAGTATAAAAACAACAATTGTACATATACACAATCTAATATATTGTATACGTAAAAATTGAATTTAAAAATAAATAAAGAATTGTATCATTTCCCATATCGAGTTGGTAGCTAAATATTTAACACTCTACTTTCCACTTAAAAAATATGTGGAATTAATTCCTAACTCCATCACCAATATTTGACATGGTTTAGAATATAAATAATACTGTATTCCTGGTTGAATCACACACACACATACCTAATGTGAAAAAGGGAACTTAAAAAGACAGTAAAATCAAAATATTTCTTCTTATAACTACTAAATAAGACATTTCATTTAAATAAATTTCATTCTATATAATCTTAAACTCACAAAAATAAAACTGAAACTAACAAAAATAAACTAAAAATCTATAAAAAAAAATAAAAAAAAAATAAAACTGATTATACTGCTGAAAAATAAGCAATGAAAAATCATTTTCAGATTTTTTGAGTTTATGAACAGTTTTATTAATCATCTGGAATTTGTTTAAAAATAATTTCCGGTTTAAATAAATAAATAAATATCCGGTTAGTACCAGTCAATTGTTAGTTTAATAATATTAAAAAACTTCTAAAATATTTTACTGTTTAAAATATATATATCCAGCTATTAAACATGAAGTAACTATATCCATTATGATTATATTCAATTTCACTTTTCAGACAAGCAATTTCTAAAATTACTTAAAATGCCACAAGTATAATTACATAATAATTAAATTTCTACACATGAATGATCTCCAATAATTATATCGCTAGTAATTTCCATTAATCAGAATATTTTGAATCCTAATTTAATATCCCAGGAAGATATAACCATCATTCAAATCGAATGTTAGAGTAACTTTAGGAAGCCATTACAACACGAGAAAGCTGATTAACATTAGCTTGAAACACGATTACATTAATCTTTGGAACATCAAATAAATGCAGCATGCTCTCAACTTAGGTATAATCGCGTGTCATGGTTAAGTGAAATTATAAATATCATAAATTACTTTGCTTCAATGAGTATCTAAAATGCGGGACATAAATATAAAGTTATATTAGAAATTTAGAAAGAGTCTGGAACATAGGTTATTCATTTCTGTATTTCTTAAGAATTTGGAAAGAGTTTATTGTATCTCAGAATGTCTTTGATTCAGAGTCACAGGTGATATCACAAATGTCAAAGCATGTCATAATACAAATAATGATTATTCTTTGATACTTTATTTTAAATATTATATTTATTCCTTTATAACACCTTTTATCTCCTTAAAACTTCAAATTGGTCAGCAAATTAGAGATTTGACCAAATTTCTGTTTAAGACTATCAACATATTATTTCCATTGTTTTTATTATCTAAATAATTGGATGCAATTTTTATTAAAAATTTAATGCAGAAAACATTTTATCTATTTTTATTACTATTTTTATTTTTATATAGATTATTGAACCTAAAGAATTTAACTCTGAGAAATGGATAAATAAGCAGTTGGAAATTTTTGTAAGGTGTTTAAATAATCACGATCCTTTCGAGTGAGAGTGATTTTAACAAATAATGCATGATATTTATATATAGCGTACGATGAATTCGAGAATTACCTCAAATGAACAACATGAAAAATGTGCATTTAGATACCAGAAACACAATATCCATTTCTTGTGGTTCCGTAATTACTGGGATCGAATCTGCAGCCTTTCACCTTTCACTCCACAAAAGGAGATTTTATTATGTGGCCTCAAATAATTTGTTACTTTGAAAACAAACAATATAAACTTCTAAAATTGGTAAGCTCTTTTTAATTAACCTTAAGAGCTTACCTTAAAATTTAAGGTAAGCTCCTTTATATTAAAAAGATATTTAAAATTATTCTAAAGCATATTTTTAATAAGTGATCTTAATCACAAAATTTAATATCCGTTTACTAGAATGAAAGTTTTCTTAGGACATGAAATGGAATCTCTCCTCCTTCATGTATGTTTGTCAGTATATACACTTTAAATTAATGTATAATCTGCTGAATATTTAAAGCAGCTGGTTTAAATTGATTATCTTACTAATTTTATTATTTTTAGAATGAAGATGCTTACCTAACTCTTTTTGTATATACTTATGTAAGCAAATTTTATAATTGATGAAACGAAATGAGCAAAAATAGATTTATCATGTGTTTTTATTGCATTATTATCATATGTTATGTTTTATTACCATTTCAAAAAATTTATATTTATTTAATTAATGGTTACGTATTATGAATGATTTTATTGACATTTCCTAATAAAATTTCAAACTAATTTGTCTTATGTAATTAACTGCAAATTATATATTAATAAGGATAATTTATTCTCAGCTTATTAGAAAATATAAGGTGTACAATATGCATGCAAAAACACTTAATAGGCAGCTATATTTAAGCCACAGAATTTTAAAAATGTACAAGTGAAATTAGTACAAGCGTTATTATTTAAAAATATTAATGAGAAAACTGCATTCAATTTTATGAATAAATAAAGTAAGTGTATAAAGAGATTCCAATAATAAACTATACAAATTGCAAAATAAAGCAAATCATCTCCTCATTCTCATTTTCTCATTTAATAAAATCTTTACGAGGGATAAAGCGGAAAAACAATACTAGAATGAATGAAATATTTTATTGTTTAAGAAAGAATTATATATATATACATATATAGATATTGTTTTTATTAAAGTGAAAATGTTCTAGGATAAAATGTCAATTGCGAAATGTATGTTCTATTCATAGTTTTGTATTTTTCCCGCAACTGCTACATGAATAAAAAAAACTTTTTGCAAATTCTGAGTGACGAATAATTAAAAATTGATATTTCTTAAGAATATTTATGTGATTATTTTACTTTAATTTAAAATGTGTACAATAAGGAATATTTTCCATTTTTCATGAAGCTTCATTTAAATGTTTGTATCATTATTTATGTCTACTTAAAAAAACTCAATTTCTCCTTTATGTATGCCCTAAAAACACGCTTTTTAGTTAGAACATACAATATTGAAATAAATTTACATAAATAATTGATCATTATACTGATTTTGAATTTTAGATAAGTATATTGGGAGCAATTACGTCTTATCTTTAAATAAATTTACTTATTAATATTAAAACATCGAAGATACTTCAAGAGTAAATTTTATGAAATATTGTGATAATTGAAAGTTTTTCTTAAATTACTGAAACTTCAATGATACTTCTATTAGATTATTACTGAAAGCAGAAGAAAGTAGTCAAAGGGATGTTAAATGACAATTTAGAAATTAATGCTCAAAAATTATTGTCTTGACAGTGTTCGAACATTTAATAAATAAATATTATTACATTTGTTTTACTTTATTAGATATTATTTTTATGACTATTTTAATTTTTATATTGCAATTCCAAACTTGTTAATTTTAACAAGTTTCTCACGCAAAACAATTGATTAATTTTATAATTTTACTGTCCCTATATTCAAATATCAATTTTCTGAAAAATAATGCCATTAAAATTGGAATTATTTGTACATTATTAAATAAAATCAATCTTAATATTAAAGCAATGTATTCTAAGAAATATTAATTAAATATTTTATATTTTTTATCCATATTATCGAATTTTTTCTATAAAAAATAAAGAAACTTATTTTTTTCTGACTTCATTTTTTACTTACTTTTATAAATAATTATGTTGGGGATCAAACATGTAAATGAATTTATATATAATAAAATGCAAATGTTTCAAATTTCATAAAAAAAACATGATTTTTTTATACAGGAAACATATAATTATTTTCATAATAATTTCTTGACTCCTAAAGTTTTCAAGTATGAAATGCTTGGAATACCTCACAAAAGTTTTCATTTAAAGAGTGAAAGATTTCATGAGGAAATTAATGAAAATAATTTTTCATTATCTGCTATGAATCAGAATGAAAGACATTTATTAAAAATTAAGCACGACGTTTATTGAATAAATCTTTTCGCAATGAATTGAATTACTATTAAGGAGATCGCAAGCCTAAATCTAAATAGTTAATATAACTATATCAGTATCATTTCCTTACGAGAGTGGACACAGCCTTATCTCATCGCACTGATATCCCCAAAGCTTCCCATCAACAGACATCTTAATAAACTGGGTCATTAGCTCTTATTCCCTAAATACACGTCATTCACGTGCAAGATAATTAAATTCCACCATGAATGACTTGGAAAGTGATAATCCTTGATGAAAAGCGAAGATGACACGTCCCTATCATCCACGCTATCCTCTTGCCCCCTCCCCCTTCCTCCCTACTGCCGTGGTTCACCGAGGGAATAAGTTTACTTTCTTGGATTATGATTGCTTTCAAGGAGCTTCATTCAAAGAATTAAAATCATCTTAAATTTCTTGAGAATGGATTGTAGATGTTTCTCTTTTATTTCAAATGATGTTGCTTAAAGCAGCTATTTAAAGCTCTTTCTCTTCATTTGGTTTGGTACTAATTCTAAGAAAATCTATTTTACCTTATATCTTTGGTACAGAACTATTTACAAAAGTACTTAATGTAATTCAGAGGTATAATAACATCTAGTCATCTATCTAAATTCAATATATGCATCTATTATTTTGCAAAATTAATCGAAGACTACTCATTAAAATTTTATACTTGATACATCGAGTATCATAGCTTTATTAATTCTCTCAATAATTTATTTAATATTTATTTTTATAGTAGTTATAATACATTGAGTATGGAAAGTATTTGTGCACAAAATGTTTTAATATATTCGCCTATATTACACTATTTAAAGAATAATATAACTATGAAGATAGTAAAAAATATTTTTTATATTAAAATATTCAAATATTTCATCAATAATTTTAGAAGTTTCAGAAACAATTTTGTTACCTCTGAGGCAATTGGATCACAATGATTTCTTGAATTATATACTTTCAGAACTTCCGGCAATTTTAGCAATTGCCTCAATGGTTGTCAATATTTACCATATCTTCTCTATGCTGTTATTGAAAGGTTAGAAAAAATATAAGCTTTCAGGATCAAAATTATTTAACCTAATGAGTTTTTTATTATTTTAAAAAATATCTAAACTGCTTTTAATTACATTCTTTAATTTCAATTTCTTTCTTCATATTATCATTTTTAAATTTATTCTCAAATTGGATATCCAATAAATAAATCTAAATTCTACTAGATAAAAATATAAAATATTAAAGTACAAAATGTACAAAATTTTCAATTTGAATTTTTTAATGTTAATCTTCTCCTCGATGATATTTTTTCATAATTAATCAATAGATTTTTCAATAGATTATTTTTATGTTAGATACTAATTTTTTTGTTAAATTATTTATTGAAAAGTTTCAGCATTAGTGAGAAATAATAAAATTTTCAGTAACTTAATTTTCATAGCAATACTAATGAAACTTCCTTGGCTTTTATCATTGTAATTTTAGAAATTTGTTAAGCGAAAAAATTATCTTTACATAAATTAAAATTATTTTTTAATAATTGGTATAATTTTTAATTAGATATTCTTTTAAAAATTCTAAAGTAGGAATATTCAACTGAGGGTACTCAAATATTTTGAAATGTAAATCTAAAATATCATTATTTGTCTTTTAAATTCATAATGCCATAAGCTTTTTCAATATTTAAATTCAGCTGCAAAAGAGAAGGAATTTTAATTTAAATTCCTTAATGAAGTCAAAATCATAAGAGAGCACATGTTTAAACCACTGATCATAAGATTTTGTGTTTCTTTATAATCATAATAGGTATATAACCATGTTTATTTGTAGATTTGTTCAATTATTATATAATTTCGAGGAAAATATTTTGAAATTTTAATTAAATCTAAAATTTGAATTGAAATAATAATAATAAAATAGGGTAAATGACAAAAATATGCCATTTGATTCAGTGCTTCTATATCTAGCTTTCTAGCTTTCTATTTTATGGTTAAAGATACTCTAAATTCCAAAGCTTAATTTAAATCTAAATGGGCTTATGTGTATTTAAATTTTATAATTCAAAATATTATTGTATCTACATTCATTATATAAATTTTAATTAATATAAATAGCTACACATTGTGATACATTATGTCCTAAATAAAAATAAACTGTATCCAATTTTTTTACAATTAGGAAATTAATACTATGTGAGAAACTGTTTCAGAGAAAATATTTAGAAGATAATTTATAAATTTAGAATTTTATTCTGCTTAAAATGAAAGATAATAGCACATTTATTTCTACGTTCCTAATTTTTTAGTTCTTCATGTTTCTTAGTATTCATTTCTTTTAAGTGAAATAAAGCAATACGCATAAAGCATTTTACAAACGTATAAACAAAACGAAGTTATTATATTATTAATCAAAAATAAAATTAACGATTAATTTATTTTTAAGTCCCTGCTTACATTTTCATATAAGTTTTGCAGCCCTTAAGAATTTATTCATTAAAACAAGAAAGTTATTTGAAAATAATTTATTCGAACATGGTGGTACTTTATATTTTATATGTGATCAAATACCTGTAAAATTTAAGGAAAAGTAAAACTACTTAAAATTGATAAAGAGAATACTTGAGCAAGTAATTTTCCAATAATTTAGAAAAAATAATTTATCAAAGCAAAATTATTAAAAATTTATATATTTTATTAATGTTTGTATTTTGCATGTGTTTTTATCAGAGATATGTTGTTGCATCGCTAAGTATACAATGTACCAATTGTTTTGCAAGTTCCTTTCAAAATTATGCATTAAAAACAAATTCGATTAAATTATTTTAAACTTTGATGGCATTCTTTGATTTTAATTATTAATTACTTTTTGTGGAAATAATTCAAACATCTTTAACATTATTATTCTTGTTGAACTGTTAAGAGGATTCAACATTTGATAATTTTCTGTTGCATTTTAAATTTTACTGTTATCTTATTCATTCAAAGTATTATGTATTTAAAATCTCACAGCTAAGCGACAAACATTGAAAATAAGTGCTTTATAAGAAAAATCATAACGATAAACAAAAATTATGTATTCTGATATTAGAAATAAAATGTAAAAATTAGTTTTTCACATTTTAAATAAAATATGGATACATCCCCTGTAATTTTCATTTTTTTTCAATGTGCGAGTTATTCTATCCTTATATATTCACTGAGACCTTTCTTATCTAAGTTAACAATAAACGAAAGTAAAAATTTGCAAGGCAATTTTCTACTCAAAATATCTCTCTTTGAGAATGTTACTACTTTTATGATACTTACTTCATTTCACTTCTTTTTAAACGAAATCTTCACATTTTATTTAAATTGCTTCTTTCTTTATCTTTTTTACTGTTTTGCTTTTTTAAAGTATTAATTACGGGAAGTATCTCTTAGTCGACTTAAATATTTCTAAAACAAAAAACTTTCCTTGACACTTTTTTTATTAGTTCTTTCATATTAAGAGGCAAAATTTACTTTTTATAATTAAACGCAATGTTTTATTATTAAAGGGTACATCTGTGGCTGATTTTTCAAAAGTATATAACTGAATTGCATATCTTAAGACGGTTTTTTTATAATAATTGCAATAACCTCACGACAATTTGATAAAAATGTTTATTTTTTTAATTGAGTATAAAAACCAATTATGGAAGAAGTGATAAATTTTTAGATTTCAATAACTTACAGAAAAATTTTCTGGGGATAAAAATTTGCTTTACAATTAAATATTATTAGTGTAAATAAAAATTTAATAAATTATTAGTGTAAATAAAAATTTAAAAGGTAGATTTTAAATATTGTATTATTTTCTACTTATTGAATTTTAAAATTCCTACATCTTTAGAAAGTAATTCTATGCCAATTAAACTTAAAAATAGTTATGACGTAATATATTAAATCACATTTTTGAAATTTTATGCTCAACAGTTTTAGCTATACTAATTTGAAAATTACTGCGTTTACCAATCTCAAACAAATCTAATTAATTTTTAAATTACACCTTAAACTTTATGAAGTAATGTTTTTTTTTTCCAAGATAACACAAATTAAGTAAAGCTTAAAAATAATTTATTTTAATTACTTTATATGTTTTCAAGTAATGCTATTTTTTAAAGAAAATTATTATTTTATTTTTTCCTTTATATATATATATATATATATATATATATATATATATATATATATATATATATATATATATATATATATATATATATATATATATATATATATATATATATATATATATATATATATATATATATATATATATATATATATATATATTTATATATATATTTCATTTAAAACATTATGCTATGTACCCGAACTTTTAGTTTCTGAACGATACTTAGACAATTTTCAAAATTCTTAATTTTAAAGGTGTAATGAAACTAATGAATATATTATTAATTAAGAAGTTCAAATATTTTAAAAACATATTTATTACTATACTATAGATAAGAAAAGTTTTCAAGAGAATTATAAAATATCTTAGATATTTTTTCACATATATGACGTACATGAGAAGTTTTTGAGCATGTTAAAATATATTTTAGATATTTTTTACGTGTTCAAGAAAATTAATAAGAAATTGTTATCAATGTCTTCAGTTCAAGAATAAGAATTAGAAATTGAAAACAAAGGAAGAATAACACTTGTATTTACACTAAAATTTGGACAAATTACCAATGATAATTGCCATCAACGTCTTCTCACTTTCCTAAACATGAAATCATCACATCTCTATATAACCATCCGTAGATATTTAGGTGATACTAGCCTACATTTTTGTTTTTATCTCATACAGAGAGCAAGCAGCTTTATTAAAAACTCATAGAATGGATGTGAGTTTCAAAGTAGAGATCTTTTTAATACATGATAATTTTTTTTTTTTTTTTTTTTTTTTTTTTTTTTAAATATTTGAATTCCCTTTTACGTATTAGTCCATAATGGTTAGCCTATTGCATAAATTCTCTTATGTATATTTTGGAAATATATAAGGGAATTTATTGTCTTGTAACAGAATATTAGTATAGTATCTTTATTAGCAAGAAAACTGTGTAGAATTAAGCACATTATTCATTATTGAATTTTAATTATTCCACTTCTTTGTAAAAAAGAAACAACTTGTTAAGATTTTAAATTTCGCTATTTTATACAATTTTATGTTCAATACTTGTTCATTTATATTAAAATTTAATATTTTATTTCTAAACAGATTGCTTATTGGTTAATTTTAAAATATATATTATTAATAGCAATGAATTAAATTTATAAAAATTCTCGACTGTTATAAAAATATTATTTTAACCATATATTTAGTCATATTTCGAGAAGAAAATTTTGAATTACAACGTAAAACTAACAATTCTAACAATATATTCATTTATATATATGAAACTTATTAATTCAAAAAATTTAAGTTGGGAATACTTTGAGCATAATAGCAATATATAAAGTTTATTTTTACATATATCTAATTATTATAAGATGTTTCATTTTTCTGAAAAGCAAAATTTTTAAGTAACAAAACCTTCAATTATCTTCCGTCTGATTAATTTTTTTTATTAAATTTTGCTAGACATTTTACAAGTTAAAATTTTTTACTTAAAAGTCATATTTATCAATAATTAGTTTGAGGAATACTTTTTCTAATGGATAAAAATAATGAGAAAGCATTAAATTTTCAAAATATTGATTAAATTTTATTCAAATTAAAGCAATTATAATGTACGTTTATAATTTAGTTTCTTGGTTGAAATGTATATAAAAAACAATTGAAATATGTTGTTGCTTAATCACACACATTTAGAAATATTACTTTTTCAAAAATTTTTAAATCGCTAAGAATAAATGTGTTTTATATTATTTATATAAAAATGAGAGAGATGTAAATATAGAATACAAATTATTTCAAATTTTATCAGAATTTGAATCAACATTTTTCAGGTATATTTTTGAGACCTATACAAATTGTGTAAAATATAATAATAACTAGATAAAAAGTATAAATGCACAAAATACTATTAAAATAACCATTCATAGGAACTACACAGAACTATTTTGTAAGCAAATTGTTGATTTCTATATTTAAAAAATAATCTTTTATGTTTTTAACATCTAAAATATACAACTGATATAAAGTTGAAAACTTGGGAAAAATTAAAATATTTCGTGAATGTGGAAACTATAATCCAGAAATTTTTGATGTTAAAAAATTATCATAAAAAATATTATAATGAAATTATCTTTAAACATCTAAGAGCATAATGGATAAAATTAACATTTTTTTCTACAGTTGAAGTAAAAGTGAAATAACTTAAAAGTATTTTTGAATATATAATAAATTAAGGCATAAAGTCACTCTCACTAAAATTTTACTAGAATTTTTGTTATGAAATTTATTTAGTTTTAATCCGACAAAAATTTAAAAATAATCAAGAAAAATGTTATATACTATGTTTCACAAAGTACCTATAATCGTGTGGATTTCCATAGATTCTGATTTCAAAGGTTATTAAAAATAGTTATTTAGTTTAGAGCAATTAATATTAAACTGCAGAATTTTGAATGATGTTATACTCAGTTGTTAATAAAAATGAAGTATATTATACATCAATTTCTCAAAGCTTTTAAATTTTTCTGAAAGACTAAAACATTTTACTTAACACTTGTATAACATTTAACACATTTATCATAACTTGTCTTATTTAACACACTATTTATAACTGGTAACACTTTATAACACCCTTTTTCAGAGAAAAAATCATCTTACATTTTATAAAATAATGTTATTAATGTTACTTTAAATATCATTTTATATTTGTCATTCGTAGTAAAGGTCAAAATCACTTAAAATTTATCATAAAATTGAGTATATTAGTAATAATCTTTTACCATTCTTTGACAAAATCAATCCAGCAATTTAAAGATTATTTCCTTAATTAGAAAATCCAAGTATTCTAAATATCAGATAACTTTTAAAATGCTGTTCTCTGAAAAATTCAGCTTCAACCAAGAAAGATGCAGGAAATGATCTCGAAATCGATAATCTTACATCCTGGGTGCGATATCTAATTCAACACTCGACTGGAAATCGTTTAATCTAGAAGATATTACGTCCATGCCAGGAACAGGCTAATAACTCTCTCTCAATTAAAAGGGAATCCTTGGTCTCCGTTGGCGATTGCAAAATTTAGGAGAAAATTTACATGTGTCTTCGAACCGTTGACTTTCTAGCTACATTTGCAACGCTAATTGCGTTTGTTCCACTGAAAGCCGTGGATAATGACCGCTGCGTAATACTTGGTCGAAGAGATTTTCCTAGGAAATAAACGTAACATTCCGATTCATAGTAACAATATTGCTTGGCTTCTATTACAACATTCATGCTCATCCAAGTGAGAATATTGTAAAGGAATGCCAGACTTTATAAAACTTATGTGACAGAGAGAGAGAGAGAGCCTCTCTGAGAACTCATTTAATAGTGTAAACTAATATTCTTAAAATTGTTAAAAGTGCATCCAATTACTTTGATAGTTATGTTAGTATAAATTTATTTGAAGGAAGATGCACGGTTTTAATATGCTTAGATTTAATTTTTAGCAAATAATAGGCTATTTCAAAATAAAATTGTATTAAAAGCAGTTTTTGGTACACTATTTGTTTCATTAACCATAAACAATTTATCTTCCTCAGTTCTGGAAAAAAATTGCTTATGAGTAAAAAAAAAAAAAAAAAAGACAGATTTTTGAGAACATAATCATTTTTATATATTTTAAGAAATACTATTTAAAAGAGTTTACAAGTAAATTCTGTTAAGTTAAAGTAGCAGTAAATTGAAATAAAAATTATTTTCTTTTTTAATTTAAATAAATTATATGCTATATAGTTATACCCTTATTTATTTTGCTATATATATATATCATTTTGTTTGATTCTGCACAATAACTGACTCAATTATAACAATTAAATTCATCCTGCTGAGTTAAATTAAAATACCGAGAAAAAGGGCATATTTAATTTTCTTAATAAATGTTTAATTTAAATCGCAACTGATGACAAAGAATTATTTGAATTATTTTTCCTAGAACAAATAAATTTATACATCTAATACTGATATTTATTATTCTTAATTTTTTTGAAGAAGAATTATAGTACTTTTATTTTAAACACACATTAATTATTAAAAATAAATTCATAAGATAAAACAAAAAAGTATAAAATGTTTCTAGTTTTCAACATTTTTGGATCATAATTCAAAGAAATTCAATTCTATCTTAGTAAAAATGGCTCTTTTTACTGTTCTCTTTAAAGCAAACGTCAAATTTTGTCATTACTAAAATATTATAATTTTTATATCGATGCAAAAAATGACACGTTTAATATATTTATAACATACAAATGTATACAATATTACGAAACTACCATATTTCTGGATTTTTTTTTCTTTTGTGCTAACAATAAAAAGGATGATGAAAAAAACCGTCTTAAACCGTCTTCGCGATTATAAAAAGTACCAAGACTGTAGTTCCTAAAGTGTTCCCAATTCAGTTTTTGTGATTATTAAATGCTTAGCAGAATGTTAAAGAAATTATCCAGATTTTTTTTAAAAATTATGTATTATAAAGTTTTACACACATTACTGTTTGACCTACGTATATAAATATATCAACATAATATCTAAATGAAAGAACTATCTCGTTGAAGAACTCCAGTTGTCTGTAAAATGTTAAAAACATTCGTTTTTTTTTTTTATTTTTTTTTTTTTGGCTATGTATTATCACTTTCGTATTTAACAAATTTTAGGAAATCTAAATGCAAGCTTAATTGTAAATATTTGTTTCAGATACACCTGCATATTGAAATTAAAGTATAGGTAAAAAAATAGACACTAATTCTTAAACACTAATTAAAGTATAGAAACCAAGAACGCCTACCAATACCAGAATATCTATGAAATTAAAGTTTATGTATTCAGATAGAAGTCCATAATCCTACATTTATATATTGCAAATATAAATAAGTAGGGGTTTTTTTTTTAACCACTGCAACATAGCCATTGGTAGGAACAGTTAAAATGTATGTTATCTTGATAAAGCTTAGACCCTTATATAAAGTTTAGATTAAATCATGTTTATTTCTGTTGTTTAGAAATTATTAATAGGTGGTTGTTTTTTTATATTTTGAATGCTCAATGTTTAATATTACATTTTCAGTTACTTTCTCATTTAAAATTATTGTAATAAATTTGAAAAAAAAATTATTATAAAGAGGTGTGAGGAATGACATTTTTTCTAATATAAATTAGGTATCACACAAATTTCGTGTTATAACATTAATTATTATTTGTATTAGTTTAAATTTATAATCACTGATCAACAGCTAACCTAAAAGTCAGAGCGATCGGAAAGTAAAACCAGACAGCGCCAATATATTACAGATGGTGTTGATCAAAAACAGATAATAAAATTCTTATTGATATTCAATTAATTAATTGAATATTAATATTCAGTTACTTAAGAAAAGGTATTAATATTCACTAATAAGTCATACAAACAATAGTATTAGATTGAAACATATTTATAAATATCCAGCAAAAATAGCATTTTTCGGAAGAGAATTATTTCTTTAATAAAGTTTTTTTGAAGACTTCAGTAATCATTGTTATAATTATGAAAAAAAATTGTTGAAAAAATACTTTAACTCTGAAACACACACAGCACATAAACAGAAAAGTACTGATATAGATCGAAATGATGAATAATTATCTAAGAAATCAATTGTTTAATCACAAATTACTCTAAACTAATATCCATATATTTTCTTGTAAACTACAAAAATTTAAAACTATCCCATTTTATAAGAACAAACTATTTCCCGAAGCAACACTTCGCTTGACAGTAATTAACACTGGAGCATTCTTCACTATTATCGTATATATTTTCTCACATTTTTTATTAGTCGAACGCCTACAGCATCTCCACTCATCAGGGTTCTCCCTTGTTTTTATCAAATTTCGCTCAACTAATTTACCTTAAAGAGGTTTCTCCACGAACTAATTATTGGATGCACTTTCCCTGTCAAAAAATAAAAGTGAAACTAGATGCCCAACGTATCGATCAAGGCTGTTATGTTTTGAAGGCCCTTAGAAAAATTTACTTTGCGTTGGTGAAGTCCTTCGGGCTTTAAATTGAAAAAAAATCAAAAATAATTTTTCGCATTTTTTTGTTAGAAGGGAAATCAGTAGTTCATTTTGAAATAAGTAGTCGTTAGGTTAAATACAGACCATAGGGATGGACTTTTATTTCTATTGATTCATGTACAGTTGTTTTTCTCATTACCTCAAGAGGCCAAAAGTCAAACTACCCAATATAAAATATATATATATAATTCTCATCTTAAAACTCAGAAAAAAAGTTATTGTATATTTAAGAGCTTTTGTGTTTTACTTTTTCAAATATTGAGATTTAATCCAATATTTTTCAATTATTTATCGCAATTATTTTCTAACGCAATTATAAAATGAGTCACTGAAAAATAGAAAAAATGACGTTTTATATTTTTAATTAATGATATCTGTAGCAAACAGTCATAAGGCAGTTAGATTATGTAATATTTTTTCAAGTAAAATGTGTGCAAAAATTAAAACACTGTCGATTTAAGATATTTTGTAATTTCGATTTATGTAATTCTAATCTACTGAATTAAGTATAAGATTAGATATTTATGAAATATAGAAAATCTTTTCTCCTGTCAACTCGCAAAATCTAAAAGATGAAATTAAAGTGTCTGAAAACAAATATGCATAACCAGTTAATTTTTAGGGAAAGCTATATTGATAATCAAAAGAGATATGATGTCTTGAAACATTAGGAACAATATACTTCACTGAGAGAAAGTAGAACTACAACGTTACCAGAAGCTATTCGTTATCGTGTATCAGATTTTAAGATTCTGAAGCGTTCTAGAAAATGTACTTTATACTGATATATATACAAATGCGATTCAAGATCGGTATCTTGAGGAACATACCCGTATTGACCTAAATAATCCTTTTCCATTATTCAATTAACTAGAGTATCTTCAAACCAAATCTAGATTTCACTGTTTTGCCAAATCTATTGGAGGAAAAAAACTTATAGTTACTTCAGCTTTCGAAATATATACCTTTAAGTCCATAATGTAAACTATAACTTTATGTCCATAAGCTGTCAACTGCCAACCATAGTTCATAGCTAGTCCTCATTGTTGAAAGACAAAAAAACACTATATTTAGTAATGGATGTCATTCTAATAAGACAACAATAACATTCGCTTCTAGAGGGTCTGAGGCCAGCGATCTCAGTCAACCTTTGTTTTTTTGTGTCTACAGAGCCATTATCCTTCTGTGATTGAGAGACACGCTATCTTTTACAACAGTTGTCCCAGTCTAGTCATCTTGCTTACAGTTTTAAACGTACTAAGATATAGTGGTTCCGTATAGTGTTTGGTAGCATTAACTTTCAGTGTAAGTCATCCTGTTGTCAATTTTCATAAAAGTAATGTCAGGTCCCATATGACTCTTCCATGCGTTTAATGCTAATTTATGATGAATTAAGTCTTTAGACATTTTTTTCATATAAAGTGTCTGGGATGTGAAAAATTACCAGAGTTTGATATCACAAAATGTCTCAGAACATGAGCAATAATGTTTGAAAATACTCTTTTGGTAGAATAGCATACAGAGTCTTTATCACTGTTTACCTAGATCACAAATACTTGCAAAATGATGATTTAATTTGAATATTCAATGTGAGTTTGTAGAACTTATGACTTAAAGTTTTAATGCTTCCCTCGTCTAACGTGGTCTGTACACGTTTAATTTCAAGAAAAGTTTTCAATTTTACGAAGTTCTGATTTTAAGAGATGTGTTACCGGTCCCCATAAGTTCCAAAAAATCAGCATCTACTATATATTTTTTTTAAAAACAGTTACTACAAGGATGCGGAAAGAAAGAGAGATTTTATGCCTCATGCGTTTTTCTTTACTTGAAGTGGTTATGAATGAATTAAATTTTAAAAGATTGCAAGAATCACATGCATTCCTTCTCGAGACTATCAAATTGCCAAAACGGTGTTACATTTATTTTGCTGTACAAACAATAAGAAATATTTATCTACTTATAATGATATAAGATATGTAAATACTTCTGGACACCCAAAATTCAATACCAAAGAAAACAAAGATATAGCAAAAATGCATTTAGTATACAACATTTTGCTATATCTCGGCTTATGTATCAAGTTTTTTGTGAAGTGTGTGGATAACAAAATCATTCGTTAATTTGCAACCACTATTGGTTATAATCATTATCGCATACGTCTGATGCAAAGAAAGTTTGGATACATCCTTAAAATACAGCAGTTCTAACGGTTTTCAAAATATTACCAAAGTATATCAATCACAGCAACGGATGGTGTAACCTGAGCCAATTATTGTGCAATCAAGAAGGCACATTTTCTATAGGCGATGTGTTGGACGAAAAAGTAGGCAAGGAAACAAACTTATATGATTGATAAATAAGAGAATTCTGAAACATAACATTATGCATTTAGTCGTGCATTACCCGTGGAAATATGACTAATGACAGGTGCTGGAGTTGTGGGAGGACCACAAGTTCTAATATTTCAGAGATGTAGTGATAACTGCCCAATGTACTAGCAATGCATGCATACTGGATTGATGCGAGAGTGAATTTCAATTTTACCTTAAATAATAATATTGGATGCAGGACTAGAGTATGCAAACATAATACCACAATACCTTTTTCTAACAGTTTTTTTAAACTTCCTAATTTCTAATAGTTTTTTTTTAACTTCATTTATATTCTATAAATTCCTATCAAATTTAGTTTAAAGTAGTTACTTTTTCTATACATTTCTATAATTCTTTTCTGAGTTTTAAAATCTACGAAAACAGAGTAAATAGTGGTTACTATACAGTTTATTTTGCAACTTATATCTTTCATTATTAAGTATTTTGACATTTATAATATATTACAAAACCACTATAAAATTATGTTAATTATTTAAATATTTTTATAAAAATCAGAAGCAGAAATGTATGTTTTTAATCAGCTACTTTTATCTTATTTGATCTTATTTTATAATAATATCTTTGTATGAAAATTATAAATTGATATAAATTCGATGAGAAATTTTTAAGGAAATCATTATGTAATAATAAATCCATGAAAGTTTATTGTAAAACAATATTTATTATCATGTAATGAGTGTTAAACTTACATAAAACATAATTTTATCTAAAAATAAATGAACTTATGTGAGTGCATACATATTATAATACAATAAATGTATTAACTCCCAAAAGAATTTATTTCTAAGGAGACACTGAAACAATATATTATTTATTTTTAGTATATATAATATATTCTTAATAAAGTCAACATATTTTGCTTTTTATAAATAACTATTAAAGTTTGTAAATTAGTATATTAATTAAAACAATTTTAATCAACAACTACCTTGGAACTATGAATTTTCTGTTATTAACCCGACAGATATCCAAATAGTGCTTCCTTTTAAAATCTTAATTGACATTAATATAAGATAGACAAATCGATTATGTTTTCACTCAATTACTTCACTGTCTTCATATCAACGCAAAGCTACTTTCTCATCAACTTTCAACAACTAATTGAATAACATCAGTGCCTGAGCATATCTTTTCCCGATTACCACAACTTTAATCCGTTAGAATTATAAAGTTTACCAGGACACTGTCAGACAGGCCATAACTTGAAGCATTAATTAATCTTCAAACATCAGCAAACTGAGATCCTGTTCTCTCAAGACAGCGTCTTTTCGACGTTCCACAATCTATCAAGAGGCATTGGTCGTTGGCGGGGAAATTATGATGCCAGCTGCCGCCAGCGTTCTCGCCAACTAATTACATTTCGGGGACGACCGGGAATGGAAGTCTTTCCGGCATCATTAAAAGTTTCATGCGGCATGCCCGACAGACCCCTGATATGCAGATAATTGCTTCTCTTACAAGTATGCTAACTGAACAGCTTGTCTGATGAAGCAAATGTTAACATCGGACCGTTGACAACTTCTGCAAGCCATTTCAGAGAAATCATAAATCTTACTCGACTTCCCATTTAAAAATTTAACCGCTTAATTTTTTTTTATCTTTCTATTAATTAATGCAAAACAAGTCTATGGTAATACTGGGTGTAATATATGGACATGTTAGACAAGTTATATATTTAAATAACGTTATTAAGCTTCAACAGAAGGTTTCAGCAAAATTAATCACGCTGTCTCCTCTTATCTGAGATATATATACAACATTTTTCCTGTATGCAAGGCAGAATGAATTAATTTTTGCCATGAGATTTCTTTGAAAATACTAATAGTTTTTGTGTTAATAAGCCTTCGCAAACTTAGTTTACAGATTATGTTGATCAAAAAAAAAAATTAAACAAAATTTAAAGACGAGTGTTTGGACCTCGATTGTATGTAGTTTATAATTTTTTAAATGTATGTTAATTTATTTTATTAGGTTAAAATAAAATTATTTATATATATATATATAAATATAAGAATTAAAATTTATAATGAATAAATAATATTCACAATAAATACTTAACATTTGAATTCTTATTTGGAAAAAACAATCATTTAAAAATAAAACTTCAAAAATGAAACTGTATAAAAGTTGATTTCAACAATAAGTAACTTGACAAATTATTTGTGGCAACTAAACAGAAATCACATAAACAGGATATGCATTATTAAATTATTGTTTAATGTAAACTAAAACACAAAGTTTTATATTATGGTATATGTGAATAAATGAAAATATGAATCATCACTTTATGCTTCAAATCGTACAGATAGACCTAAAATAATATTCATACTAGTCAAGAAGAAAATATTATTTTAAATTTGTATCTAACGCAAAACATTTTAATGTCATTACTTTAAGAAACTAATTACAATTTTTGATATTTTTAGTAACGAAAACACCACCTAGTGAATTAATTATACTTTTCCATACACATTTGCATAGATCTAAACTTAAATCATGCTTTTTTAATAACTGAATTGCCTTGAGTAATTTATAAGCAATTGATAAAGAAAATAACATAGATTATCTTATAATGAATTATAAACATTAGCGAAATGATTCTTGGAAACATAAATATCATAAATATTTCGAATATTATCAAAATAAATGCTGATAAGAAATTATAGTAAAGTAACAAGTGCAAAATAACATGAAAAAGATTGTTTAAAAATTTTGAAAATATGTATTTTAATATCTATAATAAATTTAATAACAGTTTGTTGCTCTTTAGTAATTAGAAATTTTTAAAATTAGAAATTTTCAGCAAGAGCTTTTTATGAAATTTTTTAATGAAATACATCTGAAGTAAGCAAGTATAAGTGATGAATGGAATACAAAAGGAAACGTGACATTTCTTCTTTGCATACACGAATAAATCTCAGTATGTTTACTGCCAAATTATTTAATAAAAAAATTTAATATTCCCTCTTTCTAAAAATCTTTTTCGCTCAAAAATATTTCACGTTTATTTACATGCGCTCACGCATTTCATTTAGAGATTTTTACTCATGGCATCCATGCGCCTTTCATGTTTTTGATGAAGTGCATCCATCAATTCAAAACAGAAAAACAATAGCTGTATCCTGTTTATGTCAAGATGCTTGAAGAATGGCTGATTAATGTGAGTAATTCCATGACCATTCTTCTGCATTCAACTACTGCTCTCAATTTAATAAGTATTCTTGCGAATGCACATTTTTTTTCCTCTCAAAAATACACTGAAAAAGTGTATTTCAAAATATATATTTTCTTACTTTCTTCTCTACCGGAACACATTTTTCTTAGAAATGGATTTGCGGTAAATAAGCCACACCGCAGAGTAGTTACCCCTTTAATAAATACATCTACCACATCTTTTTAAAAATGTTAGATATAAAAAAAATCTATTTTAGAAAGTCACGTTTCCAATTTTGGTGTTTTTTTTTCTCTATTGAAACTGGTGAAATGTGAGGAAAAAGGTTACGAATTGATAGTTTCTCTCTCTTTCATTTTCTCTCTGGCAACGAGTGCTCCTGAAGATATGGAAGAGGGAGATTTTTATTGGAAAAAGTGTTTTTTAACTTTGCAATTTTTCATTTTTAGTAAAGTTTGGAAGGTATGGAGTGGTACTTCTTTAAGAAATAATTTTTGTTATTTTTCTCCTTTTCTCTATACCCAAAAATATATATCTTGAAATTCAAACAGCCCATCTATATTTCTGTGAATACCTTTTTTTTAACTCTTTAAGTTAAGTATAGTCTTAAGAATAACATTTATTCATTGGTCCTCACTTTGTTGTTTAATTTATAAAGATCCATCCAAGACGGTTATTGTAATTTGTCAATGTGTAATTATAATTTATATTTTTCATTAATTTTTCTAATATAACACACACACAACTTATATAGATATATGTTAAAATTAAAAATAAATTTTATTCAAAATTTTAGAAATGTGAAATTCATTGAAATTTGGATATAAATTTTTAACTTCTTAAAAAACTTTCTTACTATAAAGTTTTGTAAATTTAATAACATGTTCTGTTTTCATTCTAAAACACTAAGAAAATTTCACTAACACTGCCTCGAACAGCATTCAATTATAGAAGAAATTATTTTAAGTTCGAAGAAAAAAGCATATTTTCAACAACAATATTTTGTACAATATATACATAGCAGGATCAGTTAATTTTCTGTAAAAAATTAAAGCCGTACTTTCAAAATTAGAAAATATTTTAAATCATATGTTTTGGTATAAAAATCAGTTATTTGTAATTTAGGTTAAAAGTAATTCATTCTAAAACACATCATTTACCTTATGTAAATCTTTAAAATTATTAATATTTTTAAATTTGTTAATTCTCTTACACAGTATTAACTGGAATAAACAGTTCTACTTTTTGATAAGCATTAACAATACTTTTAAATCAATTATGAAATCAATTCATGTAGTAAAATTTCAAAGTATACTTTTTAATTACAATTCAGATACAGAATGAAATTTTAGATGATCTAAAAATTGTTTTATATAAAATACTTGTTTATTTCAAGTGTCCGACTTTAATGCCATTTAGAATAAGGAGCAGAAATGCTGGCATCCTGTATAGTGGGGCATACTAGGAGTGTGCCATCGTAAACCTGTTGATAAATAGGTCTTCGTAAATTATAAACAGGAACAAAGCAGATGACTACTTGCCATACACACCGATATCATTTTACTTGGAGGACATTGCTGTCACAACCTATTTCACGTGTCCTAATCACCATTAACATATACGACAGATCTCCTATTTTTAAATCTTATTATCTTAGGGTTTAGAGGACTATTTCTTTTCCAATCAATCCTTCATGTCTCACTAATATAAAATTGCTAGTTGTGAAATAAAATTTTGAATTGAAAGTAAATTCATTATTTACGTAGTAAAATATAAAAAGAAAAGAACTTGAAATATATATTTTTTCGTTTGAAATATTGGCATCGAAAAGTAAATCCATTGAATATTTTTTTACTCGGAATCTTATAATTCTCTTTGTTTCGTGTAACAATGTTACTATAGTAAAAGTATGTTTTTTAAGAGAAACTATTCAAAAACAGATATAAAAATATTCTTATAGTTTCAATTAAAGTAATGTGTCCCCAAAATACAATTATTTTAAATTGAAAAAAATAGGGAAAATTTTAGACTATCTTGATATAGTTACATTTTAATACCATTTTAATTTCCTTTTCACCTTTACAGAGACAAAAAGGTATGGAATCAATTATTACTAATATTTTAATAACGGCGGCCATTGGGGATTAACCTTTCGCCACAAGGTGAGACATTTATCGATAACCTGTGAACCAACTCATACCTGTTGTTACCTGTGAAAAAAGTCACGGAGGCATATACCATTACCCATTGATTGGATAAACCACATTCATACAACATCTCAGAAGAGGGGACAGTAACACCCAAGAAAAAAATTTCCATGTCCAAAGTACCGGTATTCGAGCCCGGGATCCACAATTCAGGAGCACGAAACTATAATAACTCAGCCATCGGTCGGCGTGATCAAGTAATATGCACTTATGGAAATATCTTTAAAACATTATATTTTTAAATAAGATAATTATCTATTGTTAAATAAAGCAAATTATATATATATATATATTTCTCTTATAGCTTCAGAATAAATATTATAGTACTTTATTTCGTAAATAGGTTTCAAGAGTAATTAAATTGGGTAAATTTCAATTGAATTCCCACCAGATTTCTCATTAACATTATTTATTTGTCATTACACTTTTTTATATTTCGAAGACAAGGATTATAGAAAACTTAGTTTAGCTATTGCGCTCACTCCTTTATAAAAATCTTTTAAGGTTCTGTAAGTGTTCATTATATATATATACAGTCGTGGCCAAAAATGCGGACATTTTGGAAATTTTTATGTTTTTGAACTTTGTATGCTTATAGAAAGCGTTACGTTTCACAAAATGCAAACTTGTATACATCCTTTTAAAAGAATTTATTACTGAAGTCAATACAAAACAGAAAATTCAATTATTTGCAATGCAAAAAAGTTAAACGATAATAGTTATCGATATACATTAGATAGTGCTGATTGCAGTGAGTTATCAGTACTTAGTAGTTAGTAGAGTACCTTTTAATTTTTGATTACAGCTTCATATCAACGTTTCATTGAGCTGATAAGAGTTTTATGCTTTTCTTTCGTTATTACATGATG
This sequence comes from Latrodectus elegans, assembly GCA_030067965.1. Taxonomy (NCBI): domain Eukaryota; kingdom Metazoa; phylum Arthropoda; class Arachnida; order Araneae; family Theridiidae; genus Latrodectus; species Latrodectus elegans. The sequence continues at coordinate 79,131,802 of CM057820.1, read as the reverse complement.
CCAGGAAACAACTGTACTCTGAATTAGTTCTCTTTTATTTAATGGGCGCCTTATTAAAGTATATATACATTTATTATACACTGCAGGACAATTGCTAAGGACGGATAACACTATCATCCATAGCCACCACAAAATGAAAGGAAGCAACATATGGAAAATTAAAAGAATATATACATTTATTATACACTGCAGGACAATTGCTAAGGACGGATAACACTATCATCCATAGCCACCACAAAATGAAAGGAAGCAACATATGGAAAATTAAAAGTGCGGTATATAGTAAGAAGAAATATGTGTATGCAAATTTTTTCCACGTCTGTTCATCACGTGATAGCGTTCATAAGATCTTTAAAGGTTTTGACGCATGTGGACAGTTGTTGTTTCAAGTCAAAGTTTTATAAGAAACATTTAATAGACGAACTTGAAATTTTTGGCATGTCTTTCCGACATCACTTAGATGTTTTTATGCGTTGCCAAATTATTGGAAAGATCGAAGAAGCGCGAAAAATAACAGATGTTGCCAGGGAGTTCGACATTGCTAACAGCGTTGTTTCACGGCTGTCGAAGTCATTTAAAGCTACTGAAATGTGTAGTAGGCGGCACGGGGGAGTTCGTGTTAGAAGTACGACACCTAAAGAAGACAGATATATCGTCCTATCAGCAAAAAAGAACAGGCGCACCACAGATCAGCAGGTGGCAAATCAGTTTATTGCTGCTTCAGGAAAGCAGATCTCCCGAAAAATAGCCAGCCGTTTGAGGTTAGGAGGACTATATGCCCTCAGACCTGTTGTGTGTGTCTCATTGACCAGACACCACCGTACTGCCAGTTTAGTGTGTCGTGAGCATCGCAATTGGACTGAACAGCACTGGGCATGCGTACTATTCTCAGATGAGAGTAGGTTCAATCTGTCATCGGATTGTAGACGCCAACAGATCTGGCGGAGAGGAGAAATGCTTATCTTCCAGAAAATATCAGGAATATCATGGGCCCGCATCATGATAAATGGCCGAACGCCCCTAATTGTGGTTGCGAATGGGACTATGATGGGCCAACGATACATTAATGAAGTTCTACTTCCTCTTGTTCGCCTTTTCCGTGGTGTTGTCAGTGATAAATTTGCTTTTTATGGACGACAACGCAACATGTCATCAAAAACTCGTTGTTCAGGATTGTCTAGACAGCGAGGGTATTCAACGTCTCGTATTGCCATCATGCTCTCCAGATCTAAACCCTATTGGAAATGTGTGGAATGCTTTGGGGAGGCAAGTTGCTGGTCGAAACTATCCTCCGACAAACAAGAACACCCTCATCCGTGCACTCACAGAGGAATGAAATAAATTGCTTCATCACTGCTGGATAATGTTTTGCAAAATATGATACGACGTGTGGAATGTTGCCTCACACTCCATGGTGAACATAACCAGTACTGATACCTTTCTTCAATGTGCCTGCTGACCTTTAGATGCATTGTTCTATTTTTCCGTATGCAGCATCAAATGAACACTTTTTTTTTTCTTTCAGATGTTTCACAGCTTTTGTACTTTCCAGAACAATAAATATTCTTTATTCAAATGTCTGAACAGTGTGACAACTATATTTTATCCTACTAGGCCTCATGTCTCGCTTAATGTTGTTATGCTACATTGCATTTTATGATCCATCCTTAGTCCTTAGCAATTGTCCAGCAGGGTATATATATATATATATATATATATATATATATACCATAAAATTGAAAACATATTATTCAAGATATATTTCTCATTATTTTTCATAAACAGCTTTAAAAAATGTTAAATAATTTCTAATTTATTTTATAAATGGAAATTAAAACCTTTTAATAACTGCAAACTTACGTCAAACACTTAATTTCTCGTAAATATTTACATTTCACTTTGAAAATTTTATCCTCAGATAAATGAATATAAATCTTCTAAATATATTGGCTATACTTAATGATATACAATTCATTATTTTAATGTGTATATATATGTATATATATATATATATATATATATATATATATATATATATATATATATATATATATATATATATATATATATATATAGTGTACACTGAAAATGATATTAATCTGGAAAATATCTTTTATCCAGGAAATTCTGAGTTTTATGGTTTTCTAAGTAATTTGATTCTAAAACACTTTTTGGAAATTTTAAGGTAAATTTGTTTTCCTATCAATACCCAACACACACACACACACAATTGCTACCAATTTTATCCTTGAGTACCAACTGCGATTGATTTCACTATAATTCGCAGCTCTTTTTCTGAGACCTAGCTTCCAAATCTAATATTCACGAGCAGCTAAGCGGTTGGCGAACTTCTTTAAAGTAAAACATTTCTCTTTTAGTAGAAAAGACAGCGTCAGAGAATGAGTTTCTGCTCAAAAGGAAAAGTAATAGTGGAGCATTTCGATTCTATTTATACAACGATTGTCCCAATGATCCCAAAGATAAGGATGGATCAATCAGGAATCTCTATTGCTGTCTGAAGGGAGAACCTTTTCAATATCCACTCTGAAGTTCGAAACCTGGACGTGAAGTGAAATGAAGAAAAGAGGTAGGGTGAATATGGGGGGTGAGTGAGAAATAATTTTAGGCATCATTGCCCGATGCCTTTTCGCCCGATTTGGAATTTTCTGATGTTTATGGCGCTGTGTTGTTGGCAGTAGCAATCGTCCGAAGAGGGAAGAAGAATTTTCATTCTTTTTCTTTTACAGAATCTTTGTTCTCTTTTTGACTTTTGACAAAAGGTTATGTGTTTTCAGAGAAGCGGAAGAAGTGGTGTGAGAGGCGGGGAATGTTTGGGTGATTTATTTGACATTACGGTTGAAATACTGTGCCCAGGATATTTTGAACCTTTGATGTAGAGCTTTTGGAAGCCCACTCTTGGCACGGTACAGAAATACGAATAATAAGGTAGCAAAATGTTTGTTTTGGAGGCTATGAATCTATTAAGATATTTTACAAAATGCAAATATATTAGTTCGGACACTCCAAAGCTACCTGGAAGTTTTAAAATTAATGAATATTGGAATATCAATTGCAGTTTTAATATACTGATATTTAGGCATAATACTGTCCAATGCATTTCCAAAATACTTCAAATCTATTGTGTAATAATTTTATCAACTTATTTTTAGTATACTGCATGTTTTATTTGAACTGGCCCTCGTGGGCAACACAGTGACTAATAAATCCCCAAACTGGTTTAATACGAAAAAAAGAAAGTTCTTAACATCAATTAAATAAATTGTTTGCTTTGGAAGCTGTATATTTTTACTTTTCAAGGAACAAAAAATCATGAATATTTTAGATAAAAGAATAATGCGATAATATTAAAACTTATTAAAACATATTAAACTTCATAAAGTACTTAGATCACAAATGTGTATAACTTCTCTAATTTAAATATCAACTGTTCAAGCAATTTTATCTCTTCGTGAATACTTTCTCATCTTTTCTTGAATAAGAGAATTTAGAATAGTAAGTAAAGTAAATTATTTGTTTAACTATAAATCTATATCAATATTTTCAAAATGAGTAAGCAGAAGACGTTTAATTGATCAGAACATTACAAAGATTTTTCGAAAAATTAAAATGCATTTTCCAATAATAGTGTAGAAATCGAAAGCACTTTGAGACAACATTCGGCCATTCTTTTCACCTCCGCTCTTTAAAACTGAAGAAAAAAGGATAGCATCGAATACGGCAGATGCGATAGGTATGGGTCGTACAGAATACATCGCTCTATGCAATTTCTATTTTGGCTTCTAAAATAAATTTTATCGGATTATTATGCTTTTGGCAACGTCAGTCTCATTATGTATAATTAATCAATTATTTAGGCTTCTTAAACCGTCTAGTGAATAAATGTTTTGATATTGGAGACATCGAATTCGGAGTTAATGATTAGTTGAGTGTTTTGGTTTCTTAAACCAACTTCATATGAAAATTATCAATGTTTGAGAGGCCAGTCTCTTTTAAATATATTTTTTGTATTCTCAAGTCATATTTAATTTTTAATGTGTTTTTTTTTTCGTTATGCTTGGGAAAATGAATTAAAAGTAGCATCTGTAATTTTTGTTTGAGATAATCTCCTCAAAATCTACGCAAATTAATATACAAATGGAATACTATCTAAAAATATAAATTAAAAATTTATGGACGGATTCAATGATCAGTAAATAATTTCAGATTTTGGATATAGAGTTCATCAAAGTATACTTTTAATATGAAAGAGAAACCTTACAAGTTTGTTGGTAAAATGTTTGTTTTAGAAGCTACAAAAAGAAATCATTCAAATATATTTTAAAATACTAAAACTGGAATTTTTTCAAGAATGTAATTATTAACTATAAAAATATTAAAATTAATTCCTTTTTAAGAGATTGATAATTTAAAAAAAAGTATAGTATATAATCCAAAGGTCAATTTTGCTGCTTTCAAAATTAATTCCTTTTAAAAAATATTTTTTAGTTTTTAAATGTTATTTATAGTTTATAATTGAAAAAACAGTTCCGTAGTATTTTTGCAAGCTTATAGAACTTTATTGAAATACTAATCCCTATTTTCTAGCGATGAGTATTTATTTGCCTTGTAAGGAAAATCCTAAAAATCATATTACTGTATACCTTATTATTGCTATTTATACTTTATTTTTTCTATTACTCAGAAGAGGTCCCGTATTCGATTCTCTATTCTTTTTTTAAATCTCACTTAAATTATGAATCGACACCTTGTAACATTTATTATGAAGTTTTAGATCATTTAAAGCATGATTTGAATTATGAATGTGATATTTTTAGTGTTATAAGTCTCAGTCATGAAGAAATATCCATATTTAGTAAACATTTTTTAATGTAGAATATAGCAAAATTTCCTTTGGTTAAACAAAATAAGAAAAAATAATTACCCATTCTTATCTCTCTTGTAAGAATGATGTAAATAAATCTTTGAAATAAATTAAATACTTTTATGTTATTTTCCAGCTGATTGAAAATATGAAATTTTAGACATTAAATGAAATATTAAATACCACTCGCATTTCCAGCTTGACTTATCTAATGTAATTATCTAATAAATTTTAGTCAACCCCAGGTTTGATATAATACAGCTATACTAAATATAATTCAATAAACAAGCATTTCGAATGGTATATTTCCTTTCTCAATTTATTGAACAAATTCAAAATGACCACATGCTAGAAAATTTATAATAAGTAACTCCATAATTTAATAATCATAATGAACTGCAAACGCCCACACTCTACATGGCTTGATTCACAGATCCATAACTGGCTGACCATCGGCCGGATCTGGACGTTTCGCATATGGAGAATCTCTTTTGGATTTAATTATATTAAATTAAAAATCGCCTTTAAAATCAAAGTATTGTAATCACTGGAATCGGAAACTAGACACTGGCTATCGGCTGACCAGAATCCCTAATCGGACATTCCACCCTTTGTTCTTAATTCAATAAGTTACCACCTTCTGTCCGGGATTTCTAAGTGGACTCCAATTAAACCTGATCCAGTTTACCAAGAGGGAAAAAAGAAAAAGGGCAATTCAAATAGGGTGCCCCGCATCCCTAGCTGTGAGTCATACCACAACAGTATGTAATTGAATTATCATCACGGAGCTTGTTCCCCGGCTTCAACTCGAAATCGGAATCTTGGCATTGTTCGTGGGCACCGAGTGTGAACACCCTTTTCGGTGAGGTAGCATTAAACACTATGATTTTCACTGCATCCCTCACCATGGGATCTCCTCTTCGCATGCTTTTCGGCTTTATTTGCGATTTTGTTGAAATGGGTGGGACAATGTCTACTCGGTTTTCTCATGTTAAGTTAGTGACTCAGTCTCACGTGAATAAAGATATGTGTTTGTTTTAGATACGAGGTGAATTAATACGGTAATAGCTTAAAATTCGCGAAATATAATTTGAAAAATTTCAGCAAGAATAAAGAAAATTTTTCGGTTTACCACTTTCAATATATTTATAAAAGGCAATTATGTGTGCTTAATTTATTTTTGATTTCTGCATTAAAATGAAATAAGCAGAAATGCAAAAATAGTTCTGTATGTTTTTGCTAAGTTCAAGAACGTTATTTTTATCACATTTACAAAATGTATTTCGGTTTGCTTTCCGATCTTCTATAAAATACGCATTTATAGGCGATACTATTAGTATTTATAGTTTCCTTTCTCAAATGAGAAAATTAGGATTTTGATAATTCAAATCATTCGTTTCCCGAAAAAATCATTGTTTTAACTGTATAACGTTTCAAATAACTAATTCTATTGGATAGTCATTACGAAAGTTTATCCGTCTTTTGAGTATTTTGAATCATATTAAAAAAATCTCTACTTTTTCTCCTATTTAATATCCCCCCCAAACCAATGTAAACTAACAGTATATTGCAAATACTTATCTGTTTAAAGATCTTTTGATAGATCAGAATTAAATTTATAATTTTCAAGAGGTAAAGTTATAACTAAACTTTTGCCCGAGAAAAAAAGATCTGATTTAGTATTTTTCAGTTTAAAAATGAATAATGTCAACATTGATCAACATTGCTTTATTGTTGCATGTTTATACAAAAGTATGTTACTTATTTGCCATCATTTTATAAAATTTACATACTTTTGCTTCCCTTATAAAGTATTTCTTTTTCGCTTTTGAAATTTCTTTTCAGCTTTTATATACTAAATTTCTCCTGTTTTTCCTCTATCTGTAAGAATTACTTCTCCGCTATTAACGGCTGAATCAAAATTTAGAAGAAATTTGATGGTAATTCAACTTTATGATGATGAATCGATTTTTAATTAATATTTTTTTCTCGTTGCAGCATTTATTCTTGACAATTTTCTGCAAATTTGAATAGCATAGATATCTAATGGAAAAGAATAAGAATTCACTATCAAATACTTCTGTATCGATTATGAATAGATGTTAGTAAGTATTATTGATCTCCAAACAAGGTGGGTTAATAGAAGTCGAAAGTAAAAACTTTATAAGTAAGAAACACAATAACCAAGCTTGTATTTTACTTTTTTTAGAACTGTCACATTTGTTCACTTTGAGAGTAAAGTGTAAATGAGTACTACGTTCTACTTAAAGGTATTTTCTTAGAATAAAACACGAATTTTCCAAATGTGTCTGGTGAACAAAATCACTAAACAAGGAGTAAAGTGTTTAACAACTTTCAGCTCAAGTTCCCTATAAAATGATAACTTTATCAAAGAATAAATCTCTTAGTACAGTTCAGTATTTTATTGCATTAGGATTTGTTCAACAAATAATGACACCTTGCCTTCTTCATTATTATATTTATATTCGTCTGCAAATTAAACAAAAACTTAGAATTGCCATGAAGATCTGCATACTTTTAACTTATTAGGATAATTTTATCAATTTTTACTTTATGAAAAAATATCCAAAAATTATGAATAATTTATATGTAAATCATTTGATAAAAGAACATTGCTTCTAATTTCAAATTTTAAGGTTTTTAATGTCAATGTCAGAAAATTTATGTGAAGCTCTTTGGAACAATTAACTTAAAGTTTTATAGGCTCTGCCAGAATAATTTAGAATACTTTCGATTTATAATTAGTAATTTTATAAACTGGACAGTTTCTTATTTTATTGAAAAATATTTTAAGTAACTTATATGGTTTTAAGTATTAAACACATTTTCAAATATATATACTGCTTTCATAAAGTTAAAAATATTATTTTTAAGATTTTAATTTTATTTTTAAGAAATGGTCACTTAATATACTAAATCTAGTTGAAATAAATATTTTCAGTTAAAAGTTAGTACTTTTTATAAGGATATTTGAGTGTGCTTATATAATATTTAGAGTTAAATATTACTTAAAAGCATCATTTTAGTTTATATTTTATTATATTTAAATTTTTAAAGTTTCAAATTTATATTAAATATTTTAACATGATTTGACAATATAAAAGAGATAATTATGGACGGTTTAGAAAAAAAAATATTTTAAAGTGATTATTAGTCGCCTATAAACTGATTTAAATCGTGTATTTCTGAGTGCAGTGATGTTAATTCATAATAAAAATACATCGTTTTTAAAATTTAAAAATATTATAAATGTGAATTTTTTATTATAAATATTTATGATGAATTATTTTAAATAATAAGGAAATAAATTAAGCTATTAAATTTAAAAGTACAAAAAAAAAAAAAAAAACTATAATATTTAAGTGTGAAAACTTAAAGTTTGTTTCTCTTTAAATGTTTCGCCTGAAGAACATCTAAATTTTAGATTCAATTTTTGACTCAAATTTGAGAATTCAAAAGCATTTTTCATGTATGAGAATAAATGATAGAGTTTAGAGCTCTTTTAGTTTTATATACTTCACAGAATATTCGTTTTAGTGTTACAACTATTAAATTGCATAACACAATAGAACTTAATTTGAGAAATAATAACTCTATCTAGAACTTGTATTGTTTCAAACAATATGGAATTATTTCAATATAAATTACAAATGAATCATGTCTATTTATTCAATTTCAAATAATAGTTTTATTTTCATCTAACAGCATTATTCATTATTTTATATTTCAACGATTTTTCCAGATTAATTATGCATAAATAAATTATTATTATGTGGGTAAATAAGGCAGTGAACTTTTATAAAATAGCCGGTATAGTATAAAACCAAATTTTAAATAGTCCAATTAAACGTAGAAGAAAACATCATCGCATATTTATGTTATGAGATTTATTACAAACTGTTGAGATATATTTTAATTTCACATATTTTAACTAATAGTTAACATAATTCAAGTTCATGAAACATTACAAATATGATACGATTTACATTTTTAAAGTTCCATTGTATAAGTATCCATTTGTTTATATTCTCTTGTTGCATTTCCAATAGCATTATGTTGAATCTTAATATTTCTAGGCTAATAAAAAATTAATGGCTTATTGATAAACTGAAAAAATTTCTTGGATAAGTTCTCTGATCCCATATATGAATAAATTCTTTTAAAAATTCAACTTCTATCTTGATATAATTTGTTGCTGACTGTAATATTTTCTATTAACTTCTTCATTGTTCTCAAAGATTTTTCCCGTCATCCTGCCCAGTTTAAACAAATTAGATTTGAACCTAACAATTCTAATGATCAATAATTCTAATTATAATAACGCAATTTTTTCGGAAATGAATAACGTAAATATATTAATATTTCTAATTCTTTTAATTTTTTTCTCCAATTGTAAAACTGTACGACAGTACACGAAACTATAATTCCTATAGCATTGCATATAGCTACGAAACAGAAAACAAAGAAAATATCATACATTACGTTTATAGAGACGTTTATAACAAATAAAAAAAAAGATTTATTCTTAACAGAGGTAAAATTTCTCGTGCATTTTTTAAAGAGTAACTAAAATTTGCTTTAAAACATTTCCAAAATACTCAAAAAATGGGTTAATAAAATAAAGTATGTAAGCCAAAAGTGAAACTCATTTTGTATCTAAAGCAAAAAATGTATTTCAATCTGTTGTTTGCAAAAACTTTTATCCAACCAATAGATTATTCAAACATTAATGCGAGGGTCATTGAAAAAAATTAATTTTGTAATAGGATATAGGAAAAAATTGCATAAGAATTTTAAATCTACAACCCTTCAAACTTCATTTCAGAATACACTATATTTCTTACTTCTAATTTAAATTAAAATTGAAATTGTTTATATCATTTAAAAACTTTTTTTATCATATAAACTTCCAAAACTTGAAGCTATGAAACCCTATAAGGTCAGCCTACAAAATATGCAAAAATTAATCATAGATTAATAAATCAAGTAACTCAATTAAAATATTCTGATAGTTGAATAAAAAAAACGTGCTTTTATTCATTTTTAATTTTTTTTTCATTTTTATTATATTTGAAAATATTTTTTGTCAATAACATTTTCATTCACAAAAAAAGGCTACTTATTAACTTAGTAAGTAATTGAAATAAACATAAGCAACATATACTTCTATAATATAATTTATAAATCAATTTACTGTAAAAAATGAATTTAAAATAAATTATAATTTTAATTAATTTATTTCTCACTTACAAATTTTACAAATAGCCTATACAGGGATAAATTCAGCACTCATTTAATAATCTAATTTACATATAATGCAATTTTAAAAAAATGTATACTTTATTATTTTATAACTTAAATGTAAATCCCTTAAAAATTTAATGTGCTTAGAAAACTCTGTTTACAAATAATAAAACATTTTATTGCAAACGAGACCAAAAATGACCTTTTATGGTTAAATCAAATTTTCTTTCAATAAAATTTAACTCTTTCTTTTACTGGAAGTTTTAAATAAAACAAGAATAACAATTATCACATAAGGAAACTGAAATTTATTTTATTTAAAATACATATGAGTAAGAATTGATACTTAATATTTTTATTGCTTGAAAAGAATGTCAACTATAGGAACAATTAAGATAAGGTAGCGTGAGTATTTTACGTCAGCATGAATACAACTCGGTTTAGAAAGAGAAAATGGGGAAAAAAGAATTAAGCTGACGTACGTGTGATAATTTTTGCTGAAACAAAGATCAAAAGAGGAAAAAAAAACGCAAATGAAAGGGAAAATTTATTTACGCTTCTTTGGCCTCTACTATTTTATGTATTAAATACGTTTTTCTTTTTTTTAAAACGAGTCAAGAAAGGAATAAAAGAGTTTCTGAATGGACAATTTTAAAAACGACCGAGTGTATGAAAATAAATCAAGTAGAAAATGAGAAATTAATTATTAAGTAGTTTAAATATCACTATATTTTTACTTTACTTTTGAAATTAATTAAGTGAACTATAAGCACATAGATATGTTTACTGTTTTAAAAATAATGTTATGCATTTAATATACTAAGATTTAAAAAGCATGGAAATTATAAACTGTAGACTTACAAGTTACTTAATTCCCTTTGATAAATTTTTAGTGCAAGGTAAAAAATACTATTTACTGAGAGCATTTTAATAATATATTGTATTATATAATATAATATTGTATAAATAAGATGACAAAAAAGTTAAAAACCAATTTTATTTATTTTGAGATTATACTCATTGTTATTATAATATTATGTAAGAACTACATAAATAAAGATTTTTAAGGGTTTAATTAATTAACATTTTTAAAGGGATTCAACCAAGATGGAAAAATATTTATTTATATTAAATATTTTAGGCTAAAATAAAAATGACTGACATCCTTTAAAATGCAATCGTTATATAATATTATAGGTACTTTCAAATTACCTGATTGTATATATATATATATATATATATATATATATATATATATATATATATATATATGTTTATATAATGTTTAAGATGAATGTTTCAACATACGTGTTGTAGAATATCCGGGGAACTTTTTGAATAATATTAACAAGTCTTAATACCATGCTTGACAGTTCCCCGTAGAGTAGGAGCCAGATTAAATGAGATATCAACAAGAGCGCTAAGTCAGTCCTCTACCTCTAGTCTCAGGTCTCGTGACTAACAGAGGCTGAAACTTTTCCCCATCCAAAATTTTCGACACTTACTCCAACTGTTTCACAAAAGAAACTACACAAGAACACATCCTTTATCCATGCATGATTTAGACAATGATCCTTTGATGGTGCTAGATTTTTGGGATTTTATGCTAGATATGTAACTGGACTAGCGCTGCTGGCCAAAAAGGATATGCAACAACAACAGTCTTAATATAGATCAATATCAGGAAAAGTTAAATAATTAATATCAGGAAAACTAAATAATTAATATCAAGTAAAACTACTATTAGGTGAATCTGTTGGGATAAGTAATGCAGTCGATTTTACAAATTTCGAATGTATATAGTTGTAGATATGTATAAGAACATTGTCTATAGCATTCAAGTTCAATTTCAATCCTATTGGCATGGAAACTAAAAATAATGAAAAATAACACGTCATAATAATTGGTATTAATATCATTTGTAGTACTTTCAACATGTCTTTGTACAAATTAGTGATATATATTAAAATTTTACATTTTGAATTTAATTCATAAATAGCTTAAATTCTTTACAAGTAGTAATCATAAATAGTAATAGCTTTTCCTTAGACATTGATGGGCGCGAATTGTAACTTTTGGCATACAAATCAAAGTAGCAATATCACGCTTAGATAAAGAGTGATATTGATGCAAAATCTCTATTTGGGGACCAACGAAAAATCAGTCGTTAAGAAGTTGATAAGATTGAAGAAATTAATTCAAAATTCTGATTTAACTAAATCAATCTGATGAAATGATGAATAACATATCATGTCAATAAACTATATACTTTCTATTCCGACTGAACAGAATCGAAATTTCTGTCATCAAACTTGCAATACTATTAGCAATGAAGAGGCTAAATAATAAAATCAAAACAACATGTTTTAAAAAGAAAATCAGTCTGCATTTCTTGATTTGTCCAAAATTTAAGATTCTGTAAACTCTATGATTTTTCTTTTCTTTTTAAGAATGTGTTGTCTATTTTATTTATTTTTCTTCGTGGCAGTTTCTATACTTTTCTAAAAAGACTCTACATAATATGTTAATCTTAAATTTAGGAGCAAATTACTTAATGCATAAATAATTAAAATGAAGCCGGTCATTTTGTCAAGTGGTCAGCGTGCCCGACTACGGATAAGGAGGTCCTGGGATCGAATCCCTTTTCAGGCATGAATGTACTTTCTCTCTCTCTATTGTCTTTGTCCTTTCCTTGTGTGTGTAAATGAAGTGTAAATGATGCCTACCCTATAAACGGGTCCCTATGGCATGTGCGATGGTAGCCCAGCCCCTGTGGTACTCCTGGGTTAACGAGAGTCGCTGTGTCTAGCCAGTTCCTTGGGTATCAGGGAACAATAGATTAATAGACTCTGTTGCTGTTGTAACTGTCTACAATCTGCCATTGAAAAAAAATATTTAAAATAAATCAAAAGATATTTACTGAAAAATTAATAGAATGAAATAGAATAAATGTTAAACTTATATGTAACAAATTTTAGCATAGAACAAAATATAATTTATTCCAAAAGCATTGATTAATGCAATGACTAAATCTAAAATCTTAAATACAATTTACAATTTTATATGATTGTATTTGTAATTCTTTAAATAATCTTTTGCAATTTCATTTTAAGAATAATTGAAGCGAATATTTTATGTGTGATTATTTGTTGTATTTAAAAATCATAAAGTGTTCGTCAAATTAGATTCACATTGCTGATTCCCTACCGAGTAATATGTACTATTATTGTAGAAATTTTAAATATTTTCCAGAATCAATCAAACAAGACGTTTTTTTCTAGGACTTTAGGATGTGGAATTTTAAGTTGAAAATTTTGGGTACAAAAAACGCTCTTTGTTGACAATTAGTAAATTTAATCTTTTACAAAAGTTTCAAAAATTGAATTAGATTATTACCACACAGTAAAAATCTATAACTATACACAACTTAACCAAGCAGTAAAGATGGCCTATGAGCCCCCTTCGTTCTCTGTTATCTACAAAGTATAAAATTTTGGATTAGATTCCAGCCATAGGCAAACAATATAAAATAAGTAGTACAATTTCGCATTTCACATGTACACTGACAGGAAACAGTATTTAGTAGTTTTCTAAGATTCCCTTCTTGAAATATGTTAAATTTGAGAATCACTTTAAAGCTAAGTTTAGAATTAAATTTCAAAGTAAAATTATTTATTGCAATTTATTTCAAGTAACCCAATTTTGTCTTGGAAATTTCTGTAAAGTATTCTTATAAATTTCTACTTAATTTACAATTTTGAATGAAGACATAATTACTTCTAAATAATGTAATACATATAATGTGAAAACATTTAGAGATACAATCCATCAACATATTCCCCCATCTCAATCAGAAGACCTTGTCTATCAATGCGATAGGTTGCTAAAGCCACGATATAACAGAGATCGGTAGCTATAATTACTGTTTGAATAATGGGAAAGCTATTAGCAGACTAGAGTGCCGGAAATCATGGCTCACCGTTTACTATCCCAAGACTCCCCGAACTCCTGTGAAATTCGATGATATATTCCTGAAATTGTTTTCCAAATGCTAGTTCCAAATGATTACAAAGTATATACATTTGTTAAAACTTATCAATTCAAATTATTTTACATAAAGTTATTTTTACCATTTTTATGCATTTTTTTATCAATTTCTAAATAATTCTCATGTGAGTTCCTTTAACCTAGAAAAATTATTAATAAATAACAGAAAAATACTCTTATTTCTTTGAATTATGGCAATATTTTTTTATTTGTTAAAAATCTGACTATAGATTTTGAAATAATTTTAAAAATTTTTATATATTATATTGGAAGAGTTAAATAAACGATCAGAATACTTTGTTATTAGGGTTCCATCGCATCTTGAATTTTTAGGAAACTCGTCCTAGACGTTGACATTTAATATAATCACTCGAAAATGTCATTGTTTTCTCTACATTGCCTGCAAGCTTGAATCTTGGATTCTTTGCAATTGCTTTAGCTTGTACATAGCTTATTTGCTATTGAAATTGTATCTGTGCAATTTAATTATCGCCAAATATGTCATCAGAATGGTAGTTAGTGCATGTCATGTTGTTAATAAGCCCCAAACGTGATGCCACGTGACTTTATCAAGAGAAATATCGTTGTGTTTTTATACATCACTTCAGGGTTTGAAAATAACATCCTGTTTATATTATACTTTATTGTCATGTATCATGCGTCCATTTATACTAAAATTATTCCCATTTACTTACTGCTGTTTCTTTGGACTGTTTCAATACGCTGTAATAACACCATCTTGTCCTGAAATTATGATTTACCTCTTTGCAAGTCTTAGCATCACATGAGACGGTTTATTTAAATTTCAAATTAATTAACAAATGATCTGATTAAAGGAAACTTAGTAAAATAAAAACAATATTTCGGCTTTAAAATTAATCATATACATTATAATATGAATTATTATTACTAAATCATTTTATTAATTTACTTAGTAATATTAAATTAATCAATAAAAGGAAATTATTGTTAGTCTTGAAGGCATGAAGTTACTTTTCGGTAAGTATGTATTAATTTACCAATAATTTCGCAATAATAGATCATAAGTCTCTAAATAATGGATCGATCTATTGAAGTTATGAAGTTATTAAATTTTATATAAATATTTATAGAAGTAGTAAATAAATAAATGAAATGAAATATAAATGAATGATAATATTGAATAAATAAATTAAACGAAATTGAAAAGAAAATGAATTTACAAATATAGAATGATTCTGAATCCTTTATTTACTAAAAGAAACATCTATGCTTAAATTAATGGAAAATTTATGTTCAAGCAAAGTTTAACAGCGGTATGATACTTAATTCTGTTTAGTATTAACTATTACAGTGAAATTAAAATTTATATAAAATAAATTTTGAAATAGTAAGCAGACATTACTAAAGGGAAAATATTTATAATATCTTGTAGTTTATAAGCGATTTTTGTATATTGTGACATTTAATATATTTTTAAGTTTATTTTGCATATGTATTACATTTCGAAAAAATATAAAGATCCAATTGTAAGATAGATATGAAAATAATTCACTAGTTAGTATTGTGCGCTTCGTTCCTAATGGTATGCGAAACAACTGGATACCATTATTCAATCTTCCGCAATAAACCAACATCGTGTGTCCAAGGTCTAAGCCCAGTCTCATATCAAAGCATGCTAATATCTCAATTCCACCCTTCTCAATCTAGCAGCCCATTAGCATGTGTGTCCATCGTTATCTGGAATGAGCCATCAGTCCTACGCCCACTATCAGGTGATGGCGTCTCCAGGTGTGAATGATCACTTTGTAACAACCGGACAAAGGGTTGGTGCTATGCGGAGTTAGCATTAGAGTCGGGGGTATCACTTTCCATCCCTGGGGCGATTACAATTGTGCTATGTTTGTGATTAGGTTAAACGCAAAGGGCCGCCGTGTTTGGTTCGGGAGATTTGATGGAAGATTTCGACTTGGCCTGGAGTATTTCATTCATTCATTCAGGAACTGCAGTTATATTTAGATTAAACTTGTAATGATATCTCGTTATTCATTCAAGTTATCAAGAGGAAGGAATAAGCAGAAAATTCCCCAGTACGTTTCATTCATTTAAACAACATGTGGAAATTTAGCTTTTTTATATATAGATTTTATAATTTACATAATGAATTTATATATATATATATATATATATATATATATATATATATATATATATATATATATATATATATATATGTATATATATATATATATATATATATATATATATATATATATATATATATACATATATATATATATATATATATATATATATATATATATATATATATATATATATATATATATATATATATATATTACTCATTACAGTAAAGTTTTTTACTACATACTCAAACTCAATATTGCATATAGTATCTACATTTCGATTCTTATCAAATTTTACTTGTAGGATTAGAACAGAATTATACCAATATAAAAACTATTCGAAAATATTTATTTCATGATTTTATTGGTTTCTTTCACAATTTGTCAATTTACATTAATCCCTTTTAAGTACTTTTTGTGTCCAAATAATCCTTAGAATCAAGTTCTTGCATCGAAAAACAAAATGAAAAATACATTACAGTGCAAAAGTTATTAAAGATGAGTAATTTTTGTTTCTGATAAGCCTTCGAATTATAATGTAGTATAAATAATTGTTTCTCATCATTTTTCGTCGAAAATTTATAAGCTAATCTTATTATTCACAATTATTTTTCTTTTCATATCTGTTTTTTTATAATTTATAAAAAGTGAAAATATATTTTATAATGATAATATATATTTGTAATTTACATGTAAATTAGTCATATATTTCTATGTAATTGAAGATTTGTATAGCAATATCATATTTTAAATTATATTTGAATGTTAAAATAATGCATTTATATCAACTACAGTCATGCCGTAACATACTAACGCACTATAATTTTGAATATTATGATGTCATATAATGTTTTTAAAAAGTAATGAACTTTTGAAAATGAATTTTTATATCAATTATGCGTATGAAAATTTTAAATTTATACATATATGAGATTTTTGACTCATATAATGTATCAATAAGATTCGTCTGAATTTTTACACTTTATAATTTAGTACAAAAACTATTTCGAAAGTTAACTTAACCTATGAATTTATAGCGTTACTAAATAAGAAAAATATTTATAAAAAAAGTGCTTTTTCCTTTTACGGCTATTGACAAAAGTTCAGTATCAGTTTGTTTGTTATGTATAAGTTTGGTGTTACTGCTACTGACAAAAGTTTAGTTATGAATGTCATTCAGTTCTTTAATACCAGTATTTAAAGCAAAATTTTTTGTCATCATTAAATATTCAAATTATAGTTTTTATCGGTATGATTTATCCAAATGATAGTTCTTATGGATATAATGTATCCAAATGATAGTTTTTATAAATTTCGAAATTTTTCCTCTTTCTTATATTAAACCATGAAGTATTTCAGAAAATAATTTATATACATTTTTTAAATTTTTTTTCTTCATTAATATAAAAAATATTATTCTTTGATTTTTCAGTAATTAATTTATTTTAATTAATCAAAAATATCAATATTACGATAGAAAATATTATTATCTTGTTAGTTGTATATCGTTACAGAAATTATATTATACCCGACAATGAAAATGTACCACCAAGAAAGAGTGGTCAAAAATTTTCGCAAATTTAAAAATAGACGCACTTTAACAAGTTATGCAAATGTTGCAGTTCTTTAGTGCACGTAAGATAAGATATAAAAGGAACCGGAAGAGTGTGCAATATTCGCGCCATTATTGCTGCTTGAAAAATAATCGTTGAAGGTTTTTCTTGTCGTAAAGTATTCCTTTAACTGGAGAGAATGCCAGGTCATTCTGACGGAGTCAGTTCTAGCAGACAGACGCAGGGTGATTGAACTGAAAAGGGCAGGTTGGTCAGCAGCTGACAGACACCTGGATTCATCCACAGTGCACCGGCTATAGCGAAGATGGTTGGAACAAGGAAATGAGGAATGTATGCGGAGTTCCGGTACAGCTAGAGTGACGTCAGAACACGTGGATCGATGGATCGGATGGCAGGTGGGATGGCCCAATTTCTACCGAAATTCAAAATTCTGCAGTATGTGAAAAGCATCATGGAAGTTCCAATATCAAACCGAACTATTTGCGTTTGATTGGTGACATGAGACTGCGCACATAGTGTCCATTAAGAAGACTGCCATTGACCCCACAGCATAGACGCCAATGTCTATAATGGTGCCGATGTAGATTGTGGAGTAAAAAAAGGACCGTCTTCTCAGATGAGTCACGCTTCTATTTTTTCAATGATATTCACTGCGTACGAGCAAGTCATCGACATGCACCGAATCTTACTATATCAAATTGTATTAGAGAGGATGTTGACGCATTAAGCATCAATTTGGGGAATGTCATTAACAACAAGGGCAAAACAGTTACTTACTTCGATTCAAAGGAGATTTTTGCTAAGCATCACTGGTGCGTTTAAAACGACTCCTACAGCAGCTCTTCAAGTTATAACTGGAATACCTCCTCTCTACCTAAAAATAGAAGCCAAGGCAAAGTTTATAAGGCATGCAAAGGAAGAAATTCCTTGTGAAGTTGATCCTATTCTTCCTGCACCAAATTTAATTGAGAAAGCTATAAAAAGAGAAACAATCTACCCTAGAAACTTCAATATAGAGAGCAAAGTAAGAATACATGATCAAAACCATATACCATGTTACAATGAAGGTTTCCTAACAATTTTCACAGATGACTCAAAAATAGAAGAAAAAGTTGGATCCGGAATGGTAGTATACTCTGAACTCGGATTACAAAGTACTTGGAGTATTGGACTACAACCCCAGAATTCAGTATATCAAGTTAAAGTATATACTCTGCGTAAAGCCGTTCAAGTAGCTGCTTCACAACCTCTTCCAACAAACATCTGGTCAGATATTCAAGCATGCCTTAAATCTTTATCTAATCCTCTTAATAAATGTCCTTTGATACAAGAAATGCAAAATCTCCTAACAACAGCAGATAACATCAGGATTAGTTGGGTAAAGGCCCATCAAGGTACAGAAGGAAATGAGGCAGCGGACAGACTTGCAAAAGCGGCTGCACAATCAAGTAATTCTTCTCAGGTCCTACCATTACCACGTTGTCATACCAAATCTTTACTTGATAATTGGATAATGGATCGTTGGCAGGAAGATTGGGATAATGGAATGACTGGAAGAAATGTTCACGAGATGATACCGAAAGTTAGCAGGAAAACCCTTAACTGGACTAGGAATGAGATACTTTTATTTACGAGCCACAGACCATTTCCATCTTACTTCCACAGATTCCACATTTCTGATTCCAAAGATTGCACTTGTGGAAAAGAAGGCAATCCACTCCACTTCTTGACAACCTGCTTCTTAACATTATCCTGGCATTTAGCCATACCCATCGAAAATTGGAAGATCTTCTGGAAGAAGAGAATTCTGATAAATTCTTCAACGAGAGCAAAATTAAATAAAACAGTTGAATTCCTAATAAACAATGAAAACTTAGTTTGTTGGATTGGCACTTCTACAACTTAGCTAAAAACATGTTTTGACCAAAATAAGGCTCTGTCTTTGTAAATATCAAAAACTTTTTGAATATGATTTATAATTTTTTATTTAGTTATGATCAAGAACTTTGCAAAATTACAATTATTTTGTTAACAGTATTAAAAAATTACAATTATTATGTACTGTGTAATTCATAGACTCCATTATATTGTCATCTTGTTTTCATCTTTACAATTAACCGGAAATTGATTGTTTATTTAAAGTCATGTTGTAAGATAATCATGTTAACTGTTGTAAAAATTTTTATAATGTCATTTTTTAATATATTTTTAAATAAAAGTCCCAGCAATTCCCATTAAACTAGTAAACCTCCTTGGTGTTAGGTACTGGGGAGTTCGCTGGTCAATGTCATCGACATGGAGACAGGTCCAATCATACAGCAATTGTGGAACGCCCCACTGCGACACAACGTGGCTTCATGGCTAAGGGTGCCATTGCTTACAATTTCAGGTTAGCTCTAGTTCCTATTCATGTCACTATGACAGCCCAACGTTACGTAGATGATGTGCTGTGGCCAGCAACATTCCTCTACCTTCAGAATGTGTCCAGTTACTTTTATCAACAGAATATCAGCCGACAACAAATTGTTCACATCAACAAACATTCCTTGAAAAGTGTACTTCTGCTTCCCTGGCCACCATTCTTACCCAATCAAACACGTTTTGAGTATGATTGAAGCAATTTGCAGACCATGCCTCTATCTCTTTCAGAAGACGCACTTTTTAAATGGTTGATAAGTAATGAAGATTCTTTCCTCAGGATGTCATCCGTACTCTTATTGACAACGTGCCTAGACGAGTATATCACCGTCCACAGTGGCCATTTAACCTTCTGACATGATCCGGTCCTCGCTCTGTATTATACATATCCTTTTGAAATACAGATCACTTCTCTGTGTTTTTTTAAAATACAGATCACTTCTCTGTGTTTTTTTAAAATACAGATCACTTCTCTGTGTTTTTTTAAAATACAGATCACTTTTCTTTGTTCACCGCTGTTTTTCTCTGCTGGAATTTATCACTTTTTGGCAACTTCTTCTTAGTGTTGCATCTTCAATGTCTGGCAGTGTATTTACTCTATGATTATTTTTTCTTGCAACTAATCTATGGCGCTCATTTTTCCATAAATTTATAACTTTTATTATTTTAATGATGATTTCTATCATAATTTTAAAAAACATTTTAATTTTGGTATTTTTAGTAATTTTTGAAAAATAGTTTAATTATTTTGTATTGTTTCCAATTCCTTTCTGTTTAATCGGCAACTTTCCTTAAGTATATTTTTCTGTGCTTTTGTTAAAGATTTTTTTAATTACAAGAATAATTCAAATTTTTCAATAATTTAAAATTTTTAAAGGCTTTTAACATCTTTCAGAGCATTTATGCTCATCATATAAGAAAATTCTTAATAAACTTTGATCTGGTACTTTATAAATAAATGTTTATTGAAGCCCATAGAATAGTGCAGCTTCCAAAATATTAATACAATTATGAATAAATCACCACTTATATTTAAGTATTATTCCTTTATTATGCGGAAGTAATTAACCAATGTAATTAATAAAACATCTCTCTTCTGAGATATTCTTTTAAAAAAGAAATTGCGATGTACTGCTAAGATTCACCATGGCCAGGTGTTAAATTTCAGCTGTTAGGGGGAAAGTCGGGTACAGTTTTCAATTGAACAACAGAAGTGTGGTACTGCTTTGTGCATGCACATGTGTTTTGTTGATTGTTAATAGTTTTATGGGCTGTTTTTTACTCCTGAAAATTAACTCTATCAATGAACAAACTTTAAAAATAACAGTATATGATGTAGGATAAAATTCCTTTTCAATTTTACTTAAGCACATTCCTCCGTTAGGATATGTGATATTAAATATCATATTGCCTTTAAAAAAATCAATAATATTTATTAAAAATAGTAAATTTTCTATAAAAAATAATATACAAATTTTTTAACTACCTACTTCATTTTTCCATTTCTCATTAATTTCCTACAATTTTTTTGGAGAGAAAAGAAAGTTACTAAACTTATAGGATATATATATATATATATATATAAACATATATATTAATATATATTATAGTCAATAAAGTGTTATCTTTAATTTAATGGCTTCAAAAACTTAATTTAGATTCCTTTATCTATCTATTTTATTTCGCTTACGGTAATTCAAACCAGATTATGCATAAAGACAAAAAAAAAACAAATTAAAAATTCTTAAGAAGCTTATGGAATTTTAAGTAAAGCAAATCACGTTTGTAAACCACGAATTTCTGAATCTGAAAGCAACTTATGCTCCGAAAAAAAATCATAAGATAAATATTCTCTCACAACCACATCAGTATTCTAAAATGGTGCAGCTTTTACTTAAGTGTTATTCTCCGAAAAATCGAAAAAGAAACGGTGAAATCCAATTGAGTTTTGGTACGTACAAGAAAGAAAAATCACTTGCATTTTTTTCAGCGCAAATATACTTTCCTAGTCACAACTTGTTCACAAAGCAAAACAGATTTTCGCCAAACATATCTGTAACTGAGGTGGTTAAATTCCCGGTTGCTTTCAAATCGTATTACTTGGGAGCTACAGATATTCTGCAGTTTTTCTCTGCTCAGACAAGCGTGTGATTCAAAGAAATTTTTAGGAGCTTTTCTTGACACGTGTTCTGTACTAACTTGTGGTTTCTTTTTAACCTAGGAAAAAGAAAATTTAACTCGAGATTTAAAAGTTGTTTTTCTTTAGTAAGCTCATAAATGCTAAATGTTCTAAAATCTAGATTTACTTGCTTCAAAAGAATTATTTACTGTAAAGGATTACTACTATTTTTACTTGAGTGTATATGTTGTGTTTGCAATTCAAAATAAGGTATTTATAAACTATTTCTTTCAAATACGAAATGTTAATATAGCTATTTTAAATTACATTTTTCCAACTGCAAAAAATAAACTTTGCTTACTGTGGTTTTGCTTTGCTTATATGCACAAATATGCTTTTATATATACATATTTTGGGACAAGTGCTTCGATAGTGTTGCTAATGGTAAAGTTTTATAGTTTTCAATTTTCGGAAAATATTGAAATAAGATTTAATTTAAACTTTTTAAAATATAATATTATTTACAACATAATTTAATTTTGTCAATCGTGCAATATCATTACTGAAAGATCTGAACAGATACTATGAAAAGAACCTTGTTCCTTTTATGTAATATTTACCAGGAGAATTTAAACAGTAAAAATATTCTTTAACATTGGATAATAATTGAATCTGAGTACTCCATCAAAGATGTGCTGCACAATATACTTGTGTGAGTGAATATACTACAACGAAACGTTTTCGATTCCTTTTATTGGTTAATTATCTTTTTTCAGATATACTGATTTTATATTTCCTTGACTATTACTTTATTACACTAGATTTGTCGATAGGTTTCAAGAAAAACGGCAGCATCTATAAACAAGAGTTCTTCATCGGAAGAAATTATATGCATGATGAATGGTGTTAATTTTGTTTTGTGACGATTTTTGAAGTAACAAACGCAAAATATATTTAAAGAAAATCATTAAAGTAACCCTTTAAAACTGCAGTTTTTTATTTGAGTTTTTGTAGTTCTCTTATCACTCATAATGTGTGGCTCCACTGAACATTTTAATTAACTGATTAAACTGATTGTCTCTTAAAATATGTCATTCTATTTTAACAAATCGAAAGTCATTAGGTTCATAAGGTACACCGATATTAACTAAGAAGACCGGATATTTCTCTTTTGGTATAGATTCGAAATTAAACAAGAAATATGGCAATAAATAATAAGGATTTTGTTCAATATTTCTACATAGTTTTCTAACCCTATTTTTTAATTAATAAATGACAAAAATGGTTATTCATTGAACTAACTTTGAATAATTGTCAGAAAACTTAATTTTATTATCTGCTTCAAAACATGAGGGGCATTTTTATTGTTATTTTATTTTAACAAGTTAATATTTTCGTGGCTTCGAGAATAAAAATGTGTTCGTAAGGATGCAAGCAATCCATAAATATTACTTGAATATCTATATTATAAACCCCAAATACCTTCATAGAATTGACTTTAAACTGCAAAATTTATTTAATATTATAATTCGAAATAAAACTTTTATCACCTTGCTTAAATAAAAAAAATTTATTACATTTTTATTATTTTATAACTAAATGCAACTGAAGCAATGAAAATAAAAGGATTTTTAAGGGAAAGAAAAAATGTAGGAATCTGTGCAGAGCTTTTAAACATTAAAAAAAAGTGATTAAAAATACATCAAACACAAATGGCTAGTAATGTGACAAAATAAAAACAAAATACGTTATCACTAGATAAACAAGAAAAAAATTTTGTCTAATATATTCCTTGATTACCATTATCTATACTTAAGAAATATTTTTTTTTCGTTTTATTTAATACTAATTTGAGATTTAGAATTTTTTTCAGAAGATATACATTAAATTAACTGCGTAACAAAAGCATTATAATTTATAAACGTAAAAACAAAGTTATTATTTTGAAAAATTCATCTATAATTTATGTTGTAAACCAAAAGTATTTTAATTTCTAAAACCTCGAAATAAGTTTTGAAATTCTTTGATTTTTATATTAAGATATTAAGTATTTTAATTACAATGATTACATGTTTTGACATATGTCAGGATTTCTACTAAAATACTAATTTTTTTTTATTTTATAATATTTGAGGGATTTTTTTTCTAATGTCACTAAAAACTTTTACACCTTTATCTGTTTCAATTTATTTTAAGTGGGGTGTCGTTATTATTTACTCCATTATAAAATAGTATTTTTTCATAGAATGTAGCGATAAATTAGAATATTGAAAACAAAAAAAATAGCGTAGAAAATTTTAAGGAATTAAAACTTTTAGTAGAAACATCCAAAGCTGCCATATCAAATTGTCATGTGCAAGTTTGAAAAGCATTAGAAGATAAACTTAAATTAACTTCTCAAAAATATTACTATAATTCATTGTGTAATAAAATTACTATAATTCATTGTGGAGCTCAAATAATATTTGCTAGATATAATAAAAACTATCATATATCATAAAATGCCTATATAAGTGTGATACGTTTTTGATATTTTTGATAAATAAATTTTTGGAAGATTTTAATAAATAAATTTTTCAATAATTTTTTTTAAATTTCTAAAGAAATTAGCTTTAATTTAACATCAAATAACATTAGTAATATTTGACGTTAAATTAATCAGCTTTAATTTAACGTCAAATATTACTAATGAAGAATTAGAACACAATTATATGAATTGATTTTTCAACAAAATGTTTTCCTTAAGATGAACCTATTAATATCAGTTATTATTTCATGATTCATGTTTGCATAAGGATAATGTTTGAAGCTTTCTCTCAGGTTCGACATTTTTCCTTTAAGAAAAAATTATTTAATATTGTGTCAAAAAATGAAATTTTGAACATTTTTTGAAAAAGAATAGTAAATTAGCAATTGTTTTCCAATATCTTACTGGTGGTTTAATTTTGTACATCAAACGAAAACTAAAAATATATCAAAATTTTAAAACATGTCTTTGAGAAAATAATAATTCTTTGAAATAGACAGCTTCTGTGAATCTACTTAATGTATAATTTCATTTTGATTGAAGCATTCATTTCTTTTTTGATTTAGTTCATTTGTTTATCTATCATTAAACATATTATTGTATTCCAGAAAACTTTTCAAGTTATTTATTATAGAAATAATTAGTTTATAAACTTATGATTACCATCCACAAACTAATCTCTATATATTCAAAAAATAATTTTAGTTAAAGAAATTATATGCTTATGTATATATTTTTGTGACAGATTGTACAAAAAATATTTTACTAATAAAGAAAATATATATGGATTGTGTGTGTGGTTAACCTTAAAAAATACATTCTAAGCAATTTATTTCATTTTTGTATTGAGTAGAAAAAATATTTTTCCATAATAGAATTTACAGTCCTTGATTTAAAATGCGCATTTTCTAAAATTATATAAACAATAGTTTTTTTTATTTATTTAAGCATTGCGTCACCTGATATTTATCTAATGGATTTCCACATTGACATAAAATTCAGTTTCTTGCGACAGCTGCCAATGTTGGTAAAGTTAATGGGGGGAAATTTTTTTCCAACTCAATTCGAAAACTACACTGCATCCTTCGTTATTTCTACCAACCACTTTTTTCCGCATTTTTTCTCTACCTTTTTTTAGATTTTTCCAGTTCTTTTTTCGCACTCTTTTCCTTCTTCCTTTGCCTCCATCCTTCCTTCTCTACTAGTTCTTATCTGTCTGGCAGAACTACTTTTCTTAGTGACGCTGTGGTCACGTGGAAAAAGGCCTGGCGGACGCATCAAAAGAATGGTGGTAATGAGGCCTGGAATATCTCGGCTTCTACTGTCTGTATGTGATATCTCTTGGGGACTATACGAAAGTTAAAGTTCTTTTTTCCGGGAAATATTCGCTATTCTTATTTGCAGGAAACTGCAAGTTAACGTTTATTAAAATTATTAAATTAAAAAAAATAGATTTTGCAAATGAAGATATGTTTCTTACAAGTGTTTTAACTTATGAGATTTTTAACTTTTATTTATTTAATTTCAATGTAAATCTTTGTCACGCGAGACTTTACATTTTTAAAAGCTATTAATATTAAGTGCAGTAAAATAGAACAATGTATTAAAAAATAAATTTCCTTTAAGAAATTATTTCTCAAATCAAGACATACCACATTTATGCTTGAAATATTTTCTGTTCACTAACTTAATTCGCTTATCGTTAACTTTTCATTTAATAGGAAAAATTCGAACTGGATTTAAAATTTATAAGGAATTGTGACTCATTATAAAAACCAACAACCAAAGGATGAATTAAGCAATCAAATTGTTGAAATATAGGCTAAATCGCTAACAGTTCTGCTGCCAACTTTGTATTTTATAGACCGGATTCAAAACTTTAAAATACAACTTTAGTAGATAAAACTTAGTGTATTTTTAAATAATATTACAAAATATCTCTGTAAAATATTACTGACTTCAGTTTTTACCCAAACGTTATCAGTACAATTGAGGATTTTCATCATTAGTTATGAATTTAGGACTTTTGAGAAATATGAGTTGAAATTAATAATTAGGGAATCTAATTTACAAGAAAGAAAAGGTAGATAAGCTTAAACATTGACTCATATATAAGCATACCATTTCGGTTATCATGTGAATTGTATATTTTTTGTAATTTTTGAGTGCTTTATTTTTGTAATTTTGAATCATGGTCTTTACTATTATATTTTTAACATTATTCGGAGAAATGTTGCACTCGAACATTATTCTTGTTGATAGAATATGAAGAATAGCTATGCTTCATTTGAATATTTCTGGTTGATAGGAGCTTTTTAATGATAATTTAATTTCCCGTATTCAGAAATGTAAATCAGGAAAGTGATAATTTTAATTCAGGATTAAACTCATTATTCATTTTTCTCTTTGGAATTATCTTTTAATTTCTTTTCAAATCTGTTTAAGCAACCTGGAATTAATAGATCAATTTATGTTCTGTGAATTATTGTTGTACTGTGATATATATGAATTATTGTTGTACTAAATTTCAAACTTTCCTATATTGAAGACGGTTGTATTTACTCTAATATAACTTTTATACTATAATTTGTTATTTGTGCGACTATTTTATTTTTCAGTAAATAATCTTAAATTTTGACTACTATAATCTTATTAATTATTCAAAAGTTTTTTTAAAAAAATGATCTACTGATAAATTTTTGATGCTTAAAAATATTTATATCCCCATCCATATTTTTTCATAGTTTTACTGAGACTTCGTTTGGCTATTTTCATTTCATTTGCCAGAAAGTGATTTAATCTTTTCTAATCTGATTATCTTCCGACAGATACATTTCTTTTTAAGACAAAAACACTTTATTCTACGACTAGAACTTCTAAAATTTAAGTATGTGTCATGAAAACTGATGAATAAATAAAGTTATTCTAGAATAAAAATTCAAAACAACCTCTTACTTAAGCCAATAAGATTAAAATATTTTATATGATTCATATATGTATATATATATATATATATATATATATATATATATATATATATATATATATATATATATATATATATATATATATATATATATATATATATATATATATATATGCATATATATGCATATATATATATATTTATATATATATATATTGACTCATTGTGATATGAATCAAATAATGATGATAATCATCGAAACTGCCTAAATAAATTTCATTCTCATCAATATTAATGCAAAATATTTTCGTTTGTCACGCTTTAAAATATGCATAGCTTCATCAAAATAAGGCTGTTAACTATTAATTTCACGGTTCAATTTGAAAGATTTTTCCATATTTTGACTGATGTACATGTATATACTACATTTGTTCATGGTCCCTTTCAAACTCTTTTATTTTATTCTTTTGGCTAACAGTACTAAATGAGGGGAAAAAATTGCAGTTATATCGGTCTAAAAAGAAGTCTGGGCTTTAGAATTTCAAATATTGATTTTTATTTCAGACCATTTGACTCCTTTTAATCGATTTAAACCATCGTACTATTCATTGCGTTGTTATAATTGATTGAAAATTTTTCGTTTCTACTTTTGATGGTATAAATACTTATTATTTGTATTGCTTTTATTTTTCAAATTTCAACTGTAAAAATACAAAGAATAGCAGCTGTGTGGACTGAGGGATAAAACTCAAGCAAATAACAAGAAAAATCTCTTTGAATACATTACAAGGCAAAACTTTAACATAAAAAGTCTATCATACATGCATACTACCATTTTCATAAAAAAAAAAGAATAAATAAAAATAAAAAAAAACATTTATTAATTTGGAGGATTTTTAAATTATCCTTTTATTTCATTCTAAAATACTTGAAAATGGAAGAATACAGTTTGTGTGTGCCTATTGGCAATAGAAATAGACGCTGGACTTAAGTTACATGAACACATTTAAAAATGTTATTTATGCAACTTATGTAATTCATTCCTTATTCACTTATTATATAATTTTTATAGTGATTTTATTGTATCTAAAAAGTAAGAATGATAATCATCAAAGTGTAACACAACTAAATACTAACAACTTTCCCTCCAATAAATAAAGTAAAGGAAATGTATTTGTATCCCTCTCAAAACAGATCTCAATTTACATCTGTACATATTCAAAGTACATAACTAGTTAAGTTTGTTTATATGTAGCGCAATAATATAACAATTTTTAATTATTAAACTAAAAATTATTCGATTCGAAAATTTATAAATAATGTAGAATAACAATAAAATCATAAAGAATTTTAATATAGTACATTTACTTAAACTGCTGGACACATTGAAAAAAGACATCAGAATGGCTATCGAACTCTAATCTATTCCTTTATCCTTAAATTGCCTTAAATTTTTATAATTCATATAAGCTATTTCACTAAAACAAAATTAAATATTTTATATAAATTTTTGGGAATATTTTATAGTAAAAATACTTTTAATTTAAAAATAAATTTACTTAGTAAAATGCAGCTTGTATATACTTAAATATGTAATAAATCGTCTAATACTTCTTTGAGTTTCCTGAAGCTTGCTAATCAATAATGCAATATAATATCTGATTTTCAGAAATAACACATTCAATCAAATATTCAACCGTAACTAGTTCAATAATTTTTAACGGTTTGGAAAAAAATAATTTGCTAAATTTATATCCTATCATTGAATTATTTTTAACGAACCTACTTTATCTTCGTTCAGTTTAATTAAATGAAACAATATATAAAAATATTTGTAACCCTAAATGTTTACTATTGAATTTAAATACCATCTTTTTTTTCAAATACAATACTTAAAATAAACCCTTAAAATATTCCTACCATTTTTCATGATGGTACTCAGTGAAGAACAGATAATGAAATAACATTGTTTTGCTTTAATACAATATATATTGAAATAATAGAGGAGATATATTTTTCGGGTCATAAAAATATTTTTCACCTTTATTACATTTTTTGAGCTTTTCATAATAAAGTAATTAGGTGCAATAAATCACGTCTGATTTATCGTCAGCAACTCAACAGTTCTTGAGAAATGACAAAACCGATTTTGTTGAATTCGTATTTCCAGCCTCCAGAATAATCGTGTGATAAAGTGCCTGTTTAATCTACCATGAGATTGCCCTCTCCACGGAGAGAATGATGGAAAAAAATTGGCTTTGTCGAATTTTCCTGGATTGTGTGACAAATAATCTGACAAGACTTAGCACATTTATTATACAGCTCGCTTTCCGTTTCTTTTTTTATTATTATTATTACTTTTTCCATTCCTATTCGACAGTTTAACCGTAACTTTTCAACACACATGAAAATTACTGTTTTTATTTGGTCTTTGGATATGCTGAAACATATTGTTTATCGGATTAAATTGATGTTTTTAGGATACTGTTGATGACACAAGTCATTTGTGATTTTTGATTACTTTTATGTAGTATGAAAGGATTTATTTTTTTAATTTTCCGTGACGAAAGAATCCTTTGTTTTGCTTATTAATTTGAAATAAAAGGACTGATTGTTCCAATTATTTGAATTCATCTCCTTCTGTTCCATTACCTTCAACGCTTGTAGTTAATTTTTTCAAGTATTTTTAAATGAACTTCTTTTCAATGAAATTTTTTTTCAAAGATAAAAAAAATGTGTTCAAATAAACACTTTGAGTTATTATTTGCAAATTTATTTAATCTTTGTAGACAACTCTTACCGTAATTATAATTAATTTTGGTAGACAGCTCTTATAATAATTATAACTAATTTTGTTACTAATCTTACCATAAATATCGTAACATCATTATCGAAGTTTTGATTAGTAACAAATGAATTTAATTTCCATATACGATAGTAGGTAATATTGATTAAATGTTAAAATTATTTATGTGATTTTCATCATTTATTCATTAAATAAGATTCTTATCTTACATTTGATGCTTATAGAAGGAACATACATAATATTCTGCGTTCACTAGCTTCAACAATCATGTTGAATTATTAAATGCTTTAAACTGCGGTTATTATAAATTTGTCTACTAAAGTAGACAAGTTTATAATAACCACAGTTTATTATAGATTTGTCTACTTTAGTAGACAAATTCCTATTCGTGCATTCATTTAAATACATGTATTTTTTTTTTCTAATTCACAATGGGCTCTAGCAAAAATTTAAAATTCTTGTGCAACATTTCATAAAACGTAAAAATTCAACTAACAAAAGTTAAATTATGCAATTAACGGTATTTTAATGACTTAAAAACATAACTGAAAAAAGTGATTCTAAATGGTACATTTTTCATGAATTAACATGAAAATTTATAATGAATTATGATAAGAATGGATACTGAATTTTAAATTTGATGAAATATAAATGTTTTAAATGCAAATAACCTAGAAGATATTTTATTCATGGTTTTTCTTATGGTTTAAGCAATCTTCCTTAAAATACAGAAAATTATCTTATTAATCTCGTATGGTAGAGACACGAAAACGAGTCAAATAATGCAAAAATTAAAAAATATTCAAGAATTCTTTAAAGAAACGCAGAGATGTTAAAACATCATATATCTTTAACACAATATGTTAAAGTAAACAATTCTGAATTACTGAAAATCACTCAAATTTCAGAATAATGATTCATGAATTGAAAGTATTGACTTGCTTTCCACAAAAAAAATAGAAGGGAAAGAAAAAGTGAAAACTTTTTATCTACTTTCTTAGATTTAATTTTTATTCCCTGATGTGCTAGCTTTACCTTTTGAGTACCAGCTTAAAATTCAAAACCGTCATTAATCAATATTAATTTTAAAAATATATATATAAACCCACTTACGCTTTGATATCAAATTGATTTTTCAATACTAAATTGAAAATGTTTATTTTTGATTACTGTGGATTTAACAAGAAATATATAATCCAACATCAATATACATAAATTACCAGTTATGCTTAAAAATTAATAAAAAATAAACAAAATTAGTTGTTTCTACTTATTTTTATTTAAGTTATCTATAATCTGTACCAGACATCAGCAGCAGATTGTAACTGTAGAACAAAATGTTTCATGAATAATATACAGGAAAATAATAATTGAATAAGTGATGCTAGAAATTTGATTTAACTATTAATCTAATGAAATATCGTAGAACTTGTGAGGCAATATGCAACAATATTATTACGAATACATTTTCATATAGTTGAAAATTGATTGTTATTTAAAATGTAAAATTACATACGTATGTTTAAATATATATAATAAAAAAATTATGATTCTTAAGACCAAAACATGTACATAAATTTGCGGATAAGTGTACTGAAAAGCCATTCAAAAAAGTTTTTGAAACATAAAGTAAATTTGTGTAAGTGTACAAAAAACCATTACAAATGTTTAATTTAATGTGGCTTATAAATATCCACTTATTAAAATTATTACTATTACTTATTATTACGTTAAACTATTTTTTCTCACAAGGCTTTAGTTTTAAATAACATTTAAATATACCCTCTTTATTATAAAAAGCGCTCAACTAAAAATTATTTTATTTTTTTATCGACTTTCACTTATAAATTATTGCTAGCATTTAAAAAAAATTGTAATTAATTTTAAAATATCAATAAAATAAGCAAATATATTTTCCCACATTTTTTGCAAAAATAAAATTTATATAAATAAAAAGCCATTTCCAGAGTTTACTTATCAAAAAATAATCTTTACGAGTTCAAAAATTTTTATTAATATTTGATGATTATGTTTTGTAGATAGATACACATCAGTAAGTATATATGCAGATAATTTTCTAATCATTTTACGAAAGTTTTCTTTAAAGCAAATAAATTTAGAAGTAAAATAAGTATTTTTCCACTGTAAAAAGCATATAGTAAGCAGATAAGCATATCTTAATTCATTTATATATGAAGCCAACAAGCAACAACACTAATCTGAATTTTGCGTATCATTCACAAAGAAGAGAGTGAATCCTGCTAACAAAAGCATATTTTCCCTTATATTCTTTTATTTTTACATACTTAAGAGAAAGTCTGATTTAATTCTGCATACACATTTATTTGAATAATTACCATTACAAATGTTTAATTTAATGTAGCTAATAAATATCCACTTATTTATAAAAATGTTCATAGTTATCATGACCTCTTGATTTTATACATAACTTTCTTCCACTCATTATATATTCCTTTTCTTTTATAACTAAATATTCATTTGGTTTAACATTTTTAAGGGATTTTTAAGAAAAATACTGATTATACTGTAGTTGACTGATCTCGTATTCCATAGAAGCAATTTAGAACATTCATTAATATACAAATCCATGATGTAAATAATTATTTTCAGAACAGCGAAATGATATTTTTTGCTTACACTTTTTATATTTTTTATTTATTTAACAATGATGCATTACAAATTGCCTGCATCCTCCTCGAGTCCTCATATTTGAAGGAGAAACTAAAATTCAAATTTCTTGATCAGCGTGATCTTATATATCTAACCGCATTGACAAAGAACGAAACATATTCAAGAAGATATTGTGTTATTCATTAATTACCACTCCAGAACTAAATGAAAATATAGACTCGAATTGACAAAATGGAGTAAAGAAGTTCAAGAAATAAATATTTGTTAAAGAAATATGAATAGCGTTATTTATTTCAAATCTATGATAAAAATCTCATTTTTGTAACTTTTAAACTTGAAATATCATTGTTAAAATCAAAGCTTCACATAAGACCAAGAATTTATAAAATAGCGTTATAAGACACAAAAGAGTTTCTTAAACGCTTTTATCAGTTTCTTTCATTTAAATAAAAAATGTTAACTTTTGATGAAACTGATTTCGTGGATTCATGTTTTATGATATTTAAATAAATAAAATTATTAGAAAGACATGCTTTCTTTTATTCACATGAGTAATATATATTTCATATCTTGAAGAATAGTTTCAAAACAAAAGCTAACCTGAATAGCTGGAAATGCATAAAAATAATAAATTCCGATCATAACAGCAGAGGAAGGTGTAGCTTTCGATCCAAGCCCGTCTTCGGAAAAACGAACTTTTGAAAAATCTTATATCCTATAAAGGAACATGAATAAAAACGTGGCGAAAAACAAGAATTCGTTTACCCCCTTTTTCCGGGAGAATCTTACCGTAGATTTAGGATTTCTGTATTTTTCCCGGCACTGTGAGTGACTGAAGCGGAAGCAGGTGGAGGAAAATAAGGGTCCAAAACGGAAGCTTGAAAAGGAAAATACGAGAATTTGAATTTCGTTTCAAACCACTTGGGAAATGGAAGTTCCCGAAACTAGGCCTGGTCTCAAGGACTTATCTCATGCCGACATCCATAGAGTTGAAGATTTGGGTGGACGTAATGGATAGAAAGAAGACCGTGGTACTTATTTTTTTAGACGGCGGGATGTGATGTAAAGACATGATTTAGAATTTAAAAGGTCTGATCTGAGTAACTTTTGATTCAGACCGCAAAAACAGGCTGATTTAGGGAATGCAATTTCCATTTGCTTGATGTGTATTAGATGCATCACTTAAAAAAAGTATTTTACTTTTTCTATTAGATTGGAATCATAAATCTATAACTATGAACATCAACCTCAGTATTAAAAAATATTTTATTTGTATGCCTTACACGATATTTTTTTACTTTCTTTATGAAATAAATGTAGAGAGTTCGTGATATAAACAACACCTTTAAAATTTGATTTGAAAAATAGTAGCTTGTGGAATTCACAAAGTGAAATTCAGTAGTATTTCTTATTATTCAGAATTAAAATAACAAATTATTAAATTCCCAATTATAAAATTAGAAAATTTTAAAAGTACTTATGCAAATGATATTTAAGAAAAATTCAAGTATATAAATTTTATATATATAATATATATATATATATATATATATATATATATATATATATATATATATATATATATATATATTATATATATATATTATATATATATATATATATATTATATATATATATATATATATATATATATATATATATACATATATATATATTAGTATATAATAAATTATATACTAAAATGTGAAAGAAAGTATGTAACTCTTATGGCTCCCTTACTCGATATTTGTGAAACACTTTTTTTTAGTTTAAAATATTTTTATAAAATTTATAAAGTATCAGTAATTTTTTTGGTAATTAAATTTTTATAAAGAAATCTATTGTTATTTATCAAAAAAATTTACAAAATTATTAAAAAAAACTCCAGAAACATCTATATAAAATTAGTTATCAATGTTATTTTTTTATATTTACTACATTATAAAAATACAGTCTTTTTAAGAATTATAAGTAATAATTAATAAATACTTATATCCTCAAAAATGAACTTTCCTCTGCAAAGAATATATTTTTATTTGAAAGTACACTCAACTGCTAAAAATATTAGCACAAGCATATTTTTTTAAATTTTCGACGGTTCAATACGAAAGACAGAGCTAGTGTAAGGTAAGAATTGTCCGTTTACATGTTAAATTGGTTGTTGCCGCTAAAATAATGCAAGACAAACATTGAAATAACTGAGAATATAAAGTAATAATTAGTGTACGAGAAATGAATTATAGCATCTCCAAAATAGTAATCACATTTATAAGCTTGCTTAAGATCATTTCATAAGTACATCATGAATATTGACCATACAGTAAAACATTAAATCTCAGACAGCTATGTAACTGAATTACAACATTTAAAGATAAAATCACTTGTGACTGATAATAGCTTTTTCAAGAGATGTTATTGCAATATTCAATTAAATTACAGTGGTTCAAATGCTGGGGCATCAATAAATGTAGGCATGCAAACCGCGATTAGAAGATTATTATTGATATCCCTTATTCTTTTGGAACAGAATTTTCACACGTAAAGAACATTTTCAAGGCACAAAGTTCCGTTTCGCTACAAGACTCTCAATACTACTATTGACTATCAGTAACTGTAATACACTTTGTCTGTATTAGAGAATCAAAATTTATGTCTGGATTAGAAACTCGTTTTCAATTGTATTGCATAGGAGCTTTTATGTCAATTGCTTTGTGTTCAAGTTGACTATTGAAATGATATGAAACTTATGTAATTACCATGATATCAGATTGGTGCTGCTCTAGATTCTTACAGATGGCGTTAATCTGATGATCTTAATACATGTGTCTACTGAGCCTATTCGAAGGTTTACGACAGTATTAGATAATTCCTACAAGACAGTGGGACATCTCAAAAATTCAAGGATATCAAAAAAATAAGCAAATATATTTTTCCACATTTTTTGCAAAAATAAATACTTTTTGCATTTTTTTTGCAAAAATAAATTAAAAGTTATTTTTACAGTTTACTTATCAAAAAATAATCTTTACGAATTCAAAAGTTTCGATTAATAATTGATGATTATGTTTCGTAGATAGATATACATCAGTAAATATGTATGAAGATAATTTTCTAATCTTTTTACAAAAGTTTTCCAAAAGCAAATAAATTTAAAAGATAACTACTTTTCCACTGTAAAAAGCATATCTTAAAGCCGATAAGCATATCTTAATCCATTTATTTATATGAAGCCAACAAGCAACAACACTAATCTGAATTTTGCGTATCATTCGCAAAGAAGAGAGTGAATCCTGCTAACAAAAGCATATTTTCTGTTTTATTTTATTTTTAGATACTTAAGAGAAAGCCTGATTTAATTCTCCATACTAATTTATCTGAATAATAAGATTATATTGCATGCAATTTAAGCTTCCTAGATTTATTTGTTTCTGAGATTTCTTATAATTGAATTTGTGATTTACTTGGGATGCCTTCATTGACAAAAAAGCCCAAACTAGTTCTTTTTGTGAACTTAATTGACAATCTTTTTCTTTTATAATACGTGAACATGAAACATTCGTGAATTCTCATTTTATTAACCTTCAAATGGGAAATCCTATTTGTTATTGTAAAGTATCAAAGTAATTAGCAAAAAATGTTCAAGCTATCTCTTAAATGGCTTTAAATAGCCTACATTGAACTTACATAACAATTACTATGAACGTACAAATATATATCTAAAAATTATGACAAGTATAAAATTATACATATATAGTATACAAATATAAAATTTCAGTAAAATTTAAAGCATAATATTTTTAAAACATGATCTCACTATCGTTTCCGAGTCCATGAGGGAGATGCAGATCAAATTCACTAGTGTTAGCTTCTCTCTCTCTCTCTCTCTGCAACCTTAACTTTCACAGCCTTAAAATGAAACTTAAGCTTTACTTGTTGCTTAGAATTCATTAAATTAATAAGAGCTTCTCTTAAGGTTTATAATTAATTTCTAATTTATTTATTTATAACTGGATTTTTGTGAAAGTAATTATGAAATTATAATATATACTTATGTGTAAAATACCTAATAGTAAAATTCTTATAGGTTAGTTTCAATTCATATGTTAATTTCATATACTCCTATGCTATATATGTCGCTGAATACTATATAATATACGTCTGGGATCACTGTGGGCTAATAATAGAACTGTTTGGAGTATTGTTCCATAAGTTCGATTTCTACTATTGTTGAGCAACAAGAGGTGCATGCTACAGTTCTCCCTGCTGCATGTACCTCTGTCGGTGAGGGTACTTAAAATTTTTCCGGGTTTTCTCCCTTGGAAATCGTTAAAGGAGACATTATCATAAAAAGTCCTCACAGAAAACAATATTTTTGATGAATGCTAAAATTCCTTACAACGGCCTTCGAAGGTTAAATTGCTTACTATGCGATTTTAAAATATAACTTTTTTTTCCAATGGCAGATTGTAGACAGTTACAACTGCAACAAAGTCTATTAATCTATTGTTCCCTGATACCAAGGAACCGGCCAGACATAGCGACTTCTTAGCCACTGAGGCGTTGCCTCGGGTGTTCACCACAGTGGTGGGCCACCATCGCACCCTCATACATGACATAGGGACCCGTTTATAGGGTAGGCATCATTCATACTTCCTTCACACACACAAGGATAAGACAAAGACAGGATAGAGAGTGAGAGAAAGTACATCCATGCCTGAGCCGGGATTTGAACCTCGGACTTCTCTATCCGTAGTCAGGCACGCTGACCACTAGATAAGTTGGCCGGCTCAAAATATAATTTATTGTTTAAATATATATTTTCTTATTATATCTTGATAATATTGCACTATAATATACATTTCAGTACAGAAATCTACTTTTGTCTTTGATATTTAGATATATATTTTTATTTTTACAGAATTGCTCAAATACAATTAATTGTCAACAGTGTAGGAGAGTGCATAATAAAATGTAACCCGGTATTATATAATGTAATTCTAAGACACATATTTGAATATAATTTTTAATTCTCGTGCTTCTTATTCTAATATTTCATACAAGGAAGCAGACTGCAAATAATTAGCGTATCTACACAAACGTAATTACATTTATCAACTTTCTTTTTGCAATTGCAATTCACATTTTGCAATTGTTCTTTCTATAACTTTAAATATTTCTTTTGAATTTAAACATCTTTTATCAAATACTCAAATAACGATATTGTATTTTAAGTTTGAATTATTTTCTTTAAATTTCAAGAATGAAGATAAAGCATTATAAAATAATTTCTATACCGTGTAGAGTCCTATTAACACCGAGTTTCAAAAATGTGTCCCTACTTTCATATATGCATTTCAATAATGAAATCCTTCAAATTAATATTTCTTTTTCCCCTTATATATTAACATATATTAATCCAATAAATATTCTTTAATAAGATTAAATGTATCGTTAAACAATCACTTTAAATATATTGATTAGATTTAACAAATATTTTGAGTAGAATTAATAAATTAATTTTAAAAACATTAACTCTCTCTCTCTGTAGCGCGACAACCCATGTGTATGTACCAAAGCCTACAGTGTCCATAAAAACATTATCTCATCTAAATTTATAAATATTTTTTGTTGGATAATCTTTTCGATTTTTAAGTATTTAAAGTAAAATCCTTTATTTTTACATAAATTTTTTTTTCCTTCAATCCAATTAAAAATGTTTGAATTGGTCCATGCAATCCAATAATTTGTAAAATTATAATTAAGAATTAATATAGATAATTTTTATAAATTTTCATCAAAATTAATTTTGACTCCCACAAATTTAATTATCCTTTTTATTTAATATCTATTTGTTTCATTTAACAATAATTTGATCATATCTAACCAGCAAAGAATTATTTATTATAAATTTATATCTTATATTTTGTTAATCTCAATAATATCACGTTTTTATATTTTGCATTTGTCTTTCTTTGAAATATAGATATATTTTTTCAGTTGAAATAAAAATTTATTTAAAATGAACAAATAGTACAATAACTAGATGGTGCTAGGCTATATATATATTTCAGTAAACACTCTGTCCTTTGTATATGAAGTTTACTTTTAAGCAACTTCATATAAGGTCCATATATTTTTTCATAGGTTAAATTTATCCTTATTAACATTGAATAATTATATCTGCCCTATATTTTTGAAATAATTATGCGCATGAAATGAAGAAGTATGCTAAATTTTCCTCTTAAAATGAATTAAAAATTAGGAAAATCTTGTTGATTCCTTTAAACATTATTCAATCAAAATCTAAATTCATTTCAATATATTTTAAATTATTGAAAGACAAAGAAGAAAAATATAAAATTTTGAAAAAATAAAACATTTATTTACATTTAAAATTTTATGCCTATAAAATTTTTAACATTACATATTTTTTGTATTTGATTATTTTTGATTATTACTGGACCGTTAGTAAAACTAACAACAATTTTTTTTAATTTTTATCTTCATTATGTAATTAACGTTGTGTTTAACGGATTCTTTACAAACTTATTAATTTATAACATCACTTGATTGTATTTTTAAAAACAATTTACTGATCTACTTTTTCTCCATTAAAAGCCTTTTATCACAGTAAATATAAATATTTTATTACAAATGCTGGAATAATAAATAATTAAAAATTTCAATACAACAAAAAATTGCACAAATATATCCATATATAACAAAATAACTAATTAATAATTAGGAAACTTAACAAGTATCCATAATTTACCCTATTCAAAATAACAACATTGCCATGAAACAAACAATTTTAAATATGACGGTGAAGGGCGATGATTCTACTTTTTTAATCATATCACGTTTTATCTTTGATAAGCTATTCATGTTTTCAACCATCAACACGTGCGACAATTTAATTCGACGTTCCACTTATGTATTCGATCCGAACGACGCTGATAAATGATGCATTGGACAAAAGGCTAAAATCAAACAAAAATGCAGCCATTTTTGGCGATAAGAGATTCAGAATGTCACTTATGAACTCCATCCGGATTGTTGTTAATCACTTAGCGTCATTCCGAGAGTCAAGAGCAGATGAGGCGATAACTTATCTCACTCTTTCCGACTCCGGGGAGACATCACTGTAGAGGTTTACAAAGACGTGCTTCATTTGGCATGAAAGTGATAGTTTGTGATATGAAAAGTGAATTTTTTTCGGTGTCTGCTTTTAATGACTTACAAAAATTATGTTCTTACATGTTTTTGCTTCGTTCATATAAAAAAAACTTATATGAATATTTTTGAATATTCATGAAGTAATTTATGTGTAACATTTTTAGA
Organism: Latrodectus elegans; assembly: GCA_030067965.1. Taxonomy (NCBI): domain Eukaryota; kingdom Metazoa; phylum Arthropoda; class Arachnida; order Araneae; family Theridiidae; genus Latrodectus; species Latrodectus elegans. Next base: position 79,091,119 of record CM057820.1, on the reverse strand, counting down.
TGAATTGTATTCCAGTTCCCAAATTATATTTCCTAAATTTGTATGTTTAGTCTTGAAAAGGAATAAGTAAATTTAACAGTTGTAATGATTTTAAGGAATTTGTCTCTTTTATTAATTTTGATTGATATAGGAATTTTTTTATGAAATGTTTTAGTTTTCACATTTAATTTTCTTTTAACGTAAGTAAAATAAACGTAAATGACATAAACAAGCACATACTTGTATTTTTTAAATGTAAATAAAATAAACAAATAAATACTTGTTTTTATTATAGCATATAAAGTGTTTGAAATAGTAACAAACTAGAACTTAATTTTTTAGGAAAAAATAATGGAGACAGAAACTTGTCATGGATTATCCAATAGTGTTCCTGAGCTCTTAATAACAGATTATACAATTATTGGATACACTGATAAAGTTATATTTAAATATTAATGAAAATTAATGTAAATTAACATTTAAAAATTAAATCCAATCATTCTATTAAAAATATTTATAATCATGTATTCAAAAACAAACCAATCGAAAAAAAATGGTTTAAAAAAATAAAGCACAAATACTACTCTTTCCTTAAATTGTTTGGGTTACGGATTAAATACTCGTAAAAAAATCAAATAAACTATTGTTAATTTATTGAATTATTATTTTTTAAATATAATATGTTATACGTGATATAAGTAACCAGGGGATAGTTATTTACAGTAGAATATTAAATAAATACTGATAGAAGCACCTTGTGATAAATATCCTATTTTTAGTGTCTTAACTGACAGATGAATCAGCATTGTGTTATAGCCTTCAATCTAACAATATTTATAGCTTTAAAATTCAATTTAAACAGTAGAATTCAACCGAATTAAATCTTCAGAAAGTGACCATAGAGTTACAAATCAACCAAATGAACATGCTTAGGATTATATTCATATGTTAAATGTCAAATGATATCCATTAACAATATACTCAGAACTTTAAATATAAAAAATATTCATGATTTTATAATAGTAAAATAATTTTAATGCATGATAACATAATCTTTCGTTCATTACCTAACATACACGCATATATAGATATACCACAAATTACTGCATACATAAGAAACTAAGAAGGAATTTTACCCACTAACTGTTAGACTGAAAGACTTAACCAATCAGCTGCGAGTTCAGGCTTTATGCATACATAATCGATAAAAATTAAGAAACCATAACAAAATCAAAAATTGGTTACAATGTAATAATATGTGAAAATTTTCAATTTTTCAGAATTATTTTTCCCCTACATATGCAAATTTAATATTAATAAATTTTACATTTAAATTTTAAATTACTCTTAATTACTTTTAAATTACTATTAATTTTATAATTTTACTTTTATGAAAAAACTCAATCATTTGTCAATATTCTTTTGTACTAAATTATTTTCTAATTTGAAATGATTAAAATAAATACGAAGAATACTTTTATTCCTTGAAATTATTAATCAATCAAGAGTGACTCAATATGATGTACATCTGTTGAACTCTATACTACACTTTAAGTAAAACTTTGAATTGTTATCACTTCAAACTGAATAGATGTCACACATGAAATAGAAACTTTCTCAGTTATTAACTTCTTTTTTTAAACGCAAAAAACTTGCTGGTGAATCATTGAGATTAGAGATTATATACACTACTGGCCAGTAAAATTGCTACACCAAGAAGGCGATATGCTACAGACGTTAAATTTATACAAAAGGAAGAAGGTGCTGTGATATGCAAATAATTAGCTTTTCAGCGCATTCAGACAAAGCAGGCACCAGTAGCGACACCTAAATTGTGTTTAAATGAGGAAATTGTTCAGCCGGTTCCTCATACACAAATTGCATTTGAACGTTGTTGCCTGGTGAAAAGTTGTTGTGATGCCTCGTGTAAGAAGGAGAAATGCGTATCAGCACGTTTCTGACTTTGATAAAGGTCGAATTGTAGCGTAGCGGGATTGCGGTTTATCTTATCTCAGTATTGCTGCTCGCGTCGGTCGAGATCTAATGACTGTTAGCAGAATATGGAATCGACGGGTTCAGGACGGTAATACGGAATGCCATGCGGGATCTCAACGGCCACCATTCACTAGCAGCCGAGAAGACAGGCATATTTTTCGCATGGCCGTAATGGATCGTGCAACCATGTCACGAGCCGTGAGTCAAGAAACGGGGTCGTTTGGAAGACAACAAGTGTCTGCACGAACAGTTCGACGACGTTTGCAGCAGCATGGACTCTTAGCTTGGAGACCTTGGCTGCGGCTTCACTTGACGCTGCGTCATAGATAAGAGCGCCTTCAATGGTGGGATTAAAGACGAACCTGGGCTCACGAATGGCGAGACATCTTCTTTTCAGATGAATCCAGGTTCTGTGTACAGCATCACGATGGTCGCATCCGTGTTTGGCGTGTATAAAATGGCACCCCATACCTGGCGTGATGGTATGGGGTGCCGTTTTATACGCGTCTCGGTCACCTCTTGTTCGCATTGACGGTGCTTTGAACAGTGCACGTTACATTTCTGGCGTGTTACGACCCGTGGCTCTACCCTTTATTCGAGCCATGCGAAACCCTACGTTTCAGCAGGATAATACCCGACCGCATGTTGCCGGTATTGTACGGACCTTCCTTGATACGGAACATGTTCGGCTGTTGCCCTGGCCAAGACGTTCTCCAGATCTTTCACCAATAGAAAACGTCTGGTCAATGGTTGCCGAACGACTGCCTCGTCACCAAACGCCAGTCACTACGGTTGATGAACTGTGGCATCGTGTTGTAGCTGCATGGGCATCTGTACCTATACATGCAATCCAATCTCTGTTTAATTCAATGCACAGGCGTATAACTGCTGTTATTACTGCCAGAGGTGATTGTTCTGGGTACTGATTTCTCAGTATCTATCCAGCCAAATTTTTTGAAAATTTAATCACTTGTTATTTCTAGTATAATATATTTGTCCAATAAATATCATTTTGTTATCTGCATTTCTTCCTGGTGTAGCAATTTTAATGGCCAGTAGTGTATAATTCTTCGAAATCAATATTAAAGACGAAAACTGATAACTTATAGACCGTAAATGATGTTAAAATATTTCAGTGTTTATTAAGTATTGTCTTCCTATTGAAATAATCAGCACAGAGTTGGGTTGGGGAATCACTTAGATTCTTGATACGTGGTAGTTATTATGTGAGAAAAATTACACTTATTTGACAGAAAAATACAGTAAATATAAGGATAAAAAAGTAATAAGAAATTAATATGAAAAGTATTTAATTGAAGGAAAAGGATTTTTAGCAGAGTCTAAAGTTTTATCATACAGACAGCAAATTTGAAAAACTTTGAAGCATGAAGTCAATGAGGTTAATAAATAAGGAATTGGAGTATTCTGAGACGCACTAATCCTTATGATTTTTTCTGTTTCTTATATATTTCGCAGGGGTAATAGAAGGCTAGTAACTTATATGCCAAAAATTTCACATACATGCAGTATTAGATCCCTATTTAGTGAATACACTATCTATTCCATTCATGCGTTTCCTTTCTCAAAAAATGTATCATCTTCCAAGTGAGCACAGTGTAGTATGATATTGGCATCCACTAGAGTCAAGTCACTTGCAAATTCTGCAAGTGTAAATAAGTATAACAAGTCTAAAGACCTCATCCTTATATTGCAGAACGGTCAAAGCTCCATTTCGAATGATATGGAAATTGGTGTCCCAATCAATAGTGATTCATGCTAAGCAATAGCTAAACAGAGCTTTATTGGTAATTACAGACATTTTCTTGCACAAACACATTATTGTGCCACATTCTTGCCAGTTGAAAGTACGCATATTATTAGAAAGGACAGAAAAATGATTTGGTTTAGAAAAAAGAATATTGCGTTACTCACTTCTCTTTTTGTTTACATGCTCTTTTTCCCTCTTCATGGGAACCCAGCAATGCCTCGCCGTTAATGCATCACGTATTATTGCTTGCAAACATGAGAATTATGGCATGTAATTAATTTTGAGAGCATTTGAAAGGAAGCTTTGTTGTCAGCAGCCGAGTTAAGGTATTGTTAAAAAAGGAAGGAAGATTGATATTCCAGCGTCTTTGAAAGTTAGCATTAAACTTCAATCTTTATTGGTCATTACTGCATGCCGAATTTAGATTTATTTTTGGGTTCTTGGCTTACATATCCATTTTTCAAAAAGGAATTTCAGATCCTTGAAATCCTTCTTTTATGAGCTCCACAGAGATTTTTACTACATCGGTATATAATACCAAAGTTTGAAAGTCAGAAAATTTTGCTTTTCAGACTCTCTTAAAAGTGTCTATTTCAGCACAAACAGAGCTTATACAGTAACTTCAAAGATGGTTTACAAAATCTCTTAATTGTTTTAAACAGTGCAATTTAATAGGTAATGAAAATTCCTTTATAAAAATTTATTTTAAAACTATATTTATTCAAAATAAATCGAGTTTCATTTAAACTCTAAATTTTTTTAAATAAAATTAAATTACATAATTAATTATAGTAAAATTAATATGAAAGATTTAATTATTGGAAAACAATTTGACTCGAAAATAAAATAACTCATAATCTTTACTTTGCCATAAAAATTTACAAAGATGGCAATGAATAAGTGGTGTTAGACTCTCAGTTCTACAGTTCCTGTTTTCAATTTCAACTTCAGGCGCGAATGGTTTTAGTAGCTCAGAGTCCATTTTAAGTAGTAATTGATAGTCTCCGATTAGTGATCTGTTGCACATAGAATGTTTCTTAACGTATACAAACTAAGCCTGCTTAAAATGTAAACCCATAATTTAAAATTACAAATTCCAGTTCGAACAATAATTAACCTGATCAGAAAATTATGCACACATTATTTTTCTAACTAAGAACATTTAATATAAAAAATTGATACTTTCATCAATTCATACTTAACAAATATACTACCATTTTAATAACTGTGTGTTTATTGTAGAATTAATAATTCATTTTTCAACATCCAAATTACTTCTTCTATTAGTTAACCAAGCGAACAATTTACGTAAAAATTTTCATTTTTTATGCAATGTTCATGCTATAAGAGAAGAATTAATTAATTAAAAATGATTTTCCTTTAACTGAAAACAGAGATACACAGAATTTTGAGATTTTTATATTTTCTCTTCATTTTAATTTTCTATTTTCTTATAGTAAAATATTTTGCCATGCAAATATTCAAAGTTAAACCTCTATATGATATTAATAATTATATTAATTTCACTAAACCTATAACATATCTACATTAAAATACCATAAATGATGACTATAATATATTTATAGTTGAAAGAAATAATCTTAAAAACTTTATGATTTTCAACTGGAAGCAGAGGGACTATTCTCTAAAGTTAACCATTTACCCAGACGCGCGTTAGCTTATTACTTATAACTTTTTACTAATGTGAAAATGTTGCAATTTTTTCTATCGCAATGAAATATTTTTAAATTTATCAGAACTATAGAATAAGAGAAAAAAAGAGAATAATGAGAAGTTATAATTCACAAATGTAATGCTTACAACCATCATAAATTGAGTGGTATTTTTAAACTATTAAAGCTAATACTTAATGTAGAATGTTACGATTATTCATTTATATTATTATGCTAATTTAGTAAGTCCCTACACAGATACCTTTCTTTATACAGTGAGCGTTCCACAGTTTATTTACCTTCACACAGTGAATAAGATAAATGATTGTACAAATAGCGTGGAATAACTAATATAAAATACCTGCAAATACTGAAATGGTCTCATAAACATATCATTTTGCAAATAATTTGCTTTTCTGTAGATACTAAATATACTTAACGAAATCAATATTTTTAGCCCACTTAATGGAAATTCCTCTTTATATGCTTAGGCTTCTTGTCACACGCTTTTGTTTTTTAAATATCACGCTATTTTCAGGCACGTGCAGGATGTACTTATTCTTTAAAAATGGATAAATCACTTAATATTGCTTGGTTTATTGTTTTCATTTGCATAAATCAATGGCTTGTTATTACTTTGATGAATAATTCATAAAACAATTTCTGCCTAATTTGTATAATTTTTCTTAATTATTTTGGTCATTTATCTACGAGTAAATCAAATGGTCGACAAAAAAGTATAATTCCATATTTACGTCATTAATTTAATGATGATATTACTATCTAAAATTAAAATTATAATATAGTTAGCGCGTTTTTTTTTTCAGTTTTTAAATCAGTTATAACTTTCAACCTATTATAGCAATTAAGAACACAATAGAAATTAAAAATTACCATGTAATAATATTGAATGTCTTCAATTATTTTAAATTGTACATAATTTGAAAATAAATATCTGGATTTACTTAAATCGTATGGAATGTAGTTAGTTTATTAAGCTGATTGAAACAATTATTAATGTTTGAACTAATTTATATTATATTGAGTAATGCATTTTAATCAAACAATTTCTATTACAATGTACCAACAACTTTTATTTATCAAAATTTGAAAAAAGTAATTTACTCAGTTTTCAATTAAATAAATATTATATAATATTGAATTGTATATAGTTGACATGAAATGAATATATTGTTGACAAATGAAAAAACCAATGTATACGAATATAATTATGTTAAGATTTATATAAATTGACGCAAATTTTCTTCCAAGCATTTGTAAATCAGAGGCATTAAACTGTAGTTGATAAAAAGTGTTGAATTATTTTTAATGAAATTAACAATTCGTATATCATTTGTAAAAGAGTCATCTAATTTATTTAATAATAGGTCAAGTTAGAACTATTTTTATATTCGTTAATAAACATTCTTTCATTATATATATTTTCATTTTTTTAATTTTTTTGTTAGCCTATGCACTTGTTTAAACTTATCGAAAGAATTCATATTGCAGAATTTTTAATTCATTGTTCAAAGAAATGATTTTTTACAATTGATATCTTTCAGAAAATTCAGAGAAATATCTGACAACCAGTCACATTTCTATAGAACATTACTTTGCAAGCATTTAAATAAAATGAGCAAGAAGTAGAATAATTCGATTTTGGATTACAATTTCTGACTTTACAATCCGTGTAAGGCCTCGGATGCATTTATATGAAGCAACACTTGAAATGCACACAAGCGTACATTATATACTTCATACATGCTGAGTCATGAGAAAAGAAGGGGGTGTCACCCATTCAAAATCCCCCTCTTTTCCATTTTAAAGCCTTGTAGCCCATACAAAGTCCCCCAAGCTGATTGAGATTCACCTATATGTAATATCACGCTTGTATTTATGCAAATTAAGTTTCTTTCATGTTTTGCGGCCGAATCCTTTTCAAAATCCCTGGAGGAACTCAATGATTCCGATTCTTCCCTTGTTCCTAATGCACTTAAAATTCAAAATTCAAAGTGGTAAAAAGTAGTTTAAAAAATTCTTTTGAACTTTTTCAAATTCTATTCTTGAGTTATGTTCAGTGGTAATGATAGCGGGAGATTGAAGAGTATTATTGCTAATAAATTTTTAAAAAAAACGTTATGTGTTAATTTATTAATGAATCAAATTCTTTATGATTCTTTTATAACTTAGCAGATTAATATTTTTTGGGACTTTTATCTGTTAAATAAACTACCAATAAATTCATACGTAATCTTATTCATTGATAATGTACTAAATTTATTTAGTAAATTTATCATCATACCAATGTTAAAAAGTTTTTTAATTTAGTAAGGTTCTCTATTCGTATGTTCATAGAATTGACTAAGATTATTCTGGGCTAAAACTATTCAAATGAATCGTTAAATCAATTGTTAAAAATGTCAAAATTAGCTCTTGCTACTTTTTAAATTAAAATTTAAAAAATATCGGCATTTGTATACAAAACACTTTAAAATTCTTAATCTTATTTTTGTAAGTATTTAATATGTAATATTTTTATTTGTATAAACATATCGATATAGATATTATACTGATATTGATTTTTAGAAACAGTGATTGTGAGGCTCCATGCAGATATATATCTGAATATACTGCTCTGTAACGTTTAATCCAATCAAACCACAAGTATAAAATTTAATTATCAATGTTTGAATTAATTAATTATCTTGTCAATTTCTAGAGAAATAATAGATCGAGAAAAATGCCTTTGTATTGAAATCACTTTAGTCTCAGCACTATATGTACAATTAGAAATTAAACATTCATTCATTATCAAACAATAGTTATAGTTAAGAGCAAAACATTGATTTTCTATTCGAATGAATAAATTATTACTGCAAAGACACTGGGAAATGCTTAAGTTTATTTATCAACATGGGGAGAGAGAGAGAAGAGTGGCTGAAGAGATAAAAGAGGAAAATTCCAATGAATGCTGCCCAACAGAACTCCCAAAGTATTAATAAAAAAATAAAGAACTTTATCAGTCTCACTGCTACCTGGAGAACTTGCTTTCAAAATATGCAGAATATTTCTTTGATTGCTGAAGGTATTTTTTAATAGTAGTATTTTAATATTTATTTACACTAAGATTTTGACAATGAGATTAAAGTTAAAAATTTAAAAAAGCTAATTTAAATTGCAGAATTAAAAACTAACATTTTCATAAGAATTTTAACTACTTATATTTTACGGGAAATACTTGCCATCCATTGAAGAATCTATAATGTTACATTTTTATTAATTGTTAAGAAAAGTAAAATATGTGTATAAAAAATCTCCATATATAATTCATTATATTTATTTAAAATCTGAAATAATTATGCTTACATTGATGATAATTTAAAAGTAAATCACACACACACAGTTACTTTGGAAAATATGAAATAATTATAGAAATTAATAATAACCTATTTTATTCTTGTTTAATTACAGGAAACGTATGTCTAATACTAGACTTTTAATTTATTTAACATACTTTTTAAAATAATTATTCTTTTGTTGAACTTTTTTTTGTAACATTAACATATTTTTACAAAGCTAAAAACTCAAGTGTGCTTTTTTAAAAATTATTTGAAATTAAAATATTTCAAATTGGTTGAGACCATTAGATAAATTACAACGTATCGATATTTCAGCCGATATCGGGAATTTTTAGGGACATTATGCTAGGGAATATCCCTAAAATATACATAAATAGCCGCTCATTTTCCCCAAACTTTTCTCTAAAACGACGAGTAATGGTGCTTACCCATCCCAGTAATCTCACAGGTCATGTGATTTGCATCAAACCATTAATCTCGTCTTTTGGTGCTCCATAATTTGTTTCAGAAAGCGAGATTGTTCCCTTAATCTAAATTCTGCGTGCCCAGATTAATGACATCCACCTCAAACATTGTGCACGCCTGGCAACTTGTGCACAGCGGTCGGTGACTGTAAGAGTGGCAGCGGAATCCCACTACATATTTCTCTACGTCCTACACATCACGGAATAAGAACAATCACACGAATTGACTTGCATATCTCGATTGAATTAGAAGCGATAGGCATCTGTGTTCAGATGTAGACATGCGTCTTGAGGGAGAGAGGCCTCCTTGATAAAGAACATGATATGGCTTAATTAATATTTTATGGATGGGTCTGACAAAATGAATAGATTAGTCATGAATTAATGTGAGTGAATGTCTTCATTCAATGGAAGCGATGTTGTTTCATTGGAGAAGCATTATCAACGTCAGATGTAGAAACGAAATACAAACGCAATTAAGCTTAATGATTTAGTTTGCTTGTAATTTGTTTTAGTAACAATTTTTTAATTAAATGATGTGTGTTGGCTATATTGAAAATACTTTCCAATTTAAATTAGCTATTCAACATGTTCTTATGAATTATATAAAATTCAATTATTTCACTTGTAAAGAGATGAAAAAAGGGAATAAAATATTTTAAACATCTCTTTCTTTATATCAAATGAATTATACATCATATGAACACTATATTTAATCATGTACTACATAAAACTTTTACTAGTGTAATACATAAAAATAATGCATTGTGCATATGTGCAATGTGCATAGCTGAAGATTGATAATTAATAGAAAGAATGAGTAGTAAGATTTCCTATGAGTATTGTTACACACCATACAAAACATAACTAAAATTTCAAATAAAGTAATGACTTATAGCTTAAGAATTTATAAATTAAATGATGCCTCTTGAATTTTATTGAAGTATCTCTAACTGAAATATATATATAAATCTATGATACAATAATTTCATATAATATTCATTCAAATCTGAAACATTTCTAGCAATAGAATAAATAAACTATATTTTTATGACAATAAAATAATTTATCGTCAACTCATCTCAATAAAAAAGCCATCTATTTCAACAATTTTAATACTTGACAATCTAATATGAAATGGAAACAATAGAATTGCTGAAGAAAATTAATCATTAGACTAGCTAGATACATTGCATTTACTAAACAAATTCAAAAATTCCCATATAAAATTTTAAAAGAATTTCTGAAATGTATGTTAAAAACCATATTTGTTTCAAAATTTAAAAAAAATGCATTTTTAAGAAATTATTATGAAACTGCATCTAAGATTTTCGATATCATTTTTATAAAATTCTCAGTTTTTCTATGTCATATGAATTAACTATAAAAATTTATAACTGACTTTAATAGGTTTATAATAAATTTTAACTTCTGAAAAAACATATTTGTAAACCGAAGTATAAAAAAATATTTGCTAAAAATGCAAATTATTTTGCACCATTTTTAAATAAGATAAAAATAAAGAAATTCATTAAATATTGAGCATGCTTTCATTTAAATAATGACTGAAAGAAATTAACGTTAGTGTTTTCAGAATTATATTATTTTCCTTACATTAAGAGTAAAAATATTTACTGATCTAATATTGGCTTTAATCTAAATAAATTCGTATATTCTTTTTACTGATATATGCCTTTTATGTCTACCTAAAGGATTGGTTTTATCAAACTTCAGCACAACAACAGCTCTTATCTCTTAAATTAAAAAGTAAAAAGGTTACATATTAGGTATATATAAATCCAATAACCTTCTTAATTGACACATATTGTTACTATTAAATTCATACGAATTATTTTCCTCCAGGGTTACTACAATGCTGGCCACCTAATTTGCAATACCAAGAAATATAAAAGATATCACAGGGAAATTAATTTTGTAGGAAACGTGTTAACCAAGTATCAAAATGATTAAATTTATAGACTAAATTGAGATAGAGTAACGAACCAAGCTGGTGCTTCTATCCTTAGTGTATTAATTGCCGTATCTGCCTCCCAAGACATCCATATTCAGTGGATACCTTCTCACGTGGGCCTATTTGGCACGTGTCCTTTGAAATGTGAAAATAGAAATTCCTTTCTTAAAATTAAGCTCATTTTTCAAAAATATTTGAGACAACATTTAAACAAAAGTAGATAACACTTTCTACAGTTGTCATTTCTTAAGTAAGAGTCAGCAAAACTAACGTCAACAAAGTTTGGATTGTCCCTCCACGTCACAACTGGTATTACCGCAAGCGTCCTGGTGGAGCTCTTGATATGCAAGGGTCTCGTACTGAACAGACCGCTATCTGTAGATTTGTCAGTGTTCATACTAGGAGTCTCACTTTCAGGTGGTAAATTAAGCTCTTCCCAACTTGTAAGAAGTGCAATTCCAGCGAGGCTAGTCCTCACCACCTACTTGATGGCCTGGATTTCACTATGGAAGAGTTTCTTGAAAGACCTCTCCTTTTCCTCAATTTTTTTGAAGATTTACGGCCTCATGGATCTGATATAGCTCCGCTGTATCAGATGGAATTAGTAACAAGAACCACAAATTTATAGACTTCTGTGAAGTGTGGTTCCTACCAAAACAAGTAGCCAGAATAACCGCCATTGTTAGAGATCACCGCGGCCACACGCTTCAGAATTGATTTAAAGAAACTTTGGATGTGTTCTTGGGGTACAACAGACCAAGCAACTCCCACAGTTGCCAAAGTTGATCTGGTGTGGTAGCTGGGGATATAATCTGGGTCAATCGTCGAGCAACCATGGACCACATGTTTTCTATCGGTGAAAGATCCGGAGAGCGAGCTGGCGGACCAGGTAAGAAATTCAATCTGGCGATTGGCAAAATATCCTTGGACAATGCGTGTCAAGTGTGGTCGCTCATTATCCTGTTGAAATATGACTGTGGGTAAGCTCTGAAGATAAGGAAGCACAACTAGCTCCAACAACTCGGAGATGTAGCACTAGCTGTTTAAAGTACCAGAAATGCGTACTAGAGGAGTGCCAGAGTGCTATCCAATACTATCCCATACCATAAACCCGGTGCAGGGCTAGTGTGGTAGTGCATGACGCATTTGTTCAGCATCCTCTCTCCACGGTGTTTCCAGACTCAAATGCGACCTTCGTGTGTTTCAAACAGAAACTTGACTCATCAGTAAAGACAATTTTATTTCATTCCACCACGCTCATAGACTTTCATCGCACCAATGGTAGCGGGGACTTCTGTGGTTTTGCGTCAAGGGTAGACGAAGTAATGGTTGTCTTGCGGACAAAACACTTTGTTGTAAATGGTGACGAATGAAATGCGCAGACACTGGATGATACGTTACAGACAGAATGTGCTGTGCAAGGGTTCGAGATGTGGCTGAGCGATCCGTCACTGCTATGCGCACAATTTTCCTGTCAACACGTGAAGTGGTGCACTGAGGTGGATGTGATCGAACACGTCTGTTTGTCGTAACCTACGACATCGAACGCTCACATATACATATTAGTTGTTTTTTTCGTTCAACACGACTACCGATTTCACTGAAAGGTAATTCACAGTCTCGGTGGGCTACTATCCTTCCTCTGTTGAACTCAGATACTTGATTAAAAAATGATTGTTTTTAGGAGGCATTTTTTTAAAAAAAACTACAAGGAAAACAAAATCACCGAGCTTGAAATCGTTAAAATGTCCAAGCCTTAAATAGCACTTTCAAGTGTCGCCACAGGGATGCATGATGTGCTTCTGCGCTGTAGCTCTAATCATTTGCATATCTCACCTCCGCTAATGCATGTTGTGAATTCCTTATTATTTGCATGCCTTCTTCAGGATGGTGCATTTACGGTGGCCAGCTGTGTACTTATATGAATATTTTCTTAATGATTTATCATAAACATTACTATGCCAAACTTGTATAAAATTTTTAAAATATTTTTATTAAAATTATCCTATAAATAATAATTAAAAATTAATTAGTGAATAAACATTTTTATTTTTCACATTTCAACTTATATGAATTACACGTACCTTTTGCATTATTAATTAAATAATAATACTTTGTTACAGATAAATTAATTTGTTCAATTTAAAACTCCTTTTTACTATGTATAATTGCTTCAATTATTGTATTTTAATCAACCTTATTTAAAATCTTCCAAGTTTCTTAGGCTCCTATTAGTTTAAATTTATATTAATGCATTTCGTCATTAATCTTAATTTACGTCCAAACAAAATTTTTAATTTTATGGCGAAGAGCATTCCAGTTTTATATATAAAACCATATATAGAATTCCATGATCAACGAAGGACGATAATTCCATTCTCGGCATCCAATTAAAATCTCCCAAAATAATTTCAACGGCATACATTTTCAGGAAGCATTTCAATTAGCGTTTTTGAAAGCTTTTCTTTGCTTTTAATGACGTCGGGATATCATTTTTTGTGAGGAAAATGAGTTATGACTATGCTCTGAAGGGAGTCTCCGAATTGCAGATTTAATAGGAAAACCTTCCTAAATTAAATAGAATCATAGCAGGGGATTTGAAAAGTGAGTTTTGCGCTCTCGGTGGTGTTCTTGAATTGATGAGGGCAGCTTTATTTCCCCTGCTGATGCTTAAGAGGAAAATATTTATTAATGTCTAAATATTTCTAATTCCTTAAGAAACATAGTTGGAAAAGTATTAATTACGTTTCATAAATTATTAATGAACATTCCATTTAATTAATTACTTATAAGATTTCATTAAAGTGCAATAATCCGATAACTGCAAAAAGGGATTAAGTCTAAGAAATAGTTTGAGTAATTTGTTTTCATTGTCTAGATTGGGCAATAAAAATTTCGTTAAATATTTTTCTGGAGTATCATATTTTGTTTTCTATTCATAATATTTTGATTTTGCTAATGAAAGTCCTATAATAAATGTATTTTATGAGTAATCACTGAGAAAATAATTCTCAATAACATGTACGTAATTATAAGCTTCTATTTTTCTTATTATATGAAGACAAGTACTGTCATTTTTTTAAATGTTAATTATAGAAAGCATTAATATTAAAATAGAAATATTATATTACTTAACCTATTCGAAAGCTATAAATATAAAAATAATTTTTCTATTTCCTTTTTACAGTATCGATCATTAAAAATTACTTGATTTCTAAATTTGGATTAGAGTTGAAGAAGTACTTGATTTACGATTTTGATTCTCAGAGTTTCAATAATTTATGTGCATTTTCTTAATGAATTGAGTTTTGTTTGCTATAAAGTGTTCTTTTATAATTGAAAATTATTTATTTTTATTCAACAAAAAATCAGATTCTGTTTTATAATTCTAAATTTTTACATACTATATGAGGAAATTATATATTAATATTTTATATAATATAGTTAAAATATGTCTTGATGCTAAGAATATATCCTTCTTTAAATTAAAATATTTTATTTATAATTGATTTTTAAAGAGATTTTAATTTTAATATGCATAAGAAATTTTTAGAGAAATATTTTCTATAAAAATATAATATTTTTAAAATTTGTGACTCATAAGATTCTATAGACTTTTGATCTTTTTCATAATATTAGAAATTAAATTAATCAGTTAAGATTAAAGTGGTAAGTTAATTACTAATTAAAAGTTAATTTAAATTGGATTTTACATAATGTTTTGGAAATCATTAACATTAACGTTTTTGCATCAACGTTTAACTAAATGAGTACATAGTAAAAACAATTTTTTTATAAAATTCAATCATAAGCAAAGTTATGATCTTAAGTTCAATAGTAAAATACGAAATATCCCTAAAATTAATTATTTTTATAATTAAGCAACAGTATATATTAATTATGAATTATAAATTAATAAAAATATAATAGGGATTATTGAATGGTATTATTTTGCAAATATATCAATTACTTAAATGCTTAATTTAAACTTCAAAGAATTCATATTTTGATGTTCTCTTACAATCCCTATACTCTTTCATCTGGTTATTTAAGTAGCTTAAATGAAATAGTTATATAAATGGTAAAATATAAATATTATAAATTCTAAAATATACTTTAATTTTCACATTGTAGCGAAAATTATTCCTCGCGACCAAGGACTTCGTGGCTCAGTCGGTAAACTAGGGGACTCGTGAGCCAGAGGTTGCGGGGTCAAAAGCAAGCGAGGCAAGTTGCCTCAAAATTTATTTGTTTGCTTTATTAATTTAAGTTAATTATGCAAATTCATGTAAATTTCAGTTCCCAATTTTCTGCGTGCCTTCCAAGTCTGGAAACTTCCAAAACTGTATATAAGTCCGATTGATTGAGAAATAATAATAAAAATCTTGAGCGCTTTCGTTTCCATTGGCTTTACTACATTCACTTCATGTACGCGACAGATTGGTGGAAGCGCCGGGTACTACAACGGAAGAGTTGCGCCAAAGCCTACGCATTCGAGGTCTCGCTCCTGTATTTTGTCTCCTACCGGATTCGGCAAAACAATTAAGGATGATGGCTGAAGGAGGGGAAAACGATCAGAAGCTCTCATCTGGAGCCAGCTCTGGTCCGAGTAACATAGTACCAGTTCCAATTTAGACCTACCAGCTACCCAGAAGCTCCTGTATATTCTCTGAGCACAATCAAGAGGACTCTAACCGGTGGTTCAAGGATTTTGATCGAATAGCGAATTATAATCGCTGGAACGACCAAATGTATCTTGCAAATGTAATCTTTTATATCACCGTAACAACTTGCCGAAGATTCGATAACAATGAAGACACCTTCACTGACTAGACTCTCTTTCGGAATTCCCTGAGAAACACCTTTTGACTTGCAGGTGATATAAAACACCAGACTGAAAGACTGCTCACTCAGCAGTGCGCAACAAATTGGTAAGACATTTGAACCTTACATTCAAGATGCACTTTCCCGGTACCGAAAAGTTAACCCCTGTATGCCTGAAGACGAGAAAGTGGCTCATCTCATGAAGGGTATTGCAGAGGACCTTTACCAGATTTTGTCATCTCAGGAATATGAGACCACCGACGCTCTTGTAAAACGATGCCGTCATATAGAGAGCCTTCGAAGAAGATGTATCGTTCGATAATGATTTCGGAGGCTACCTAATTTCTCCGCAGTGTCGGCCCAAACAGATGCCACTGATCCCAGGTCATTAGCTCGTGCAATTGTCAAAGAAGTGTTTCAAAACACCATGCCGGAAATACAGGGCTACACAAGAAATGAAGCTGGGCCACCACGTGACATTGCCTCTGTGGTGCAGGAAGAGGTCTTGGAGACTTAAGCACCACTTACAGGTTCAAGGAAAGACAAAATCACTCCTCGACATTTGGTTCCAACCAGGCCGCAGCCAAGGTATAAAACCACCACCAGACCCACTCCTCAACGCAGAACAGACTTTGGAGGACAGATTATAATGTTCCCCTCTGCTACCATTTCTGGAGACCAGGGCATGTGCAGTGGCATTGTTGGGAGAGACGCCGAATATTTGAAAATGCACGAGCGAGTAGTATCAACCCTCGACGAGATATGTGCACAGACTCTTTTGGTAGCTTCGACGATGATTATGCCCAGCCTACTTCTTCCAGAATTAGCAGTTCACCTTATCCACGACGTTCCCTCAACCGCCGAGAGTCGCGATCACCAGCACGCAATTCCAATCTTTCTCCACGCCAACTCAATGAGGAAAACTATATCGGGTGACGTTTGCAGGAGGTAAGGCCGCAGTGGAAGAAAATCCTCCGTCGTACACCACAGCCAAGTTAAAAGAGAACACCATCTATATCACCGCGAATGGGCAGTCTATAAAAGCCCTCGTTGATTCTGGTTATTCTGTCATATCCGAAGAATTACGGCGACAATTGAATACTCCTATGTTTATTGAAAACGGACCTATATTGAAAACTGCTCGTGGTAAAACTGTAGCCACCTCTAGACGCTGTGTATTAAAAATGGACTTAAACGGTACTGTGAAGCCGTTTGAATTTCTCTTTTTTTCTGCAGTGCAATCATCAAATGATACTTGGCGGTGACTTTTTCCGTGCCATCGATGCCGTTATCGATTGTGAAAAATCAAGAGCTCCAACTTTCCTAAATCCTTCCAAGCCACTCAGTCTCCAACGAATCAAATTTTTCTTTAAGTACCGTATCGGATTACTTAATTGAAGCTAACTCAACAAGACAAATATCCGCTTTGAATTCCTCAGTGCAGGAAGCAAATGCAGCTATGATTGTTGGTAGAAAAGTTCTGAGGTACGAAAAAGAGTTATCTGTACCAGCTTCAACTGTCTGCATTGAGAATGGCTGTTGTAAAGTGTGGGTAACGAACTTTTCCCGACGAACCCAACTAATACCGAAAGGGATGAATATAAGTTTTTTCACAACAATAGCAAATGACGCTATCAGCTCCCTGAATGATAAAGTGCAAGAAACTTCCGATGAGCACCAGTCCCGAAAAAGGGTAACTCCGAGAACAATTAAAAGAAATTCTCGATTCTTATCTAACCAATGCTGAGGAAGATCAGCTATTGAACCTACTAGGAGAATTCAGTGATATTTTTTATTTTAATTGAAATTTTAGGAAATATCGATTTAGTTCAATGAGGCACAAAACCTATATAGGTGGTAACGAACCAATCAAGCAAAGACCTTACCGTATATCAACCATCAAAAGACGTGTGATTGCTGAAGAAATGCAGTGAATGCTAAGAGATGACGTGACCCAGACGTCAAATAGCCCATGGTCATCTCCAGTAGTGCTTGTGAAGAAGAAAAACGGGGAATGACGTTTCTGTGTCGCTTATAGAAGATTGAACAAGGTAACCAGAAAGAATGTATATCCATTACCACGCGTCGATGATGCCCTGGACTGTCTAGCTGGTTCGAAAATTTTCTCTGTGATGGATCTAAAGTCAGGCTACTGGCAAATAGAAGTTGATGACAAAAACAGAGAAAAGACAACCTTCGTGACATCAGATGGGCTTTATGAATTGAAAGTTGTGCCGTTTGGGCTATGTAATGCCCCCGCTACGTTCGAACGGATGATGGACACAGTACTAAGAGGCCTAAAGTGGGATATTTGTCTCTGTTATCTGACGATATCATTGTGTACGTATCAATCTTCGCAGAACATCAAATACGCTTGAGGAAAGTTCTAAAATGTATTCAAGAAGCAGGGTTAGGGGTAAATTCTAACAAATGTTCATTCGGCAAAAAGCAGCTAACTATACTGGGACACCTAGTTGATCAACATGGAATATATCCACAGAAAACAGCTGCTGTAGCAAAGTTCCCTATTCCGGAAAATATCGCCGATGTCCGAAGTTTTCAGGGCCTATGCTCATACTATCAACGATTAATCAAATATTTTGCTGAGATCGCAAAACCCTTGCATGACTTATTGAAGTAAGACGTAACCTTTTCTTGGAATACATCGCAGAAGTAATCTTTTTCAACACTTCAAAAATTGCTGACCAGCAGGACGTTTCTAGGTACTAGGACGTTTCTTTCCAGACACGGAAACAAGGGTACATTCAGATGCTAGTGGCTGTGGTCTCGGCGCAGTTCTAGGACAGATCCAGGATAATAAGGAAAGACCAACAGCCTATGCGTTCAGGTCCCTTACAACAACTGAAAGAAACTATTCCACAACCAAAAAGGAATGCCTTGCTGACATCTGGGCTATCAGTAAATTACGGCCATATCTCTATATAAAACCTTTCACGGTAGTAACGGATCAGCATTCTTTATGTTGGTTGGCGAACGTTAAGGATCCATCGGGAAGACTGGCATAATGGGCTCTCAGGTTACAAAAATACGACATAAATATTACCATATACAAGATCGGTCGTAAGCATTCGGGTGCGGATTCTCTGTCAAGGAAGCCCTTCATTGAACCAACAATTGAAAGCACTGACGAAATCCCGTCCTTCGCAACAATCGAAGAATACGGAAAAGAACAACAAAAGGATAAACAGTTGAAAACCATCATAGGAATCCTTAAGAAAGGTGTGTCGTACCAAAATTATCAAATAAGAAGTGGTGTACTAGATAAAAGTAACTATTATCCGATGGGAAAGCAGTGGCTCTTGGTTGTACTAAAACAACTAAGTCTTCACGATGCTCCAACTGCCGGTCATCTTGGTTTGGTCAAAACTCACGACCGGATAAGGAGAAAATACTTTTCGCCAGGGCTGTATGGGAGCATATGTCGGTATGTTTCAACACTGTCGAGAATGCCAGAGATGGAAATCACCTCCATAACTTCCTCCGGGGCAGCTTCAACCGATAAAACCTTCTGACACACCTTTTGCCAAAATTGAAATAGATTTACTTGGACGCTTTTCAGTAACCCGAAATGGCAATCAGTGGATTATTGTTTGCACCGACTATTTGACTAGATTCACAGTCACAAATTCTATACCAATTGCTGAGGCCACTGAAATTGCTGGGTTTATAGTTAAAGAAATTTTACTGAAGCACGGAGCTCCTAAATAAATGATAAGTGATAGAGGACAGAACTTTCTAGCCAATAATGTTAAAAACGTCAACCAATTATGCCAGACGTCACATCTTTTGACGACCGCCTACCATGCACAGACCAATGGATTGACAGAAAGATTCAACAAAACACTGGTTGACATGCTGTCTATGTACGTAGACGTTGAGCAAAGAAATTGGGATATCATACTACCCTTTGTGACTTTTGCGTACGACTGCGAAACTCCATATCCGTGAAACGCAAACTGCAGACAAACGTCGATATAACGAGAGGCATCGACCTGTCAGCTACAATATCGGGGATTTAGTATGGGTATATAAGCCGGTACGAAAAGTGGGAGTATCCGAAAAGCTGCCGTTGTTCGGACCTCATCGAGTAACACGGCGACTGTTTAACATGACATATGTAGTAGAAAGTGTGGAACGAAACAGAGGGCGTCGAAATTCACAAGACGTTGTGTATGCACTAAGGTTAAAACCTTATCTTGATGCAAAAGGACAATTCGATGAAGAGATGCCTACTTCCAGGAAACCTGACCTGTTACATGGAGCCAAACCAGGTAGTAGTGGGACGCTGCTTCCTCCTAAAGAAAGGGGAAATGTAACGAAAGTTATGCCTCTCGATCAAGGACTGTGATTCTTGTTACTCGATCAAGGACTGACTGGCTCAATCGGTAAAGCAGCAGATTTGTGAGCCAGAGGTTTCGGGATCAAAAGCAAGCGAAGTCAAGTTGCCTAAAAATTCATTAATTTAAATTAACACTTATGTAAATTTCAGTTCCCAATTTTCTACGGGCCTTCCAACTCTGAAAGTTTCCAAAACTGTATGTAAGTAGCGATGGATTGAAAAATAATAAAAACCTTGAGCGCTTTCGTTTCCATTGGCTTTACTACGTTCACTTCATCTACGTGACAATATAAATAATATAAGTGTCAAGATTAAAAGTAAATTTTCAATGCAATTTTAGCCTAAAAAATGCTTCACATTGAGAATACAATCAACATGTAAAACTGAAAAAATTATAGAGTTAAGACAATGACAAAGGATTTAATTAGAATCGATTTTATTACTTAATTACATAGCCTTGTGTTAAATATTCGTTGTATTCTTAATATTTAGGATTTAAATACTTATTCAGAAAATTTAACCACACTAATTTCTTGTTATAATTAAAATATATAAAAATTGAATTTTCCCAAATTACCAAACATATTAAAAACCCGTATCGAGTTCACCTCTTTCCTATACAATTATTTCCTAAAAATCTAATATAAACTTAATTGTGTGTGTGTGTGTGAAACAATATTAACTTTATCATTATTTATAAATTAACTCTGGAGCTGAAATTAAAAATAATTGAAACTAGAAAACTACGTAATTTAAAATTAGAAATATATATATTAAAAAAATTACAAACTAGCTTAAAAATTGTATAAAATAGTTTAACACGATTCGTTAGCTTGTTAAATTATTATATAATGTTAGTTTTTGCGTATAATTTGTTTCTATAACATATATTATTATTTTTGAATGTAAATATGATAAAAATTATTTAATCAGATTAAATATTAGTTCATCGTGAATACATTGATTAATTATTCCTTAAAATGTTAGTTTTCATAAAAAATATTGTATTATTTTAAGAAAATTTAAATTAATGAAAATTATAGCTTACAGACGGTTCAAACTATTTTCAAGAACAATTGAATTTGTTTTTAATATATATGACATCAATCATTGTTAAATTAATTTAATTGTACTATCTATTAAGTTCTTATTCGTTTTGAAATGTCTTAGTTTTGAAAAATATTCATAAGTAATTAACATTTCTAAATGTTATATTTCATGGTTAAAATAAATAAAAGAAAAAATAACTTAAAGCATAAACTAAACTTTGATATTTTACAATTTTAACTAAGACTTTTTTAAAAATTTTATAAAGTATAAAATTTTCTAAATAAAGTTTTAAAAAAACTTATATTCATAAGGAACGTTAAATAAAGTCTCGGGTTTTCTTACAAATTCAAAATCTTTATTTTGTCTGAACAATCCATAAAAACCCTTATTAAAGTGGAAAACAAGATAGTTTTACAATATTGCTTAATTAAAATGTACTACTTCATGTGAGTTTATTTTTCAAATATATTTCCAAAATTATAGTTGTACTTGTTAATGGAGACGCTTTATTCATTTTTCAAACAATTGTACTAATAATTTTTCAAATCACTTGCTTTAATACGTTGGAGAAAAATTAAGAGGTTTGGTTTCCTCATGATGAATAAAATATTCATTGTCATTCTCATGCCACGAAACTAGTATTCAATCACAATTAGTTCCATGACATGAGAATGACAGAGGCATTCTCATGTCATAGAACTAGCTTCCCACATCTTTCCAATTATGAATAGAATAACTCTTATTCATAATTGGGGGTGAAGCTATATGTGCTGACGTAGATCATTGATAAATTTCTACAACGATTTTTGCCGGGCTGTGAATTTCGCCGCAACGGTAAGGGTTCATATACATGCTTCTATGTCTCTACGTTACAACGATTTTTGCCGGGCTGTGAATTTCGCCGCAACGGTAAGGGTTCATATACATGCTTCTATGTCTCTATGTTACAACGATTTTTGCCGGGCTGTGAATTTCGCCGCAACGGTAAGGGTTCATATACATGCTTCTATGTCTCTATGTTACAACGATTTTTGCCGGGCTGTGAATTTCGCCGCAACGGTAAGGGTTCATATACATGCTTCTATGTCTCTATGTTACAACGATTTTTGCCGGGCTGTGAATTTCGCCGCAACGGTAAGGGTTCATATACATGCTTCTATGTCTCTATGTTACTCTGAGAAACCATGAATGTTCCTTATTATTTAATTAAAAAACAATATTCTTAAAATTCTTAGAAAATAAAGATACCCATAAGAAAAATATGTGGTCATGAAAACATTACCATCTTAATTCTCGTGTCTTTGTATCGGATCATTTTTATTGTTAAGCAGAATCTAAAAAACGTTCTGTTTTAACTGCACCCTGTAAAGTATTTCAAATGTCCCTTAGTTTAATATTATGAGTTGATTAACAGTGAAAATTTAAAGAGCTAAAAAGATCAAGATTTATAATTCTGAAATTATTGCAAATGTCATGTATTAATATTTAAAATTTAAATTTAATAAGAATATCATTTCATGGAATATTAAAGAAAATATTGTAAATATTGTTGTATTGGAAATAAAGGGGTTTGTCTTTTAACTTATGGATATCTTTCATTCGAAAAATTTTTATTTCAATCATTATCTTCTATTTAAAATCACATGAACAATTATAATTATAACAAAGTGTGTTTATTTGGTCATTATATTTAGATAATTTGAAAATATTGCATACCTTATGGGATGAATCCGATTTTCATTAGATAAGAATAAAATAATTACATAAGACTTTATATTTTTAATATGAATTTAGTATTTTATAACACATTAAATAAATTGAAATACATACCAAGAGAATTACAAAAACGTATAATCCAAAAATACTTATAACAGTTACTTATATAAGAAAATTGTTACTCTTTAAGGCTTCAAAAGTATTAAGATATTTCATATTATATCCAAATTATATGACAAAAATGTATAGGCATTAATACAGATTATGCATTTCTGAAAGATACTGATAACAAAAGGATTTTAATGATAACTTTAAGAATTGATAAATAATTGTGAGAAGGAAATAATTTGAAATACTTTTGCTACACAAATAAATATTTTTAATATGATTTGAGCTCCATCTGTACATTTAACTGCTTTTAGTTTAATATTAAGTTGGTATGTTTTTCTGTTTTGGCGGGACAACATGCAAAGTTTTTCGAAATAATTTTTAACTTTAATCCTTAATTTTAAAGAAAGTGAAATAGGATGAAAAATAAACGAATCACAGGACTAAGACATGATCCTTTTTAATGTATTACATATAATTGGACAACCAAATTTTATCCAAAAACATCTAATTAGATATCATTCTTGCAAATACTCAGTAAATTAAAGAATTCCTTATAAACTAAGGAATAATATACTTTTTCATATCACGTTTTCTTTATGTATCTTAAATTTGTTGAATTTTAGATGAATATGCAATTAAAACTGCTACATGTTCCATTGAATTTAAAAAGCTACCTATATACATTTATGTAAACGTAATAAAGTTTTTTTTATCAATCTACATTTACCAAGTTAATTTATTTCACTTTCATAATTATTGACTGAAATTTAAAATTTAAATAACTTTACAAATTTTATTTTATTTGCAACCTTATAGATTAAACTATTTTCAAAAATGCGTTTTAAATTAATTTTCATTATTTTGATTTATAGTAGAGGCTTCAAACTTTTTTATTAAATACATTCTATGATAAAATCAAAAACTATCTTTAAAAAACACTCAATTTATACTTTCACTTTCGAAAACAACTTTATAAGCAAACTTGAAGTTCTAAATAAAATCTGTAATGAAAGTGAAGATATCCAACTTATATTACCTGTGTATCTTTACTCAAACATCTGTAACACATTCGTTTAAACTCATATTTTTCAAATATTTCAACTATCCACTCACTAAATCGAATAAACTTTCTCACTCTAGCTTTACGAGTAAATAAATTAAAAATTCAAAACTCCAGAGTCAGTATTTGGGATATACCTTTAAAAATTCCCCCTTTTCCCAGACGCTTATAGGCTATTTTTAAAAGAGTCCCTTTTATTAGTTTTGGGACGTAAAATTTTATCTTACACTTTTCGCATATCCCCCTTCCTACTGCTCTCAACCAACGAAGAATGATAGCTTGACACTGAGGCTGGAGTACGTAAAATTTTTCCGAATCGCACCCCTCCCTCCACCATAGTGCTCCCAAACCCACAGTGATATAGCTTTTTATGTATATTTTACCTCTTTCCAAACATTACCCCAGTGGGCCATAAGTAATAGAAATATCGATTCTAACTACATGATTTAGGGAAAAAGTGAATATATCCTTAAGTATGCTTATTCGAGATCATTGGGCTAGTATTAGTTTGTATTGGCAATGTGTAACACTGTATTTCAATATATAATTTTGATAAAAACAATTATAATTAAATTAGTATACAGATTTTATATTTTTTATAATATTATACTGATGCTGAATGGTTAGAATGTACTCATCGAAGTGAAATCTTAGGTTCGATATCAGCAACGATTGAAGAAGCGTTAGGATTTCTGCTTATTTTTTATTCATGTTTACCTACATGTATGTGTTTGAGAAAATGTTTTAGTTTTTTACCCTTCTTAAATATCAAAACTGAATAATATAGATGGTTAAGTTCTCTTAAAAAGTAATGCAGTTATTGGAAATTAAGAAAATCCTTTGCAATAAAATTCGGTTGTGGAAGTTAGAAGCTTTTTTAAAATTATGTTAAGCAATTTTTGAACCCCGAAATAGGAGACTAAAAGTAAATTTATGTATTGTTTTCATGACTTAGTTGACAACAGGAAATTTTAATTAAAAACGTAATTATTAAAAAATTTATGAGCTTCACTAAATTCATTACAATGCTATAATAATGTAAAAAATGTGTGAAAATGGAAAATCCTGTTTATTTTAATCTCTGTTTACCTACAAAGTGTAAACTTACCAAAAAGATTTATTAATTATAAAAATATATATATAATATATTTTAAAATATTATTAAGCAATATGTATTATGTTCTATCTAATGACATTCAATTAATAATATTGTAAAATAATCAGGCCAGAAATTAAAATGCTTGTCATTATAGCTGATTAAGTAGAGTAATAAAACATAAAAGTACAGTAACTGATTAAGTACAGTAATAAAACATAAAACATAACCTCTGTGATAATATATAAACTCTCTCTATTGGTGCATAAAAATATAATTAAATTAACTATTAAATATAATTTAATATTTTTCGCTTAAAAATTTCAACCAAATAATTTAAATTCAGAAACAGTTTCGGTTTAAAAAGTATTTTTATTTACAGATATTTTGACTATAAATTAGTAACATGTTGTCATAAAGATGATATAACAAAAACAAATTTCTTAAGTAGTTATAAATAATACACGGTGAATAAAGTTTTATTTTATAAAAAATCTTATATTACCTCTGAAAAATTAGAACTAATAAATAGTGATTTGATACACAGCTCATATTATGGAACTGGATAAAGAATGTAAGATAAATTTTAAAATATGTATAAGTAGTAGACTTATTCAATTGTTTTTCTCTTTTTTAAGTAAATAACACATTACCGATTTTAATATCTATAATATTTATTTACAAATATTATATATTGCTTTTATGCCTTTTTTGCCTTCTTAATCCATTCTATATAAAAACTTTGATTTTGTGGAACATCATCAAAATTCTTATTTCAATAAACTACTCTCAAAAATATTTCTAAACTATAAAAAAGAAAAAATACAATATTTAAATAGTTTTAGAATATTTAAGATGTGGGTTTGTATATCCATTGCAAAAGTTGATAAGTAAAAATATTAAAATTAAATGTACAATATTTTATTACTAATATATTTCATACTTTTATGCGGAAACACTTTTATTTAAACAGAATATTTTGTTAAAGACAGTAATTTAGTTTAAAATTATCTATCTAGGAAATTTAAATAATTTACCAAAAAGATATCAACATATAATGCTGAAACAGTCTGACCTTTAATAGGGGTATATTTATATTCATTATATGTTAAAAAGTATTGGAAGTTGTAATATAAAGTGTTTGAATTACTTCTTTAAATTATAGGCGCTGAAAATTGAATTCAGTGTTTTCAGATGAAACAACTGTTTTATTAAGATGAAATTGAGAATTTCAGTTTAATTCATTAAGCTGAAACTAAAGAAGCTTATTGGCCAGCGATTATTTTTATTTATTCTGCAAATTATTTAAAATTGAAAATATAAAAATTAGTCTAATCTCAAAAAACTATATTAACAATATTTTTCTTAATTTTCAATTAGCTTTTATTTTCTTTGGTTAACAACTTCACAACATTGCTAAAAATGGATGATTTTTTTTTAAAAAATTATATCTATAAAATATTACAAAAATATCCACATATTATGCTCGCAATTTTATAATTTTATAAATGATTATTGTTTTGCAAAATACACTTGTGAAATTTATGATAATTTTTTCAACAGTCCGAAATTATTTATTATGCATATCAATTATAAGACATATATAAGAATGTAAGACAAGAAAGGGTTCCTATCAGCTTAAAAATAAAAGAATATCAACGAAAATATATTATATTTTTATTTATTTAGTTTTTATAAAATTTTAAAAGATTAAAAGAAGAAGTTTTCACGTAAATATCAGAATATTTCCTTAGAACCAAATAGCTAAATTTATCCCAAAAAATTAAGCTTTGGACCAAGTCTCATGATTAAGGGACTACAATCACACTGAGCCACTAATTCATGTTAATCCCTTTATAACACGCAGTTTGTGTCAATTCCGCAGAACAAATAACTTTCATTATCCTCGTAACAATGAAACGACAATTAATATTATCCGTTCCATTAGACGGATAATCAGAATACTCTTCTCTTAATGGACAACTCACTCAACAAAAGTACTTTTAAATCTCGGTACAAACTTGATAGAGTACTTATAAAGATTGATGTAATTTATTGATGCTTTTATTCTTGGATAAGAATGTTTTTGCTTTAAATTATGCAACCGATATTTTAATTTATAAAATTATACAAAGGATGAGATTAAGATTATTTTGTCAATTATAATGTGTTATTATTTTTAAAGTTGTATATTTGATTGATTTTGGCTGATATAATAGGATTTTCATGTTATAATTTAAATAATGTTTTTCATTTGCTTTGGTAAAATTAATTTTAATTAAAAAATTTTTGTCTCTGGAAACTTTACTCAATGTATGTATTATAAGAAATTGGTACTTTATCAAGTATTCAATCACTTAGATTTAGTATTAATTATTTATTGCATACATTTCATATTTAATTTTTTATTACAATTATTTAATTTTATTATAGACCTTTGAATACATTTTTGAATATAATATAAATATTTATTTTTCATATTCAACTTTTACTTCAGCAATCTACTATCACAATTAATTTAAATTTTTTTTTACAGATTTCCATTTTAATTTAATTTAGGAATTTTTAATTATTTTCTTTTGTAAATAACGAGTGAAATCGCATCACACAGCAACTTTTTTCATATTTTTTTCAGAAATTATCAGTTTTAATTTAAAATATTTTCATGATTAATTAACATTTCAAAATTCATTCTTAAATTACATTAAAATCAAATTATAGTATCTAATATTACTAAAATATGCATAGATAATTTGTTAAACCGATCGAATCATTTAAATTATTTATTTGTTCTTTTTAAATATGTACATGTCCCCCGAAATTATTCCATTGCAAAAATAGTATAATGGTACATCGATATCTATCACTACGTACCTATACATTCCCACATATATCTGGAGATTCCAAAGATATTACCATCCGGTTTCTCGGACTATTCCCCATCTTTCTACACCCCCCTTATCCATCCGATCCCCTTTCCCATCACAAATTCTGATGACCCCCGTTATCTCATTTGCCGGACGTTGTCTCCGTGGCGAAAGGTTTTGGTAAGACGCAAGAATTCGATGCTCCATTATTCTGACCTCACGTCAGGGTTATATGATAACGATGAAAACGCGTATTAGTATTCCATTGTTTTCATCGATTGAACCGGATATCGATATGCGTTTTATTAATATATCCTTTAATTTTGCCTCATTGTGATATATTTCTTGGTGTCTTGGATTTAGAATACATTTAATTATCATTATAAATTATAACAATTTTAATACAATATTTACATATTGTAAATTTATTTATAAAAATTAAAAAGAAATTTTAAAATTTTTTAGCGTAATTTAAAAATTTGATACTATTAGATATTTTTTAAAAATATCCATAAAAAAATAAAATATAAAATTTTTGTTTTTACAATGTAATCATAATGAATGCATATATATATATATATATATATATATATATATATATATATATATATATATATATATATATATATATATATATATATATATATATATATATATATATATATATATATATAAGTTTTTATTTTGCATAAATTAAAACCACGCAAATGAATAACATATTTTTTTCTCAATTTCATTAAAACTATACTAATTTTTTACTTAAAAATTTCAGAAATTTATATATCAGTTTCAATTTCAGAATTCAATCATTTTTAAAGTTACCACTTTAAATTAACAAAAAATGCAAAAGCAACTATTCATTTAAAAGCAAAATATTTTTTATTGCGTAATCGTGCCCTACTGTTTATAAAATTAATTTCTCATTTGTGGGATTAAGGGTTATTAATTATTTATAATGAAAAATAATTTGTTTAAAGAAAACAGAATTTTGTAGAAATAGGTTACTATACAGTATAAATTCCTTCCCTATCAAATTAAATTAGTTTTCCAACATTTAAATTTTTAGTTAAATTTTTCAAGACATTGTGGATAAAAATATTCAGAAGTAATTAACTGAATTTTTAATTAAAGAACCAAAAGCATAAGTAATATTTTGCATTTAATTCAGGTCATTTTCAGAAAAATTGTAGTGAGTAATTTGCATAAAAACATAATTGCTTCTTTTTGTTCTTTTACACAAATTACTCTAATTCCCATTTTAATTTCAAGATTTTAATACAATCATCTGAATATGTTTAAAAATGGGTTAAGCATTTTGTGCATTATTTAATATCTGAACGTGCTTAATTATACGATTCTTTTATCTTACGGTATATAAAGTCTAAAAATAAAGTTTAAATATTTGTCCTCAAAAACAATATTGTAATTTTTGCTTAAAATAATGAACGAAATTTAAGAACACACTCACAATTTTTATTGATACTTTTAATAAATTGTGATTATGGCGACTATGCTGAGTCTTTCAATCCTCCCAAAGAAATGAAGAATTTGATAACATTCTCTTATTGACTTGGCACTAAGGGAAGGCAATTTACTTTTGTCTTCCTTTTGACCATTCTCTTATTAGAGATGAAATGTCAGAGGTGTTATTAGATGGCCTTATTCTTTATTAGGTCTCACATAAAGAAAATATCTACGAAGGAACAAGTATGTCAGGGCATCGCATGCCCATAAATACTTCATTTTTACTATTTTTTTTTACCAGGTAATTACTTTCAGGGTGGAAGATAACAATGTGCAGGCGATCTTCTCAAAGATAGGGCGGAACTGGTTGACAGGAGAGAAATACAGTTTAGTGGTCGGGAAATAGCATTGTCCCAAGCTGTTTTGACGATGTATTTTCTATTTCTATGTTTAGTGTGTTTTGATTAAGAATAAGTTGACGCTTCAGATAAACTGAGAAACGAAATGAAGTCTCTTATTATAATATTTGACTTTTGATGTTTTATGAAAAATTACCAAAAAGGAAGATGAGATATTTATTCATTTATTCTAATCCTTTGTGAAAATTTAATTAGTTAATTGCACTTCAAAATAGAACAGTACATTTTAAAAAATTAGTATAATATACAAAATAAAGTTTACATATAAGAATTTAATTCATTAAAGTAATCCAAAGCTGGATACATTTAGTTATATATAATTTATCCAAATCACTTATAATTTTAGCTATAAAAAATGAAGACACCCTGAAAATATGAAATATTAAGAAAATTTGGAATTACAGGTTTTATTTTAAAATAAAAACTTACTCTTTATTCAATAATTAGTAATTAAGTTTTCCTTGTCACGAAAACAAACTTTAACTTAAACATCATATTTTAATCAAAAATTAAATTTTACTTTCAATAATATATTTATCAAAATGAGCAATTATTCCTTAAGAACAACGATGTCAACTATTTTTCAGTAAAGAAGTTTTAAAAAAGCATATTATTTAAAATATTCAAACTTTAATAAATGCTCACCTTTTTCTGTAAAAACTTCAAGTTTAAATTTGATAGAAGAATTGAAATTAATTCTACATTTCTAGAATTTAAATTATTTGATTTTAAATTTTATTAATTTTGGAATTAGTCTTCTTACATAACACAATTAGACTGCTTTAAAAATGATAATTTGAATTTACTATACAATAACTAAACTTTTTTTATATATGCTATTTCCGCTTGTAAAATGTTTTGTATATGTTAGTTTTAAAAGTACTTATTTAAAGAATTCAAAATATTTTTAAAAAATATTAAAAATAATCATTAGAATATTTCATGCTGGACCATATCATAACTTAAACTATGTCAGCAATATAATAGATATTAAATAAATTTAAAAATTGTTAACAGGTGTTTTAAAAAAAGTATTCTGATTGAAAATGTTAATCATATTTCAGAAGGAAAAAGCTCTTTTTGTTTTCTATGTGATTGAAATTAAAAATTATTATTTCAATTTCCTATTTAAAGATTTCTATATTAAAAACAACATAAAACAACATTAATTAGGCATACGAGCTCTATAAAATCTCAGCTGTATCTAAAATAACATAATTTTACATTTTATTTCACTAAATAATTATTTTTATTATTGTAAAAATTTTCATTTTTAAGATTGGTAATATAAGAATATTTGAATAAGGAAGAATATGCATTTTTTTATTTGAAACTTTTATACTACCCTATTATTGCTATCACAAATGTACACTGTGAAAAAAGTAGAAAGTCACTAGGAATTTTTTACATAAAAGAAGAACTTTGAATTTTTACAAAATGATTTAATTGCAGCACTTATAAAAATTTATTTACAATCAAATAACTATATCAATAACTATATCTGTAACATGAAATAAAAAACATTTTGCTTATTACAATTAAAAATTAGTTTCAACCACATCATACAGTGTGAAAAAAAGCAGAAGGACAATTCTAAATAATAATGATAAAAGCTTCGTTAATAAGATATTCTTCTGCCACTTGCTTTAATTACTTCAAATAAACTTGGCATTAAATCATAAAAGTCTTGAGTTTTGTTTTGACAAAAATTTTCCCAAACACAATTCAAAGCTTCTCAAAGTTCGGTCACAGATTCATATTTCTTGCCCCTTTGTAAACACGCTGAACTATTATTGACCGTATATTTTCAGCAATATATTGGTCAGCCATGCTGAAATTCGAATATCATTTGTTTCAAATCAATTTTTAATGTCATTGCCGTGTGAATTGATGTTCCATTTTGCCGAAATATCCAATTTTCTCCGCCTAATTGAGAGCCATTGTGAAAAAGATCTGAATTTAAAATTTGAATGTAATCTGTATGTTTCTGTCTTCCATCCAGAAACACTAGATTGGTCTTTCCACCGTACCCAACAGATATACAAACCATTAAACTGACTCCTCCTATCTGTCTGGTAGAATAAATTTCTTCTTGTGTACCCAGACAATGCCAATAATATTGACAACCATGTTGGCCGTTTAAATAGAACTTATTTTTCCTCAGAAAAAATAACTTTAATCCATTCGGAGTTCTAAGACATGCGTTCTTTGGTTCACTGCAGCCAGTGCTCAACGTGTCTTTCGTTCTATTTAGGATGGTACTTTCTTTTCTTTAATATGAACGTTTACGATCTTTTTACGTTGTTGTAAAGTGTTCTTCTGGTTACATGTATGATTCTAGTTTGTGGTTTCATGATTTTCCAAAATTTCCACTTCTTTCCTTTTCTTTAGCTCTTTAAGGATTTTTCTTTGATCACGTGGTGTCAATTTTTGGTCTGCCAGTCCTTACTTTCTTCTAACTCATTAGATTTTTCAAGAAGCTAGAAACAGAATTTGGACTGATATGTAGTTGCCTCGGAATTTTTCTTACACCTTTATCAGCATCTTTATTTGCCACAAGTTGGTCTTCTTGAAATTCCCTTAAAGGTTTCCCGCTGGGTATTTTTTAACTGTACGAAAATTGAAGATTTTTGTTTTTCTACAAAAAATTTATCTTTCGTAAGAAAACCAGTTTAAAAATCAATGTTTTCCATTTATTACATTGCTAGGGATTCCAAAATGAGAATATTTTTGTAGGTGTCCTTCTATTTTTTTTGGATCTTGGATCTAAAATATTTAATGTAGTTTCAGCCTGCATAGCAGGCACTTTACTTCTTCATCTGTAATAGTTCCTGGAGGAGAAAAACAAGTCTTTTCTCAGAGAGAGCGCGAGCCTGAATGCGTATGATAGCCAATCAGCTATGAGGGTTTCAGTAATGGTCGTGGTTTCCAGAAATGAGAATTCGCAGCGAGAAGAAGAAATAAAATAATAAAATATTTTCGTGAGATTTAGTAAAGTTCAAAATTGAAAAATCTCTGGTATAAATATAATTCCGGTTAAATAATACAAAATATAAAACAATATACATTATTAGCTTTCTTTTTCTTTCAGAAAATATTTCTCAATTGGCCTATATTTACAATCTTCTTCTAGATATTGATAATTAAATATTTCTTTGAAGTTTGCAGCTTTATAATTCTAAACTTTTTCGAAGAATTTTTTATTCAATTTGCTAAAATGATCAGCAAGGTCATCAATTTTTAAATCTTTAGCGATATTTTTATTTCTAATAAAGTAGGGAGCATTTGTGATTTTTCTTACTATCTTGTATTGGATGGATTTAACTTTTATTTTGTCCTTTTTATTGTTAAAATTCCAGACTGGGGATGCATAAGTTATAATTGGTCTTATCATAGATAAGTAAAATAGTCTTTTAAATTTAGTGATAAGTTTGACTTTTCTTCAATGATTGATTTTAAGCAGCCATAAACTTGTGTGGATTTAGTGATAACATTATATATATATTTTGACCATCTTAGGTCGCTAGTTAACGTTATTCCTAGATATTTTGCTGAGTAGACTTTAGGTATTTCTTTACCAAATAGTATTAGTCCATTTATGTTCCTGTGTTTAAGTTTATTTATTTATTTATTTTATTTTTGTTTCTTTGGAGCAGAATCACTTGTGACTTTTCTGCATTTATTTTAATTCTCCACCATGTGCACCATTCTTCAATAGCATAATGTGCTGTTTTTAATTTATGAATTGAATTATTCGGATTGCTAGATTCTAGTAAGATGGCCGTGTCATCTGCATAAAAACCTATTTTCGTGGTTTCCTCCATGGGGAAGCCGTATGTGAAGAGGATGTAGAGGATAGGCCCTAGGATACTTCTCCTTGGGGTACTCTCGCATTTATTTTCAGTGTTAAAGAGCTTTGATTATTGTGAGTAACTTGAAAGTGCCTGTTAGTAAGATAAGAATTTAATAGTATTATTAAGCCGGTGTCCATATTTATATGAATTAATTTTTCGATGAGTCCTTTGTGCCATACTTTGTCAAAATCTTTTCACACGTCTAGCATTACCATAGCAGTGTATAAATTTCTATGAAGATTGCCTCCAATAATTTCAATTATTCTAATTAATTGTTTAACTGTTGAGAGATTTTTTCTAAATCCAGATTGCTGATTTGGTAACATGTGAAAGTAAGGTTTCATTCTGTTATAAATTGTTCTTTAAAAGATTTTTTCTATTGGGGATAACAAACTTACGGGTCTATAATTTTTAGCTTCTCTGGGATCTTTGCCCGGTTTGGGAAATAATATTATATCAGCAGTTTTCCAAATGGTGGGAAAGTAACTGTATTTTATACAATCATTGAAGATTTTGACAAGTTTTGTAAGATAATTTTTTGGAAGGTATGGAATTGGATATTTTATCACCTCTAAGTGTCTTTTTGGTTTTTAGTCTTTTTACTATTTCAATTAATTCATCTATGTGAGTAGGAGTTATAGTTGCTCTAGGTTGGTTGTAGTTGATGAAATAGTCAACGTTTTGTTCTACAATTTGAGTAAATGTTTTGTTAATATCAGGATTCGGAGTGAATTGGCTATGCAGTGAATTTGAGAAAATTTCAAGTTTTTCTTCATTGGATTAGACAAAACCATTTTGACCTTGAAGTCTGTTATTTTATATATTCTTCTTTTTTAATTACCTGGCAAAAGTCTAGATCGAGTTATTTTCAGTTGTTAAGTTATCTACTTTTTGTTTCCAGTTTTCATTTCTAATTTCATCAAAAAGTTTTTTAATCTGTTCAATTTATTCATTTCTGTTTTATATTGTGGGTTTAGGGTTTTTTGAAATTTACTTCTTGTTCTGTTTCTTTTTTTTATAATTTCTCTTATATTTTTAGGTAATTTTAGATAATTTTTGTGATATTTTACTGTTTTAGTTGCAGAATTTTTTGCATTTACTATGTTTTCAGTAAAAATTCTTATGTCTTCAGAAATTTTATTTTGAATGTTATGATGTGTTTGATGGTTTTATTCATTGTCTTTCCAGGCTTGATCCTGTAGAATGTTGTAATATAATTACCAGTTTGTTCTGTAAATGTATTTTTTTTCCTATTATTTTGTTGATTCCCTGGTATCCAATAACTGGGAAGTGGTCTGAAGAAAGGTCATTTAGTGTATTTGCAGAGAGGGCAATTTGGCTATTGTTTAGGAAAATGTCTAAAATATCTCCTTTGTTTCTGTAATCAAAATGAGATTTAAAATTGCGTTTAAAATTGTGATTCCATTTGAGTTGGCAGTATTACATCCCCAGTGTATGTTTTTACTATTTAGATCACCTCCAATTATGGTTGGGAAATTTGTTGAGAAGATATCTATAACATATCTTGCGACGTTAATAAGTGTTGTGGTCTATTGTAGAGGCTAGTAAATTTGATATTTAATTTTGATTTAAAATTGACAATTATTGAGGTTTCTTCATATCCATTTTTGTTGCTATTGCTGAATAACGTGGAGTTAAATGATCTTTTAATAACTATAGCAGTACCTAATGTACCTAATAACTATGGCAGTATCCTTTGTGGTGAGCTCTATCAGTTCTATATACATTGTAGTTGGGTATATTGAATTTGATTGCCGGCGTAAGGTGCGTCTCCGTGAGTAAGATGATATCTATATTATATTCATCCAGAACGTTCATGAGTTCTTGGGTTTTGTGTTTGATATTGTGCGCATTCCAAGTCGCCACTGTAATTGAATTAAAGTTTTGGTGTGTGTTACTCATTATTTGATATTAATGTTCCATTCTATTGTGTCTCTATGACATCATTAAATTTTTTGTGTTGTGCTGTTAATTCAAGTATTCCTGAAATTTTCCCATATGTGACAAGTGATTTAAGTTCATTTACTATTGTTTTGGCCTCATTTATTGATTCTTTAGTTTTAACAATAGTGTCACATTTTCTTGTATTAAAACGTTTGCATAGGGTAGATTGGGGTTCGAACTGGGCACAATTGTGCTCTTTATTGGTGCAGTTAGGTTTTGCTTTCCTTTTAATTTGGGGAATTCATTACATCCCCTAAAGCTAGCAGAGTATGCTTCGCCACAGTTGGCACATTTTGCAGGTGTACCTTATGGTTTTGGATAATTAGAATGGTGGTGGTGGTGGTCACCTGCACATTTTACACACTTAAAATTGTGGTGGCATGATGTTTGTGCATGGTAGAAGCCTTGACATCTTAAGCACTATGTGACTCCTTTTTTGCCTTTGTATGTTTCAATTTTAACTGTAAGGTTAAAAATATGTTACATGTTATAAAATTCTTTTGATTTGTCGTTTTTTGGGTTGTTACTATGCGAAGTGGTAGATTGATTTTATTTCCTTCTACTTTTTTGGTCATTTGTGTGACATTAAGAATTTGAAATACTTCTAATATTAATTCTTGTGTGATTTCTTCAGGTGTATAGATAATGTGGAGGGAGGTCTCGTATAACTATTTTTAGGTTTTTGACTTCAGGGAGGACAAACATGTGATAAGTAGATTTAATTTCATCTAAAGCTGAAGTAACTTTTCTATGGGTTTCTGAGTTATCAACTTTTAAAGTTAATATTCCTGTGCCTGTCATTTTCCCTTTTTAACCAGTTATATTTTTGGAGTTCTGTAGGTTTTTCCAGTTAATTTTTTGGTCTTTGACCACTATTGGAGGTATTCTAGTTTTCTTTTTTGCACTTTGAAAGTTTTGTGTGTCATTTATTTCCTTGTTTTTGTCAGGGATTTCATTTGATTTGTTTGAAGTATTTACTTTTTCCTCAATGTCTTAAGTTTGCTGGTTTTAACCATTTGGCTGAGTTTTAGGAAATCTTCATTGTTGGAGACGATGTCGACATCCTCGCTGTCACTAGGACCCCGAAACGATTATCTGTTGCGATGGAGAAAGATGGTGACGCATTGACTTTAGTTTTTTGGTTATCGCTGATTTTCGTGGTTTCGTCTCTTCAATAGCTCGCGAATAGATCCGCTAACTTAGTCAGCTCAAGGCTGTGAATTCTCAGTAGGTCTATTTTCTTATCCGATACTTCCTCGTTATCCATCTTCTGAATATATTCAGAAGTAAGCCTGATTTTGTAACTAAATGCCCTAAACCCGATTCCAGAGTCGTGCATGGAAGGGTTTGGAGGTGATACCTCCATCTTTCCGGTGGACTTCGAAGAGTCCATGCAGTCCAAGTCAAAACACTAGAAAATTTGCCCCTTGCACCATAATGTTTCCGGGGACATCTACTTACACAAGTTTCAATCTCCGCTGGTGATGATCTTTGAAAAACTTGCATAAGAATGTAAAATAAAAGATGGAAAATATTGATGACGTGGTCTGTAAGAGCTCAAAAATGTGCGTCAATACAGTCCGAGAATCAAAATCCCAGTTTTTCGGTGAGTGCTCACGATCTCCACTTAACTGTCTGAACGTCTATTTTTTTTGCACAGACCAAAAATCTCTCTCCTTAAATGCTATATTATAATATTTTCTTAGTGGTCGGTAAAACTCGTTCACTGAAAATAAATGAAAAAATAGTTTCCTAAAATAAAAAGAAAATTTATATTAATTACGTTAAAATATAAAGCACAATTTATAAAATATATGTTTCATTTTACTTTTCTCAAAAACTGTACTTATTAAATAAATGTACTTAAATATATTTTGATCAATTTAACAATTTTTCAGCACTCCCTCATTTTGTATTATATATATAAGCACTATTAATTAATTTACTTTTCATTTTACAAATTTTTAACATTAATTTTACTAATATATCATTAATCAATTATATTTACAAAGAATCTGTAGCTTTAAATAAGTTTACAGACTAATTTTATTCAACGCATACTTATGTATATTTAACTAATACTAAGACTAAATTTTACAAAGAATGTTTATCAATTTGTAAAAAATCTGCCAACATTTTCCTTCTAAGAGATACAAAAAAACTTGCTGAAGATCTTCAAGAATTTCGTCATATTTTGGAAGAAGTATTCTGCTAACGGAGGTGTGCTGAAGCTCCAGAGATTGTTGCTTAGCAACCAGAAGTTACCTTTAAGGACATCTATTGGGGAATGGTATTTTTTCACTTCTCAGATATACTTTCATGAGAAAAACAACTCTTACTAAATGTCTTTCCTAACTATCAAAAAGTCTCACTTTATATATATTCAAAGAAATGGTAAGATAAAATGGAGACTTAATTTTTTAGGATTAATTGTTTGCATCGTTAATTTTACCAGTGAAAGACAAAGCAAAATTTTCCTATTTTAATAATTGACTCTTGTGTTTTAAAATTATGGTGTCGTATTTTTATATATGAAATATCTTTTATGAAAGAAAAAAATAATTCTATTTGAAAACATATGTTTATCCAGTTGATATATTTTAAATTTTGTAATTATATTGAAAATAGCGCTTCCTTGTTTAAATAAAATTATATAGTAGTAAACGAGCAAATATGTGATAATAGTTTTAATCTTCTTCTATAAAAATATGTTTTGATGAAATGCATCTTTTAATTTATATTGTACGTTTTCCAATTTTATATTTTATGGTTTACTTAAAATAGCTTTATATAATTTTTAAGTCAGAAAAATATCTTCAAATTTTTTCATATATTTTTATTTATTTAAAGTACAGCGAAATTATTTTCACATATCATATTTTTTTTCTTTCTGAGTACTTGATTAGTATCAGATTAATCTATAACTAGCATATGATATTACAACTTTCTCGTCAATTAATGGAAAAAAACTATTCGATTCTGTTTTTGTTTGACTCATTTAATAATTTTAGAATTAAATTTAATATTTTAAGATTAGTTGAGTTTCAGGAGGTAGATAAAGAGAAATTCACTCCATTTGACTTGAATTCTACCTGATATTTTTAAATAACTATACCTTACTGCATTTATCCTATATAACCTTTCATAACAAAAATAATATTAAAATTGGTAAATATAGGTACAATAAGGCACATATGAATAAAAATTTAGTTTTTTAATGTGAATCAATCCCAGACAAAACATTAATAAGGACTTCTGCAGATTTTTCAGTTCATACCATTACAGTGTTGAGTAGATTTTAATTTGTGTATTTTTATATTGTATTCTTACTATAACTGAGCTGTTGATGGCAGCTTAGATTATTGATAAAGATACAATGTCCATTTTACAGGAATACAAAAACCTATTTTTATACAGATTAATATTGATGAATTTACGTGTTCTAAATGTGTAAGGATACATAATTTATTGTCAGTCAACCATAACCAACTCTTGATACTGGAAGAAAAATTACGTAAATAAGACCTTCTACTCAAAAAAAAGTTGTTCGTATTATTTTATACAAGTAATTAAAAATTCATTTATTTATAAACAATCTCGTATTATTTCACAAACATTTTATGAAAGCATAAATAATAATGTTTAATGTTGCAATATAAAATAATCAAATATTGCAATCAATAAAAAAGCTTATGCTTCTATCTCAAATAAATATTTTATCTGGTAAATTAAAATTTAAATTTTAATTCTTTGTGTGTATGGTTTATACGAAAGTTGATTAAAAATTCAATGAATAAAGAAAGCACTCTCTCACTTTCTCCAGTATCATATTTTATTTCAAAAGCAATTTATATTTATTTGGCTCATTATAAAATCTTTGTTGTTAACTACTTCAAATAAATCTAGGCTATTTCTATGCAGATTAACTTGCAAATTAATCCTTTCTAGTAATGATAACCAATGGCTGATCCACAAACTTCTCATTAAAAAAATTAAGTCATTACTTTTTTTTTTTGAAAAATTCCCTAGAGTTGCTTTGAAAAAAAAGAAAAACCTGCGTATTTTGTTAAAATAAAACGACATTATGGCAGAACTAATTTAGAAAACTTTTTTTTTAAAAAAAAAAAAGAGTCGATCGCCAAACGACGTTAAGTCGTCCGCATCTCGATTTGGCTATCTTATAAATATTTAACATTTTCTTTGCAGTATTTATGTTGGTTTCTAATTTGTTGAGTGGCAATACTTGGTTCTTTAGCCTTTGTATTCCAGGTAAGTTTGATAAATTAAATCTTCTGAAAGGAAAAACAGACAAAGAAGTTAAGCGGGTCACAAAAAAAATATCTTCAAAACAAAAACTTCATTTTGAAGTAGCTCTTATATATTTTGGAAGAGTTAGGAAAAGAATTTTCTTCCATAGATTAAAGAAAATGAGTTAATTATTTCTTATTGTAGGCAAAGTTAATTGCATTTTGCTAACTGCATTGGATTTTTCAATCTTTGTTAACCTTTTTTTAAAGAAAAAATTCCCAAGTATCCCCACAATTAACATTTTTTGAATTAATTTCAAATCCAACACTTTTTCATAGAAATTGATGCAACAAAGTTTTACGCAAGAAAAATAACGGATTAAGTTTTTGATTTTTGTAAACTTTATTGATATACAATAAAAATAGCGTTATATAATTTTTGCCTTTCCGTAAATATATATAAAATGTGATATTATTCATTTTATACCATATGGATAGAGTAGTCTATATCTGTCATAAAATTGACAACCATATTGATATTCTCTATACAACGAACGGTGCACATGTGGAGTTTATCGAATAACACCTTTTGGATCTACCTAATCATTAGTGTTATCAATACAAATTTATCATCATTATTTTAGAAATAATTCCTTATCAAAATGTGTCCCAATTCTTATACTCCTCCCCCTTCTACATTTTAAATTATAGTTGCTTTTGTGAACAAAATTGTGACAAGACAGTATTTTAAATTAAATTCATATGAATTTTTCTTCAATCTATCTAATACTTCGTAATGGATAATTTAACATTAGTATTTTTTTAAAAAGAATAAAGCATATCAGTTTATTGAACTTTTATAGACATAACATTTAAAACTTTATTTTAACAGGAATTTCAGCATTCATTTATAAATATAAGAAAGATAATTTATTGCAGTTTTCATATCTCTTAAACTTAAAATTTTATTTCATATTTCATTTTAGAAAATAATTTTCCCTCTTAACATTAATTTTAAGCAAAATGTTGTTATTGTTGTTTCTTTTAAAGATATTGCTAAGAATTCATACAGTGTTCTTCATCATATTGTTTCCCTGAGTAACCTTATTCAGATGTTTATTAGAATTCTAATAACGACGGCAGCGTGTATCACTTAATAAGAGGTATTCCAAATCGAATGTTTCATCTTATCTATCGCAACCAACGGACCGTTGGAACTCTATCACATTTGTACCGGTAGCAGAGCAACTGAGCGGAGTTGAGGGGAACGCAGCTGTCGCTTGTGTCCAAAAAGAAATTGGATCTACTCGACTCAGAGTTACCTCGTGTCCAAATCCTTGAAAAAAGAAGAACTAGTAGACATAAGAAAAATTCCTCTTGACATTTCGTTCTTTTTTACCCTTTTCTGCTCTTCATTTTCTTTATCGATGGCATTTTTATAAAGTTTTATCCTGGAGGCATAGATCAAACAATTGTAAGTCACATTCTATGTTCGATTGAATAGCAAAAGGGTGATCGTCGATTTTCAATTCCAACGTTCTTTCTAATATAGCGACTAGTGACAATTTTTGAAAGTGTCTTCTGAAAATCAAATAATGTTTTGATAAATTGAGCTAAAATTTTCTGATGGATTTGAAAGGAAGTTTAAAATCAAACTTTAAAGTAAATATGACTTAAATTTCTTTTAACTTACAGAATTAATTATGTATTTATTATAAAATTACTTTAATTTGAAAACTTAAAATATTGTTTTTGGTTGTTTCATTCATTTTACTTTCACATTAATTAGGAGATCTGAAAGTATCAAAATCACTTAATAAAATTAAATAAAGAAACGTTTTCGTTAAAAATAAGAAAATATAACTGTAGGATAATTTTTATAAGCAAGTCTCAAAATATTTAGAAGTAAATAATCAAACCCAGAAAAAAAATATTTTACCCTTATTTGATATTAAAATGTAGCATTTTTATAAATGTATATATATTTATTCATAAAAACAGTTTAATTAAAAAAATTATAATCATAGGTAAATTTCCAGTTATGTAAAATTTTTAGAACAAAAATGAAACAAAATGTTTTCTTCATAAAGTTGTTTCGCTTCAGGACAATATAAAGTTCAATAAATCCGAGTAATCGTAGAAAACATCGAAAACAAATAATTAATTTTAAAAAAATTTAATAATATTTACTAACGCGGTTCACGATGTTAATCTTTTATATAATATATATAATAACAAATGATCAATTCTCTCATAACAAATATACTTTATGCTATACAGTTTTTTCATGTGATTTTTTCATGCGATTAAAACAAATATAATATTATAAAATTAGCACATAAATGAATTTATCATTCTTAAATATAATATTTTATTAGAATAAAATTAAAAATAATTTGTAGAATACTACAGTATTGTCCACGTTCTGTCTTAATTATTACATAATAATTGACAGTTTATAATTAAGTAAGACTTTAATCATTTAAGACCAGTAAATTTCGATAATTAGTATATATGTATATTTATTTCACATTCAATTTATAAATAAAGTTCTTATCTTTGTAATTATCAGAATAAACCATATAAAACCTAATAATTTTAATTGTATGTTTATGTTTATAAATTTCAAATGACAAAAACAAAAGTTTTTCAAAAAATGTAAGGTAAGAAATGTTAAATAACTATAGCATTATTAAAATTTTTATAAGAAATTCCGTGCACTTTAATTTTTGATCTGTACTTTGCTTGAGAAATATCACGACAGATCTCAATATTTCCTTCAATATCTTTATGAAATTTTTTATTTTAATTATTCTTTTAACAAAATAGAATTTCACTTTACAAAAGTTCTTAAATTACTTATGTGTTAACTTTTCAGTGGAATCGATAATTAATTTTAAACTTATCACCTTTTAAAATCACTATTAAATACAAATATTTAATAGCATTCACAGCAAGAATGATTACACCTATACTATATGTTT
The DNA here is from genome assembly GCA_030067965.1 of Latrodectus elegans. NCBI lineage: Eukaryota > Metazoa > Arthropoda > Arachnida > Araneae > Theridiidae > Latrodectus > Latrodectus elegans. The sequence continues at coordinate 79,047,889 of CM057820.1, read as the reverse complement.
TGAAATTAATAAACATAAAATGTTTACAAGAAACTCATTGCTTCAATTTCATGTTAGAGTTATTTAACAAATGAAACCAAAAGAAAAATATAAAATGTTTTATTTAGTGGCATTAACACTTATTTTTAATTTTTTAATATCCTTAATTATGAAAATAATTTTAAATTATATCTTGGAGCAAAATATAAAAATAATTTAAAAGTGGTGTGCTTTAAAATAATAAATAAAGGAGTATATATATATATATATATATATATATATATATATTAAAGATGTAAATATTGTTTAATATAATTTCTAAAAATCATTAAAACTTCAAATTAGACAATAAAATAAATACAGTTACAAAATATGCAAAACAAGAAAGTTTATTAATGAATAAGTGAAAATTAATGATTAAGGACAATAAGTAATCATAATTAATATTGTATATATTTTCGGAATTTTCTTAAATAATTGAGAAACTACAAACTAGGAATATATTTTAAAAACGAACATATACTTTAGAATTAAATTGATTTCAATAAATGTTTTAATCAATTACAATAAATTAATTTGAAAGTACAAATATATCTCAATAAATGTATAATGGTAAATAATTCCTAGTTAATTTAGAGGAATTAAAATTCAAAATATTATCTGACATAATTTTTATAGTCATTAAATACTGTAAACTAAAAATACACATTTTTAAATATTTTTTAAGATATCATTATAAAATATATCTCTCTCATTTGCTCAAAAATTAGGGGTGACGAATTAAAAGTTTGCTTAAAATTAATGTTCACTTAAAAGAAGTAATATTAAAGTCATATGTTTTCTTAATAAAAAAAATACATAGTAATCGAAGAAGATGAAAAAACATCTATAAAACGGGAAAAAAAAGCAGTCTAAGAAAACAATCGAGACAGAAAGAGATGTATCTTCATCTTCTGCAGCACCTCGGGGGTAATAAGGGGTGCTTGCCAAAGCCCTCCAGCATGCCATTCTGTTTCCTTCGCATTCCGTGGAGAATCCAGAACTCCATCCCTATCTGATCACAAGATACGGTACTAGGTTTTCGAGGTCCGGGATCAATACGACAATTGATGTATAACTCTTCTCACCTGCAATTCCAGCTGAAATGCGTCCATTATTCTGCAATATCTGCAGCTTTGAAATATTGTAATCAAATGTTTTCTCTCTAAAATCATTTCCCTCAAGAAAAATATCGTTATTCTTAGTGAAGAGATTTCTTATGTGATGTAAATTTGTGATAACGGGGAACAAAATATTTTTCCCTCAATTTCATTTTGAAAGCTAATTAATTAATTAACTTGATGTATAATTTTTTAATTCTTGAAAATGCAGAAATATTTTTTTAGAAATAAATTACATGTACTTAACACGAATAATTGTACTGGAATTTTTTGATAGATTACTTTTTAATCATCCATTAAAAATTATTAATATAAGAGTTACGATTAACTTTGAATATTTTAGCCTAAAATGTTTAAAAAAATTTATATTAAATAATTTCCAAAGTAATACTTTGGAAATTATTTAATATAAAACCTCTCTATGAAAATACTCGTGTCTATGAAAATACGAGTATTTTCATAGAGAAAATACCGAAAACATTTTGCGTTGAATTTACGTTCATATTCATCAGAAAAGTGAAAAATACTTTAAAATGTTTTGCCTAACGATTGTGTTGTTGTGTAGCTAACTTTTGTGTTTCCTCTATTTGTGATTTTTAAATTAAATATTTAAAAAACAGTATACGTCAAAATACATCTCAATGAATTAAGTTTTGTCGTAAGAGAATATTTAAAGTATATAGAAAATTTGCAAAAATTGCTTAACATGCTAACATGAAAGAATTATTTTACATCAGGTCTATACAAGGTGATTCTAAATGGATATTTAAAAGCTAAGAGTACCCATCCAGACAAGCAATAATTACATAGGAATATAAGATCGCATTCCACTCTGAGAGGCAGAAATGAAATATTCCCACCTGACAATGCCCAACACTTACAACGGTGTTGAGTATGCGAATAAATAATACCAAAAGTTTCACAATTATTGTGTGGTGAAAATCTCACTACAAATGCTCACAATAATGCCCATGTGTGTCGCTGAACAGTTAACACTCGAAAAAGACCACCTGCTGCCCCCTCTCGAAGATTCTTCGTGATTCTTATTAATTTTTCCCCCGGCAACAACGATTCTAACCGTGACAATTTCGGTTGAGTTCACAGACGTCTCGTACTCTAAGGCTTTCATGTGCCTCCAGAACAAAAAATCTAGTGGGTTGAAATCCGGTGAGCGAGGAGGCGAAGCCACCTGTCTGCTACGTCCAATCCATCGTGCAGGATATGTAGCATTCAAAATGTTACAGACCATGATGGAAAATATGCTGGAGCTCCATCGTGCATAAATCATCAGTCTTTCAATAGGGGAAGTAAAACAGCCGGCAATAAACTGGAAAGCACTTGTTCCAAAAAAAATACGATATGTTGCGCCGGTCAAACGGTCTAGCATGATGTAAGAGCTTACCAGGTAATCACCAAGAATACCTACCCTTATGTTCACGGAAAATTTCTACTGGTGTCAACAAGGGGTTGAACAGTGGACATTGTTGTCAGATCATAGGTGTTAAATGCGCTTTTAAAGAACAACGTCTACTCTGATTGTCTTTTTCCTGTAACTGATAATAGCAAAATGCTGCTTCTCCTCTGTGGAAATTTGCATACGGGGAATTCATGATAGATTCTTGATGCGTTTATACTTTCTTGCTTCTCAGAGTGGAATGCGACCCTATGTTTTTATGTAATTATTGCTTATAAGGATGGGTACTATCGTCATTTATAATTTTTACAACAGCTTAGAATGACTCTGTATTTATAATATTCTGGATATTTTCCTAATTGTTGTAAGTATTTAAAATATTCTAAACTAAGCTCATCGTAATCAACCATTATTACTGCTTTTTTTAGTTCGCTCCAGATATTGTTACATGAACTACGATTTGTGTTCGATTTCATCCGTTGTTAAGAAACTGATAATGAGAGTTGTCGTTTTATTTTCTGCATCCAAATCTTGAGAATTTTGAGATTAACTTCCTTTGGGAAACATGTTTACAACTCATGATGTATGAACAAGTCCTCACAGCAGGCGACAGTCGAAGGTTGGTTGGTTTGTTGAGTTTTATGGCGCAATTTCCAAAACAGGACAAGCTCCACCAACAATAGTCGAAGGAAATCTTCAAATAACCAAAATTAGCCTCCTATTACCTTATTCACTACAAATATCGATGTCCAACTTGTCTAGTGGTGAGCGTGTCTCATTGTGGATAGGGAGGTCCTGGTTTCGAATTCCGATTCGGGCATGGATGTATCTTCCTCTATCTTGTCTTTGTCCTTTCCTTGTATGAATGGGTTGTGAATGGTTTCTTACCCTATAAACGGGTATGTATAGCATGTATGTACTGAGGAAATTGGACTAGACATCAAAATAAGGTTCAGTTGGAAAATTGGAGATGCGCACCCCCTAATTCCAGCCTAGCTGGCACAAGAGAACACTGAAAATATCAAAAAATTTACTAAACTCAATAATTGAGACTTCATAAATATTCCCATAAAATGATAATAGATCTAGATAATTATCAGAAGAAACAAAAGATAATACGGTGTAAATTTATAGTTAACAAGAAAAAAGTTCAAAATTATGATTTTAAATTTCAAATTTCTACCGTTTTAATGAAATTAATAAGCTTTAATAATGCTTCTTTTTATGATATATCTTTCATTTTAAGAAATTCAAGATACTATCCGTGGCACCAATGAATAAAAAAGAAAGAAATATCTATAATAAAAAAACAAATTAAATATTTAAGAAAAATCATTTATCATTACCATCATATTTAGGCTTGGATCTCAAGTGCGAAACAAAATCTTATAATGTAATATAACTTAGAAAAATCTTAGTTCGTTCTAATTGTTTCGTTACTGAAAAAATTTTATCAACTAAAAACCACAATTTACATTGTTCACCAATAGAATTATTGAATCAAACAAAAAATACTGCTATATAGTTTTAGATTTATTTGTACAGTTATTATTACTAATATTCGAATTGTGATTTAAAAATTCAGATCACAAGTTTCAAAGTTTAAAACTTCATTAGAGTATTTGAAAATTTATAAATTTTAGTTTTTGCGGTATACAACTTTTGTTATAGACTCTCTGAGACAAAAATGCGTCAAATGTAAATGATAACTAATACAAACAGACAACTTTCAAAACATTTTTCTCTCTACTTGGTGATGAACACAAAACTGAATTAATTACACTATTTTCATTCAATAACAACATTTATGAAAATATTTTTATCATCTTTTGAGATTTTTTCTTAATTTGAATAAAAAACTTGTATTTTGATGTATCAGTATAAGTGTAACACATCAATTATAATTGAAAATCTTATATTTCATTTTTCTTTCTCAGAATTCATTTACACTAATTAAAAGAATCAGTCTTGTTTCACTCATGAAAATGATCAACTTTACTTCATTTTTTTCAGGAACTACAACCAAATATAAGAAACGTTTTTTTATAATTTTGAGTTTTCGATAGTTTATTGATATATGAGTTTCGATATATTGCGAGATCACCATAGCCTAGTAGTAAGATCAAGCGTTTGGAGAATCGAAAGATACAGAGTTCAATCCTTGCTGCTGTTGAACAAAGGGTAACGGTTGTTGGGTTTCTCATTCCTACATGTATGATAATCTAAGAAGATGAGATGAAAACAATTGGATTATTTTTCCCTGTTACACGTAAATAGCTTTGTAAAGCTCATTAGCAAAGCGAAGCGTCTCAAACTTACAATGATGCAATCAATCTTACAAATAATCTTCCGCTGTAGACTTCCTTCCATAGGTTGTTAAAACGAATCTTATTCTTTTTAATTAAAGAGTTTTATAAATTAAACTTATTTTAGTAAAGTTAGGGTTGATTTAACGAATATGAAATGCTTAGGAAAATCAAATAGTTCCATTTGGAAAATTTTTATTTTCTAAACATACTCAACTTAACATTTCGTGCTGATTCTTCAATAAAATATTAGAACCAAAAACGTTGCCTGATATATTTCGTACCCCATTATTTGTAAAAGTGTTCATTACCTAGCAAAGATATCTAAACATACTAAAAAATTTTATTAAAAATTTATTCTACTGAAAAACATGCTTAATACAAATTAATTGCTTTTAATTACTTTATATATGATAAAATGTTTAACTGTCAGGAGAGTTTTGTTTATTAAATTACATACTTTTTGGATTTTTCTCAATTTAATATCAATCTTTATCCTTTCTGCCAAATAATTTATCTTTAAACTGGGAAGATGTGTCTGATGGAACGTCTAACACCAAACTAAAGAAATTAAATCTGAGAATCTTGGAGATGACCACAAAATCTGAGGCTCTAGACACCTGGCACCTCTTCCCACTCCCACCCCCATTTTCTTGTCTTCCACATCTCGATCAATAGCTTCCCAAATTGTCTTCATGACATCATTCTTCACTGTCTTCCTTGAGAATCCTTCGGGATTAGAGCCCACTCCCTTCACCCACCCTTTTTCATCCTCCTAGACTACGCTTTAGTTGAGAAACTGGCAAAGAAGTACTTCTTCAAGAAAGACTTCCGTGTTTTCCACTCATTCTTCCATTCTTCTCCACAAAATCCATCCACGTTCAATACAAAATTATCACGAATTTTCTTCTTTTTTTCTGTGTTAAAAAGGTTTGTATCTTTAAACCTCTTTATTTCTGACGAGAATAATGGAACACGAGTCCTGTTAAAGCTTCAGAATCAATTTTATTTCAATTTTTTATTTTTAATTTATAAAGCTCTTTTGTGGGTATGTTGGCTTTGATTCAAATATTGGATTCACTTTAATAATAAAACTTGTATACTAAATTATATGAGATAAAAATGTGAAACTTATTACACTAAATCAGCTTATAAAACAGTTTTTCAATTTTAAATCATTTGAAATTATCTATATGTTTTCAACTTAAAAATATAAGGATTTTTTAATTATTTAGTAAGCAAATACAAGCAGATGTAACTATGTACCTCTTGAAAATTATGATACGTTTGATCAAAAAAGGCTGTATATATGTTTCATAAAAAAAGATTATCCATAGTATTATTTAAAGAATTTTAGATTGTATGAATCGATTTGTATTACTTATGAGCAATGTAAAGCATTTTTGGAAAAAAAAAAGTCATACCTTGCTTAAAACATCAGAATGTATAGCAAATTACCAAACAGTTGTCCTACTTATATATTTTATATACGTCAGGTAAATCGCAATCAATAAGCGAATTTTCTGTTTTAAAAAGAATGCTTCAACTATATAAATCAGAAAAAGTTAAATAAACATCAACAATTCTGCTTTCACAACTATACTACCCTCCAAACCTTATGTATAAATTAATCATTACATACGTTTAATAAAATAAAAGTAAATATATCTTGGATACATTTCAAACTTCGATAATAATTTTTATTGGAGCACATTTTTACTGAAAAACATAATATATTTCTTCGATTTCATTAAATACTCTTGTATGATATATTAACTCAAATTTAATTCTAGCTGTGTTTCACGTATTAAATTACTTTTATTGGAAAACTATATAAAATTAGCAAATGTGATTTACAAATTTCAATAATTACAAGATACTTCAAAAATATACAAGTATATTAAGGACATGAAAATAGAGCAACTAATGAAATATTACTGTTTATTGATATTATCTGTAAATTTCGCAAAATATAAACAATAATCATTTTTGTAGACAGTGCACATTTTTCACTTGATAGACTAAAATTAAATGAAGAAAAAAAGGACTACATGAAGGCAAAAAATATATTATCTGGGATTTCAACATAAATATTAGCCAAAATTTTCTACATTGTTTCAAAATTTTAATTTTAGTATGCAGAGAAAAATATCTGCAAAATATTTATCAACTGCTATCTTTTGAATTTCTATTATCTGTATAATAATACTGACATCAATTTAAGTAACCATAATCATAGTCGAAAATAAATGATCTCTCTCTCTCTCTCTCTCTCTCTCTCTCTCTCTCTCTCTCTCTCTCTCGAATGAGCAACAGATACTTATTATTTTACAAATATTCAAACTTATATTTGAATCCATACGCAAACTGAAGCTAGACAATTCTTACTTAGTAAACATTTTTCCTTAGTGTTTATAATTAACTTCAATTTAGATAATATCATCAGTAAATTTTACCATTGAAAAGTATCATATAACAGAAAAGAGCTAATTTATATTTTTTTACAGTTTCAAATAAAATTCATATTTAAAGTTTATAGAATAAGATTATTTTGAGATTGGGAATAATATTTTTATATTTCCGGGCATTCAATAAAAAATCTTGCAAATATTTTTCCTTTTACATGCGTTATATGAAAAAATTTATTTATATTTCTTTGCTTACAAGTGTATCATTTATTACCAGCTGTATTTCACCGAATTAGATTAATTTCAGATCTGAAATCAATGTTGAGAATAGTTATTATTTTTACTTACGAAGTAATTATAAAGGTACATTAAAATTTACGAAATCTGAGATTGTAAATCTATGATTGTATAACACGTTGAAAAGAAGTAAAATAAAATAATAAAATGACTTGAGTGAAAAAATAATCTTGCTCATTCACAAATCGAAAAAAAAAAATTTCTTATTCTAATTGACGATATTCAATTTTCAAGCGAGATAAAATTACAACATTCGAGTAATTTTCTTTTTGGCATTTTCCACGTGTGGAAAACGAATTCAAAATGGTATCTACTCTTACACCACGTGGTCTAGTTAGGATCAGTTCAGACATCCAGAAATAATAACTTGTCAAGGGATTTCCTTCCGGATGTGAATAAGTCAATCGTAGAACAGCCTCCCTCCGGATTTGTACACAAACCACGCGTCCTGAACACTTAGAAAAAAATTACAAAACTGTACAGTCATACTTAAGCTTATTTCACTTTTGGAAACATAAAAATTTGTTTTTTCTCGGAAAGCCAAAGTGCCTAGTCTAAAACCCAGAAGCGTAATTCAACTCTAGTAATGCGACCGTACTCTTAATACCTTTTTCTCCGAGCTCTTAGCAGCATCTTGCATTGCACACGTTCTCCGAGCTTAAAGAGACCGTGGCCTTTTCCCCTGCCCCCTTCAGAATCAATAGCACCTAAATTGGGTAAGTCTGCGAGCTTCCTCCTTCGAGAAGTTTAGCCTTCACAACTTTTATTCCTGGGGCGGTGTGTTGCTGTCCCAATATATCGTTGGGTTCCTAATCCTTAGGGATGTAGGAGGAGGAATAGATGCCGGGGAAAGGCACTTCTTTGGCAGGATTGGTGGGGTCACAAGAAAAGGGGGTGCTGAACCCCCAAGCTTCTTAACAACTTCGCCTTTCTCTCTGTTACTTCTGTCTTACTAGGACAGATGTCTTGAAGATTTTCTTAAATAAGATAGAGTGGACATCACGGCTGCTTTGTTGATTATTTTTCCCTTTCGCCTCCCACTTCAGTCGAGGGTACACTGGGAATTTGGAAAAGTGAAATGATTCGTAAATGTATTCACAATTAAAAATCTATGTTGAATGACGTGTTTTATAGTGAAAGTCTAAATAAATTGTATAACCTTTTATACATCGTTCTAAAATATACATTTCCTAACATATATGTGTTATTAAAAAATTAATAAAGTGTGTAGTTGCAATAAAGAATACATATATATACATTTTGCTTAAGTGTATTTTGCATGTTTAAAATTGAAGAAAATATCAGATTATTTAGTTAAATTATATATATATATATATATATATATATATATATATATATATATATATATATATATATATATATATATATATATATATATATTCTGTTTATATAAAATCAATTAAAAATAAATAACCTAGTAAAAACTACTAAAAATAGAAAACAAAACATAAAATTTTAAAATTTTATGATATATTTGTAATTTTAAAATATTTTGTCTCAATTCCAACTGATTTCTAGTGTCACATGGATGTAAAAATTTCAAATTCCGGTAGTTCTGCAATCCTTTTTATACCTTACATCGACATACCTTATAATAGTATAATTTCACAATGATAATAAGTATTATATTGATAAAAACTCAAATGCTTATCTACACCTTTCTTAAATTAAAAGATTGCACTTTTATTCAAAAGTACAAGAATACTGAATAATGCAAAAAGAATTCTTTACTTGGCTTTCATTTTCTCAACAGTTAATCTTAGATATATGACCTCAATTTCGAAATTTTTTTGCATGATTAGCGAATTATACTATGGTATTAATGAATTTAACCATTTAATTTCGTAAGAACTAGGAATTTCTAATTTTTAGAATCTTTACAGTCATATTTAGGATACTTTTGCACTTATTTTTAGTATTACCTGAAATATTTGCTTTCCCGACAATAAAAGTTGAAAGAATTTTTAAATTTGTAATTTGAGATATGGTTTTCTTTAGAAAAATAAATGTCACATGCAATTTTAAAAACATATTAAAGAGTATTTTATCAAACTAATTATGTAAGCAGTTAAAAGTGACATAGTTGCTTAAATAATGTGTGCCTATTGTTATTACACATAAAAATACGCATGTATATACAGTTAATGAGGGGGAAAATGTGAGAAACTTTATCGTTATATAATATTTGAAATTGAAATTTAGGCATTTGTAACCGTATTCAAATTCAAACTGATTGCAAATTTCTACAGTTAATCAGGTATGATGCAAAAAACAAAACTATTTTGAGCAAAAGTAATGTCTTATATTTATTTGATTCTTGAGCCGGAGGGTAGAACAAAGTGTCACACACTATACCTGAGCTTTGCAACACGCTAGTCATCTGTAGTGAATGCCAGAGAAATTGCCTAAAAATGCAACTGGCTTTTTCCTGTTGATTTTCATTCTACAAACAAAATAATTTGGCATATTGTTGACTGTGGAAAGAAATATGTGGTATAAATCGATAAAAATTGCGCCAAACCAACATAATCAGTTGATATATATATAAAGATTGAATTTATTACTTATTTATGAATTACACAAATTATCTCTATTCAACAGCATTTTTCAGATATTATTCTGATTTAAAATAGAGAAGTGGTATTATAAATTAAGGATGGAAAAATGTTAAAGAATAGTTTCGAAAATATTTTAACATAGTCATTACCATTTATTAATAGTATAATAAATAGCACGAAGTATTTCTATTATATGCTTTATAAAAAAAACAAAGCAGTAATAAAATTTTCATTTGAGATAATCAATAAAGTACCCACAAATATATTTCCTAAATTCAAATTTTTCCCTTATAAAAAATAATCGAATTTTCTGAAATAAAGAATCGCACACTTTTCATTCTATACATACGAATAGCAATAATTTCTTCAAATGCATCGTAAAGTGATATTGAAAATAAAAATACTGCTTAAAATTTAATCCTATGAAGTCATGATTTCTTAATGAAAAAATGAGATATTATTCCTATTGTAATGATATTATTAATTAAATCAAATTTGCCTTTGTCGCAATTTATTTCTAAACATTTAACGTAAAATATTTTGTTTTTTCAACAAAATGATTTTTTATATAACTGATTCTTTAGGAATCAGCATATATAAAAATTACAAAAAATTTTGAAAGTGATTTAATTCAAGTTATCAAGAAACAGATAATATCTAAATTAAAAAAAGGATTGCACATTTTAATGCAGAGGGATTTAATAAGGTGATATTGACGCATATTTGATACACATTTATTTGATTATTTGATACATATTTATTAGATTTTTACTGTCATGATAACCATAGAAAAATACTTTTTAAGTAAGAAATATATGCGAGAAAATGGTTAAGTTAAACTTATACATTTTTCGCTAACTTTAATAAATCTGACACATTTCATATTTCTGTGAAAGAAATCTGGATATTTATGCCAGTTGTATAGATATTCATATTTCTCACTGCATTCATTGTTTAATCATCATTAATCATCATTGTGATATTTCTACAATCACCTAACTATGTATAATCACCTACAGGCATTCCATTTTTATTTTTAATTTTACCTGCAATGAAAAATATTTAAACTTCCATTTTTTCATAATAATACCATACAATAAAGCAAAGTTCCATATTACGAATTATAATGCTACATTTTTGCAGCTACATATTTTCATTTTAAAATATGCTACATATATTTTTAAATAATTTCTCCTTATCATTTGAAAATAAAAATAGATGGTAGCTTCAACATAGAACAAAATACCTAAAAGGAAAGTTTAATCACTTTTTAATGAACTAATTTGATTATCAAAATATATAAAATCCCTTTCACTGGACATATTCCAATAATTTAGTGAAAAACATATTAAAATCTTGTAGTTTACAAAGAATTGATTAACAAGAGACTAATCAACCTCATGTTCTGATGTGAAAATTTCATCTATTGCATTTATTATCCTATAAGAAAAGTATCGAGAACATTTAAGTAGAAAAAAAATCTTATTTTTTCTATCCTATTTACTAAAAGCATAATTCAGCATTTAAACTCATAATAATTATATAAAAATATTCTAACGTCAGTTTATTTATTGGAATGGAGGCATCTGAGTCCATGTGAATGATTGATTTACTAGCAGATGAATTTGACTTGTTAGATTGCAAAATTTAATCTCGAAACAGGTCTACGGAAAATATTTCACTGTTGCCAATGCAGTAGAGTAAAAGCAATTAGTTTTCTGAATAAAACTCTTACAAAACAATTAATTCAAACGAGAGTATATTTGCCTTTAATGAAGTACATGTTTTCCCAACAATTCAATTTTATTTGCTTTTCTTTGAATTCATTGTTAGTAAATTCATCATTCTTAATTTAATTCAACTGACTTGCAGATGTCACAAATTTTAATAATAATAATATCAATTAATTTTCTCTTTAGCTACATAATACTAACCCATATATTTAGATCTGAATCCAAGTTAACTCCTGTGGGGAAAGTTTATGGATAAAACTGAGGATTGTGATCAAATATGCAAATTTAGACGTTAAAATTGCGCAGTTTAAAAAAAACCTGTCTTAAGACATTTGCAATTAAATATTAAGGATTCTCAGTTAAAGGAATCATTTTAACATTAATATTTCACTTACTCTTTTTTGTGTTAAATAGGAATTTGAAAATAAATGCCCACAAAATATTTATAATGTAAACAATTTCGATTTTAACTTTTGTTTTAAAAATTATTTCATATTTTTTATTCTACATTTTTACAATTAATACAGTAAATATTGGTGTAAATGTTTATGCCAAGAAATCATTCAAAAGCCGTCAAATTTCGTAATTATGAATACGTATTCCAAGCTTAAAAATCATTAAATCTTGAAATTTGATTAATTTTGAAACAATATTAACAGATACATTTGAAGCAAAATTAGAAAACCGTATGAATTAAAAATAAATGAAACTGGAAGTTTTAGAATAGCTGTAAAATGTTTTGGTAACTTAAAAAACAGAGAAGAAATAAGAAATTACAAAATCATTTAGGGAAATAATTAAATACTTTATAAGGTACGTTCGTAGAAAGGAAATATAATTTTAAACTTACCCTTTTACACGAAATCACTATATTATATCAAATATTCATTAGATTAATTAATATAATAAATAACACATAAATGTGGAATAAGTACTAAAACAAGCCAGAAATATTTTAAAAATGCTGAGCAAATAATGTCCAATATAAATGTTAATTTCAAATAATAAAGTCAAATATTAATTTCAATTTTGTTACGAGATTAAATTTTTTATTTCTTGTTCGCATCTTGCATGTATTGTACTAATTATTTAATTTACTTTGAATCGGTTTCTCATATACATTTGTTCGCTCTGTTAGCATTTTACATTCAATGTAAATACTTTTGATTCTTAAATTATGGTAAATCATTTTATTATTTATCAATAAAAAACTATCCTCGTAAGATATTCCTAAACTACTTAGAGTTGAATTTTATGAAATTTAGATTGAAAGAGTTTACTCTATTTCAAGACTTATAAAAAAGATTTAGAAAATAATGTTAGAATTTTACTTCACAGTTCTCAGAATATTAAGATATTTTTAAGGACATCCAACTAGTAAGAATTTCTAGACTATCTTTTTATCATTTCCTAAAACACTTTGAACTTCCAAACATATGTCATTATAAAATCATTTACTATTTAAATTTTGGTTTGATAACTTATAAATTCAGACTACCAAGTTGATTTGATTTCACAACAAATTCCCAACCAGATCTTTCTGTTCTATTTAACGTCAGACTAACTCAAGACAAATGAGAATTTTCATTTGAGGCTGCTGCTCATTCCTGCATTATTCCCGTAAGATGAATAATCCCTGCATCAAAATATCTCGAAGGATGAAGATGGAAATTATGGGCTTAAGATTGGTCAAAGTCAACAGAGAACATTCTTCTGAAAGCCTCAGAGAATAAATTCAATTATACAGGTCGTTAATTAATAAGTCACGTTTCCTTCCTATAAATAGATTAAGAACTATAATCAATGCCGTGGAATTTTCCCTTTTATTCTAATTTTCCCTTTTCTAGGGACTGTTACGTTCAAAAGGAAGTTCATTGTTACTTGGTTTTCTTCATAAAATCAAAGGTTCCTGACTCTTGACGCTCTTCAGCTCTTTTGTTTAGTTCGTTTGTCGATGCGTTGTTAGGGATAATGAGTGGGTGGCAGTTGATTTTGATCAAAGGAGCAGGGAAAAAATAATGAACCCGATAGCAATTTTCTGTTGATTCTGTGGGGCTGCTTTGTGTTTTCTCCTTTAACAAAGCCTAAGTTGATTTTGATTAAGCTATAACTGGCATTTGTTGTCTGGTTGAATTTATTATTTAGTAATTTTGGTTTTAATGGGATTAGAATGTGGCTTATTTAGTTCTTTGATTCCGTTTAATTTTTGACAAGCATTACATTAAAAGAAATAATAGTCAAAAAATTAATCCAATATATCCTAAAGAACTATATGGAAAAAATACTTCATTTTATTAAACATCATAAATTCCTGAAATAACAAAATTTCTTTTAAGAATTCGATATTGACAATAAACATTGTTATTTACGAAACATATTTAATAAAAACCTATTTATATTAAACTGGAACAAATATTTATATTTAATGAAATTGAATTAAAAATAATATGATTTCTAATAAAATTAAATAATTTTAATTTTTTTAAAAGAAATTTTATTTTATTGATAATAAGTATATTTAAAAAAATAATTGAAATTCTGTAGTCTTAATAAAATAAACTGCTAGTTTGTATCTAAATTTATATATTCATATAATGTGTGTTAAGACTATGTGTAACTTAGTTTCACATAATCTTACCATTATATGAATATGTTGAAATTTCTAAAATAATATACTGATGAAATTTAAATATCTTAAAATTAACAGAAGGCAGAAAAATATGAAGTTAATTATTAAAATTTAATACTAAAATTTACATTAATGTAAAATTATCTTAAGAATTTCTTAACATATTTTAATTCAAATTAATATGGTAAAACAACGTAATTAATCTGAATGTTCTACAACATTAACATGTACTTTCCTGAAATATAATTCCATCCTTCAACATAAGGTAATAGCCTAAAATATCCAATAATTTATGAAATGGAAAAAATGAAGTTTTTATTAAGGGAAAATCTTCTATGAATGTAAATTTAAAAGTAAAATAAAAATATCCATTTAATCAGAGATTGCTACTTGGAGTTAGAACTAAATTAACAATTACTTAGAGAAATTAAAAAAATTAGCAATTTTAAATAAAATAAGACAAGTTTAAAAAAAGCATTTGTAAGTAAAAAAGTTTATGAATTAATTTTGAATATTTTTTCTTTCAATAAAATCATTCATACTTATAAAACAATTGTATATTAAAGGCTAACATATTGATTTGTTTATTTTAAGTTGAAAATCAAAGAAGTTAATAGCTAAATGAAACAAGAATTTGAAAAGGAGACCATACATCTCCTACTCTACCACCAACAGCACCAATCTCACTTATCTGTACAAAATATTTTTACAAACAGTTAAAGTTTCTGATAAAATTATTTTGATAAGAAAGCATTACAAATACTTGGGATTATTTTCTCATGTAACTAGAAGAAAACTCCAAAAGATTTTAAAATATTATAAATTCAATGCAATTAGAAATTTTCAGCTAGACATTCAGAAACAAATTGAAAAACACAATTGACATTTTATATTCAATAAAAGAAGAATTTGATATTCATACATTCACTAAAAGCCATTACACTTCAAAAGACTTACTCAAAAGTACACAATAAAAGGAATTATTTTTCAAAAATGGCTTCAAAAATATGGTCTTTATATAAAAAAATTAATTCTACTTCTAAATTAGTATAAATCTACAGATCTTCATGTTTAAGCACAATTCATGTATTAAAATTCTTAAATCATTTATAAAATATCAATTAATTAAGAGAAACAAAATTGCTAATTGTTTAATAATTAATACGAAATAGATCATGTACATATTTTTATTTCAATATTATAATTTGGAATTAAGTACCTAAATGATAACCATATCTAAAATCGTTCCTGCCTATAACGTAATGAATAAAATAGACAATATCACAAAATTATCTCACTATAATACAATAAATAAATATAAAATCGTATCACCGGTAATATAGATTAAGTGATCATATCTTTACTCGAATTACGAAAAAAAAATATATATATATAATATCAAGAAATAGAGAACTCAACTATAATTATAGGAGAAAAAATATATATGTTAAGATTTCTAACCAATAAATGAAAAACAATTAACCTTATATTTTTTATGGATGAAAATTATGCTTAAAAACATGGAACATATTTGTAAAATAAAAGATAATTTATAACTTTAAATAGTTATTTTATTATGAGATGTTTATCATTTAGTATTTTTTATTAGTTAAATGTATGTGAATTTAGCTGAAAAAAATCTTTTCATATCATAAACTTTGCAGATATATTTTAGATTATTGCTAGAAATTTTAAAATATTTTTCGTCATTCTTTTAACAACTAATAAATTTACATTTTATTCATGCATTAAAAACATAGTTATGTGGTTTTAAAAACTAATAAACCTTCAAATTGTTCATGTATTTTTGTTTATTTCTTAATAAAAAATCACGTTTAACGATAAAATATATTCTGAAATTTTAGCGAAAAATTGAAGTTATGAAATTATATGATAGCTACCTCATACCGATTTCTATATATATATATAATTTTAAGATGACAAAATCAGATAAATTGAATAACATACATTTAATTTTCTTATTACACTTTGTGAACTGTAAGAAATTGTTCTTATAATTTTTTGACGATTGCACTTAAAGTTGCCATTAGTTGTCATTCTAACTTCCCTGATTTTTTTGATTTACAAATCTTAAACTTAAGATTAATCGGCATTAATTTATTTATATTTTAAGTATTTATTTTATCAAGAATATGAAATTCAGTTATAATTTTGTAATGTTACATAAAAGTGTTACAACCAAAATTGAAATATAATATACATGGAAATTTGAATTTATTAAATACATACCCTTGATTTTTCAAATGCAATGCATGTATTATGTTCAAAAATTTAAAATCTCTGTATTTCATGTAGATTTAAAAATATAATTGGCGAAAAAAGTCAAATATTTTACTTTTACATTTAATTCAATTATATTTTTAAGTAATATTTTTTTGAATTCAACATTATATTATTTTTTGTTACCTTGTAATTTGTTAAGAAATATATTTTTGTCAAATCTTTTTTTATGGAAAAAATTTTTACAATATGGGGATTACTCCAATTTTTTTTTAGATACACCTAGATTTATAAAATCAAATTTTATATGAATTTTAAAAGTATTAAAGTAGTTTCTTTCAGCATCTGTGTGCTTATAAAGAAGAATTTTTCTAAAGATTATAAATGCCTAGGAGAATTCATTTCTTGGAATCGACAAAAAAGACATTTATGGTCCCATCAATCTCATCTTCGCAATGAAAGCGACGTCCTCATAAGTTATTTTTCAGGATAAAAAATAGCCAAAAGTCACACATAGCTAAATCAAATAAATAGAATAGATGTTTTGTTATTTTTTTAATCGCTTTTGTTCAAGAAACTCAATTGTTAATCCTGCTGAATGAGAAAATTTAATGTCATATAGAAGCATAATTTCGCTATTATTCATTTCTTAGAGAATTTCTGGATGAAATTTAGTATTGTACCTGTTAACTGTGACTGTCTTCTCTCTATCCAGCTGGATGATCTTGACCAAGCCTTACTTCTTAAGAAAAAGAGCCATTTTGTTGCACGTTGCCGTGTAATAAATATGGACTTAATCTTTTTCAGAAACTCATAATTTATAGAATCTTTATTTTATCAATTATTTTATTTCTTGAATAGTTGGAACTTCAAAAAATGACCTCCACATTTTTAAACCAAATATAATTTTGAAAAAAATGCACTGGTAATCATCTTAAGTAATTTTATTATTTTTACTGGTTCTAATATTGTGCCTTTTTGTTAAATCATAGAAAAATTGACTGCAAACTATTTATTTCTTATATAATTATTCTCGAATAATGTTATGTATAACTAAGTTCTACTGTTAAGTTTCTATTATATCATTCGGTCAATGTAGCGATCATGATCCATTAAAATTTCCCTCATTGTAGGTATTTTATGGGATCACAAATGAGAAAGACTTTCCCGTGTGTAGTTCATCTTTCAGAGAATTCATCCTTTATGAATTTTGTAAGTCATTTGAATTAAAAATCACAAGATGAACCTTCATTTTCATACACTTACTAAAGCCATTGAACACAATTTTTTGGCTGAACATATTTTGATGATAATGTTTCCAAGTAAACTTTATTTTTCTATCTACCTAAAATTTATACTGTAAA
The DNA here is from genome assembly GCA_030067965.1 of Latrodectus elegans. Classification (NCBI taxonomy): domain Eukaryota; kingdom Metazoa; phylum Arthropoda; class Arachnida; order Araneae; family Theridiidae; genus Latrodectus; species Latrodectus elegans. The sequence goes on along the minus strand of CM057820.1, from coordinate 79,029,779 downwards.
CTACATGCAAAGAGTCAGTAAAAAATATATTAATATTTCCTAATTTTAAATCTAATTAAACAATTTATACTAATAATAATACAGCTCATATATTCATTATTATGAAAACATGTGAACTATACAATTCTTTTCTAAAATAGTTCATACTTGCAAATATAAACATATTAGTTTTTTTCTACTGCATTCTGTAAGCACGTATTTCAGAAGACACTTGTGCAATGTATAATAAGCATTTTACAGGATTTTTATAACGAAACGACCCTTTTTTACATAGCAAATAAAAAATAAATAAATAATTGAATAAAAAAATGCAAAATTTCATCATCCAAGAAATGTTTTTTTTTAATTTATTGCACTTTTAAGAATATTTTCTATTAAATTCACCACTATTTCATTCATAAACTTCTCCAATATTTTTTTTATAAAAACACACCTCCTCTAGAATAAACTCTAAACTTCAAATATTTAAAAAACTGAGTTATACTTTAAATAATGGAACTTGAAAAGATAAATATTTTGACAATTAACACAAGTAAAACAAAGCATTCACAAGCAACGGAATGTCTTTTAATACTCATGATTTTTTTTACTAGATTTATTTTCGAATGCTCGAGCAACTCTAGTCACGTCGCAGATGTTTAAAGTACAGAAAACTTTCAGTGATATTGTTCTCACTATTGTTAATTAGAAAGTTGTAACGCTTAGCGTATTGAATTTTGTTAGTTAAATTGTTTTTTGCAAAATGATAATTTCGCAATGATTGCACTAACGTAATCTCAATCTTTAATGGATATTTAGAGACTCAATGTCTATTTTTGCATGAATTTCTTTGATTTTCACATAAATTTCTTTGACTTTGATTCATAATGGCTTTGCAATAGATGAAGTGATATTTCATTCTGATGATTTGGTAAATAATTATAGCTGCTGATTTGAAAACCAGAAAGTTTAACATCACATTTCCCATTACAATTACCAAAAGTAACGGGATATTGTGGTTTTACAACATCCCTTATTGTCATCCGTAATGTTTTTGAGGTTCTAAGTGATAAAGGTCCATTAGAAAACTCAATTACCGGACAACAATATGCATTATTATTACACTGTAAATTTTTTCTTGATAAAATTCTTCTTGATTGGTCAAATACGTCAGTACCTTTCATGCACATTTTCTATGCAAGATAAGACTCCTTCAAACATTCCTTTTGTGGAAGATAGAAATCATTCAAACAGAAGCCTTTTTTTATAAAGTAGGTCATTTGAAATCGATTCTCAGAAAAAGATGTCATCATCAACCCCTGTGTTTATTGCCTCGAGGTCTCTCAATTTTTCAGACTCAATCCAATTGACCATAGAATTTGAGGGTATTTGAAGTATTTCGTAAGTCATGATAAAGTAAGAACTTTCCTTATTTTAAAAACAGTATTTCACAAGATGCATTCTCAGACAAAGTTGCAAAATTTCTCAGAGCTATTCGACACATTTTCAGAAGGCAACATTTCTCAGAAATATTGTGAAACAGCTATCATGCTATTCCAAGTGACAGCTGAAAATGATGTATGATATGACTCATTAAAATGAAAATTTTAAACTGTCATAAATGTACGTTAAATTTTTGATTAGCTAAAATACGGCCTCCGGAGAAGAAACTTTGTGTTAATTTTTTTATTTCCTCAAACAAATCGTATTTATTCAATAAGCCTAAAAAAAATCGTATTTATTCTACATAAAATTTCATAATTTTCTGGATAATAGTTTTGTTTGTAGCTAACTTTAAAATAAGATTGTTCAATATTGGTCATTCTATATTCATGAAGTTTTTAAACAGCACTTTTATTTATTGTTTTCATTACTTTAAATGTAAATGAATACATTGATAGTTTTAGTTAATTATTTAAAAAAATCAAAACACTATTGTATTAAAAATACCGTACAATTGGCTATGACATAACTAAGTCTCACCGCTTAGTGTAAGAATAAAATAATGGTAACTTGTATTGTAAAGTACTTATTGTAGCCCTTAGAATGATTGAGATGTCATAATTTAGAATCAAAGACCAAGATGTTTATTTTGGTCTTTGATATCTATTTTGAAGTTCTATAAATATCATTTCTCCTGGAGGATATTGCAACCACAAGCTATTTTATGGTTCCCAACTACTATTAGCAATCGAGGAATATCTTCGGTCGGGTCTTTGTTGAACTTAAGCTCTACCATTTAATGAAACGATACCTTTTTCAATAGGCTCATCACGGCATTTTTCTCAGAAATGGCCAACTTTGAAAGTACCTTAATTAGAAACTTTAAAAAATGAAAATAATCTGTCAAAACGTGTAGTATTTTTTAAACAATTTACTGTATTTAAGCAGATTTCATTAAAAAAATTTTAATTGCTAATCATGATTTTCATTAATTATAATTTCATTATTCTAACAACAAAATCTTTCGTGTAGGCCCTTAAAGCCCTATATATGAATTTCAAGAAACATTAAATAGAAATTTTATGGTTGGATACATGATTTTATCGTTAGCTAAATGAATTGCGTTTTAAACATAAAAAGTATGTTACTTGTATAAATATTAATTAATGTACTTATGTGACTCTACATAAGGGAGTCTATACCTGTTTTTATGACCTGAAAAATGAGTTTGTACTTGTGCTAAAAAACGCAAGTATACAAACTTATTGCACAACATTTGGTCACTGAATCCTTTTTGAGATTTTTACTGTATTTCGTATGTCATTAAAAATTGCTATTTCCTTCTTAGAATGGTAATATATGAATCAAATATTAACTTGAGAAATTAGTGTTAAATCTTGCTATAAATTTGTATTATATCATTTTACATCAATATGTATTATTTTAAATAATATCTCAATTTGTATTATATTAAACAAAAGAATTTTTGCCCTGTTATATTTGGATCCAATTAGCAATTTATACCAACATTATGCAGTTTATGGTATACAGATCTAAACTTATTATAAGATATTAAAATATATTGTCAATAGAAATAATTAATTCTCTAATTTGTTACTTAACGAAAAATTATATATTTATTTCTATTTTTTTATAATCTTATAAAAATGTTTACTATTTTAACAGATATCTTAACTATCAGTAAATTTTAAAAGTTTCACAATACTTTTCTTATTTACATACTAAAGACATCAGAAAACTTTTAGAAACTTTTCGACATTCGTTTGATAAAAACTAAATGCCAGAAGCATTAAGCTAAGAGGTTTTGCTTATATCAACTTCTCAAAATAAAATTTTATAAAACTCCAACATGGTTTCCGCATTTATAAGGATTAAACAACTTCTCGATGACTAATTAAAAATATCCTCTTTGGCGGAAATAAGACTCCATTACCTATCCCAAAGTCAAAAAGATAAAGCTTCCAAGGCAAACCAGGATTCTAAAAGCTCTTAACTTGCAGCGGTACTCGAAATTAAAAAATTAATTACCATTCAAAACTATTAATCGGGGATTCTTTGCCACACAGAACAACCACTGCTGAGGAAATTGTTAAACGCATTAGTTTTCAAATGTATTCTGAAATTTAAAGGAGGGAAATCATTATTTTAATTCTTTCTGAATGGCAATGAGACAAGAGTTCCGCTTTGAATACTAATGAAAAATTATGAACTGTGAGGGAGAAGTGAATTTAAAGACCATTGTTTCGGCCTTAGATTCAAAAGACATTTTGAAATTAAATTAAATGCTTTGAGGGAATAACTATTTGGAAAGTGCACATTTGGGCTGATTTTTAATAAAAGTGATTTTTAATAACGTGGTCAATGCTATGACTATTCTTTTCATTACTTTTAAAGTTTGGTGCTTAATCTAAAACTTGAATTATTTTGTCAACATGAAAATTTTGATCCTTAGAAAAGGAAAAATTGTGCTTTAAATTGAAATTACTATGCTCACCATCTCTCGTAATTTACGAAATGTAAATTTGGTTATCTTAAATGGAAAATATGTTAAGTGTTATCTCTTTTCTATCACAATCTTGATACGTTCATTTAGAAATGAGGAATATATTGCTTAAAGAATATCTTAAATAATAAATGATATAAAAGGAAGATTTTAAAAATTTAAATGCTGTCTAGTTATATATATATATATATATATATATATATATATATATATATATATATATATATATATATATATATATATATATATATATATATATATATATATATATATATATATATATATATATATATATATATATATATATATATATATATATATAAGGCAACATTTTAACATTTAAATAATTTCATCCATTCACAAATATTTATATAATGAATTCATTTATACTTGTTGTTTTACCAAAATTATAAAAGCAGGAAACAATATAACTTTTGTTTTATAGGTATATAATTCAGAATAATATTCATAAAAGGATAATAAGATCAATAATCATAACTTAATATCATTGATTAAAAATTATATAATGAGGAAAATAAGCAGTCTAGATAAGGATTTTGCCAAACTTAAGATTAAAATCTGAAGGTCCATTATTGGGAAAAGAGTGGAATGGAAAAGACTTCTGAAGAAGAACCAAGGCTTAAAGGTTATATGGACAATGTTGAAGATAATGCATCAAATAAGACTTACGTGATTATTAGATCGTTTTAAAATAAGAAAAAAAAGGTTTGCATAAATGTAAAATAGGTTCATATATAATTATTTTTAACTGCAATTCATTAGAATACGGTAATAGATTTTACATTTTAAGCTCACCATGGGCTAGTAGTAAAACGATGTGCATGATAGCAAAAGATTCATATCCCAGCTATTTCTATTACGCTTCAGCATTCTGTATATACTATTAACGGGGTAGATGCTTAGAAATTTCCTGGTTTTTACCCTTGCAACACATGAATACTGTCACGCTATTAATGAAAAGACTTTTTAGAAGGTAATTTACGTGGTGGATAGAAAAGTGCCTTAAAATATTCTTAAGTCTCTAGAGGGTCCATGGTGCGCTGTCAAATACCAAATTGCATTTATTACATATAATGGAAAATACAAATTTTTCAATTATAACTGCTGTACACATATTTTTATCCATTTACTAATATTTTTTATTCAAAATGTTAAAGAGTATTAATTTTTATAAAACAGAAGAATTTTTTAGAATACCAAATTAATTATTCATTATTAATATTTTTCAGAATTTTTTATTAATTATTTAGAATACTAAAACTGAATGTGTAATCCCATTTCTAATCACTTATATTTAATAGATCATTTCTCAAAAAGCTGATAGTAAATAATAATAAAAATATTCAATCACTCGTATTAATGGTTCAAACTGAAATCATTTGTTATTTTTTTTATAAAAATTAACAACAAGAATAATGAAAGAGGTAAATGGTATTAAGACGCTTTGTGATTAAAGTCATCTAAAATACTGATAATCCTTACTCTTCATATCCTTGAAATCTTGTCACTTAATATTATAAAAGCTTTTTCTACACATGTTAGAATTAAAATTTCAACCGCTAAAATATTGAAATTCCGAAATAGATAACTGTTTAAAATGAATAAATTCAATTTTATCATTAAAGAATAAAATGAAAGAGCTAATCAGCTATTAAACTTTATTTTATAGTCACTTACTTAAATTAGCAAAGTACAAATCCATTTTAATAAATCAAATTATCATTTCTTTCTTTATGAGCTTAAATAAATCCCTGTAGAAACTTAATCATCACAAATTCTCAAAAATTTTGAAAATAAATTTGTACCATTTACTTTTCTATATTTATTGACAGCTTATATCCCTAATATTTTAATTTAAAGGCATTATTTTGCCATTCTTTGAGTGTCTAATCATTCATTTTCTCGAATATAAAACTTTTGGAAATGCTTCCAATTTAATCCTCGTTCCTTCCAATTAAAATTGTTTCGTAAATCAAGTGTTATAAAATCTCGTTGAAATGCATTTATTTCAAATAATTAATTGCACGTAGAAATTCCAATCGCATTTTCGAAACAAGTGGAGCAGATCTTAAGCGAGAGGGAAGATCTTTTATCCGGTGCTGGTTTCGCTTCACCAAGCATTCCTAAACTATAATCTCGTTATTATTTCGTTTATTCACTTTCAACCCCTTCCTCCAACCCCCTGGGAAGTCCCTCTTCCGTAAAATATCGGTAAGCATGTGCAGTCATTACCTCCTGTTCAAAGAATTAAGAAAAGACATCTTATGCCTTTCTTAAAATGCTTAATGTGCTTTCGCTATGGCTGAGCTTTTCGAGTCACAAAGAAATCATGGACTCTCATGGATTAGTATAATATTATGTAAAATGCAATTACACTCAGATGGCGATAGATAGAAATGGGGTCACAGTACCATGTATATGGTGACTTTATAATGAAACATATAGCAGAAAAATGTTCAAGATAAATAAGCATGTAATATTCTTTTTAGAGAAAACTATGCGTAAATTATCCAAATAAGAGTTATAATAAATTAATATTGCAATATATTTGACTAGTTTTATCTGTCTAATAGCAAATATTACTAATAACTATTGATAAAATTATATTATAAAATAATTGATCATACAGAATATTAACAAAACACAATACTAAAAATTTTTTAAAGTGAAAAACGATTCTTAAAATATTACTTGATTGCAAGTGAGTAGTTTTTTTAAGAATCTTTTTAGTAATAAACCCCGATAAATTTATGCGAGGGTTGCTATTTATATTTCTGGCCTTGGCAACAGTAAGTGTTGCTAGGCGACCGAAGACGATTTTAATCGAAAGTTTGATATTTTTAAACATAAATTCAGCAGATGATTTACCATTATAGCTTTATTTGTGTTGTTGACAGTAAATTGAAAAGTTCTTCTCTGTCAAAAAATGGAATTGAATCGTGAACATTTTCGTGCCATTATTTTTCATAACTTTCGACGTGGATTGTCAAGACAAGAGTGCTTCGATGAACTTAATTCTTTATACAGCGATAAAGCGCCATCCTACAGCACTGTAAAAAATTGGTATAACGAATTTAATCGTGGTCGATGTTCGATCCAGGACGAATCCCGTGCAGGTCATCCAAAATCCGTTGTTGTGCCAGAAAAGATCAATGCTGTGCGTGAACTGATAAAGCAAGATCGTCATGTGACATACCGTGAGATAGAGGCGTCTTTGGACATTAGTATGACTAGCATCAATAAAATATTGCATGAACATTTGAGCGTAAAAAAATTTGTTCGCGTTGGATCCCGCATAATCTGACAAACGCTCAAAAAAAGGCTCGTGTCGATTGGTGCAAGGAAATGTTGGAACAATACATTCAACGTACATCAAAGGCTGTGTATAGCATCTACACAGGTGACGAATCATGGATCTATGCATATGAGCCGGAAACAAAACAGCAATCAACTGTATGGGTCTTCCAAGACGAGGCAAAACCAACAAAAGTTGTTTGAGGAAGAAGCACATCGAAACAAATGATTGCCTGTTTCTTCGGCATTAACGGTCATGTGGCAACAGTGGCGTTAGAGCAACGCAGGACGGTCAATTCTGAATGGTACACGACCATTTGTTTGCCAGAAGTCATCGGAGAAATTCGAAAAAAGCAGAAGAACAGGCGAATCATTCTTCATCATGACAATGCGAGCTCTCACACATCGACTCAAATAAAGGCATTTCTGACGGAGCGAAAGATCAAACTGATGGGTCATCCGCCGTACAGCCCTGATTTGGCACCCAATGACTTCTTCTTATTCCCACACATCAAAAATAAATTACGTGGACAACGATTTTCGACCCCCGAAGAAGCGGTTGATGCATTCAAAACGCATGTTTTGGAGTTACCTCAATCGGACTGGAAAAAGTGCTTTGAAAACGCATGCAAAAGTTCAAACGCATGCAAAAGTGTATTGATCATCATGGAGAATATTTTGAAAAACAATAAAACCAATTTCGATCCTACATATTTGTTTTTTCATTATTAGGCCAGAAATATAAATAGCAACCCTCGTAATATAATTTAGATAAACTACAAAATTTTCTTGTAATAAAAATAAAATTTATATATTAAAATATATATTCCTTGAACCTCAAAACTGACTAGTAACAGTGACCTGTATTGAAGCAAGCAGCCTGAAGGTAATTCTTAAACTTGATATTTAAAAATGGTGATTGATCTGTTTTATCCCTACCTTTCCTCTGTTATTCAAATGTATCGCTTACGAATAAGATAATGAATATTAATTAATGTCCTAGATTTATTAATCTTCCGTTAAATCTTCTAATTTATTTTAAAACCTTGTGTATTTTAGGCAATTATTCCATATTATGTTGATTATAAAAATGCAAACAAAAACTTAAGCGTGAATCAGTTTGTGTATTGGTGTTATATACTACATAAAAAAGTTTATCTTTTATTATTCAATCTTATACTTTTTAAACGTATTGCTATAAATCTAAATATAATCTCAATAAATTTCCTTAGATACACGTTAGATATTTATTAAAGATATTAGCCTTCAAATTGATATACATAATTTAAATAAAAATTAATTAATATATTCATATGAAAACACTCAAATTAAGAAATAACATGATTAGATTTTTGTAATTCATCCTATTAATAATACTCTTTTCTTATATTCTATAGAATAGTCCAATATATTTTATATTCTCTTGTTGTTGTTCCCGTGTGCCAGCTAGGTTGGCAAATTGGGGTGCGCTGCTCCACTTTTCCAACTGAACCGTGTTTGATGTGGAGTCCGACTTCTTCAGTACACACACATGCCATAGGCACCCATTTATAGGGTAGGCAACCATTCACACACAAGGAAAGGACAAAGACAGGATAGAGAGAAAATGCATCCATACCTGAACTGGGATTCAAACGCAGGACCTCACTATCCGTAATCAGGCACACTGACCACTAGACAAGTTGGCCGGCTGTTTTATATTCTGAATCACATTAGTAAGACATCATCTATACTAAACTAACAAGATATATTTTATTGACATTACGTTACAAGAGAATATTTTACAATCATAAATTTCTACAACTGATTAACTTGGAATGACAATTTCTTCAGCGCTATATCCAAATGGCGTAGAAAGAGAAAAAATAAATATTTAATTCATACAGAAAATTTCTGATATTTTATTTAATCAAAAAAGATCAAATTAAAATGATTTACATTTTTCGAAGTTCTAAAACCTTGTGTTTGATTAATAATACATATTACCATCCACAGCCAGTTTTGTTTCGCCATATTATTCTAGAGGGAACTATATTAAAATTCTCTGCTATTTATAACTCAAGTCATTATACCACAATTTTAGCTGAAGAAAGCGATATTTTTCATTCAAAAAGATATTTTAATCATACTATAATTTGATTCTGATTCTAGAAAAAAGAAAAACTTTTTAATTGGATTTAAATTTGGGAATTACAATGGAAACATAATATCGCTAACTCTTCAAAAATTTATTTATTATCGTCATGTTTAAACAACATTTGATTACTATGATGTTGGAGAATCTATTATTTTGACATCTGATTCTTGAAAAAGTAAATTTGCGGTTCTTTAAAATATGCTCTTAAATTGGTCATGTGCTTCTTAAATTCTATCCGGGGAATAAATGATAAATGAGTTAGAGCAATACCAAACATTATTTTTGTCTACAGTATTATGCTTAATCGTGATATGTTGACACTCAAGATACATCAATTGCTTGTTTACTAGGAGTACCAAAATACAATAATATTCAGTATAATACTACGATGAAGATATTTGACCTTAAAATTTGTTGCGAGACATAAAGTTGCAAATTTTTTAAACTAATATGCTTGTTGCGTGGAATCGATTACATATGTAATATACATTTTAAAATAATATTACTCGTTGCCAATGATCATACTGTCAATTAATATCTTTTTAAAATATATAATTACACAGAACACCATATAATCCCCTTCAATTAATAAAATGTATCTTTTCTGTGGTTTGTTTATCATAAGACAATATGTTTGACTCTTCCAAATAAGATTTAAAATATTAACACAATAGATATTTATTAATATACTGTAATGAATGATAGCACATGCAATAAAAATTCAAAGAAACCATTAAACTAATCATAAAAAACGTTCGTTTTAATTAATAGCATTTTACACTGATTTAAATATTTACCAATAACTTAAATTGTCAATTGAATTTAGGTATACTAAGCTAACATAACCTTCTATACTAATCTATCTATTGTTCATATAAATTATTCTGTAATATTTATTACACATTTTCGTTTAATCTGTCAAAATCACTTTAAGGTTATAAAAATACATATAAATTTAATTATTAAAAACATTCCAAATAATTTATATATAAATTAATATTTTTTAAATGAGAGAATATCCTTCCTATTTAATACTTATTAGCACTTAATTTTGATGCCAAATAGCGTTTAAAAATATAAAAGGATCTTTTTATTTGTCTAACCTAAATAACCTAACCTAAATAATTTATCCCAATTATATAAGTTTGCTCAAATATTGCGTACAAATCTAAATAACCATAACCCAATTGGATTCATCACGTAATTCATGATATAATCTAATATCTCATACGTGAGATGATGTTTCCACGTATAAAGCAAAAATCCACTTTATAGTGGTAATGTATTTTTAGTTAATATATAGCTCTGAAATAAAAATAAGCATGTTAAGTACTTAGTTTTAAAAATAAATTTTTGTTAGCTAAAAATGTCTTTTTGGCTGGTAATGCCTTATAGTTTCTCAAATGACTAAAAATAATATATGATAGTTTAAAAGTTAAAAAAATTTAATGTCTTAAACTAAAAATAATATTTATCATGGAATTCTTTCTTTTGGAATTACACTTTCTTATTCAAACATATATTAACTGAAACCATTAAAGACAGTCAAATTAAAAATTTGATTCCTTTTGTTTTAACTAGACTAACTATTTAACAGTATATATTCCAAACTCCATTAACATCCATAATAAATTTTAAGGTAGAGATTTTGATAGGCTACACCTAGCTTCTATGGAATGAAAAAAATAGAGTACCCCTAAATCCTAGAGACAAATTTTCAATTTGGACCGTCTCGGGAAGCGAGAGAAAGGCGCCAAATGGTGAAGTGAAGATAAGGAAAAGACGTAAGGAATGTAATTAAATCTCGTAATTAAAGCTAACTGAGAAAAGAATTCTCCTAACAAACTTACTTCATCAAAGCACGATAAAGGTTGACACTGGGCTTATTTTAATGGGTGCAAAAGAACTTGCAATTTCGGAGCTTGTCTTGTCTGTTGTTTCAGTAATTAATACTTAATAAATATGAAATAAAAATCTAGGGGCCTCACTGTTTATATTAAAAACTCATAAAACTAATTATTTCACTGATACATGTATATCGATCATTTATGAGTATCATATTTGATGCACACACATATTAAATTAAAACATAAATACCAAATGCTGGTAAATTTAATGATTATTTATTACATTAAAATTGTTTTAAATAGATGTTTAAATTAACAACCACTCATTTCCAATGGACGCCAATTAGTTTCATTGCAACTTTTTTATTTGATTATAATCTTTAATTAATGTATTAAATGCAGTTATGATCAATTAAAAATCTGTTCATGTACTAGATGTAGATTCATATTAAATTTCAATTCGTTTTAATACCGAGTAGCTGATAGCCTAATAATTGAAAGTTATTGTAAGACATTTGCATATTTTGTTTTTTGGAAGGGCCATTGTTTGTACATTGTATGTTGCATTCGAGGGAGAAAGTCGCCAATTTCAATAGATGCGTATGCAGAAAACAGAAACGTGACACGCGTGTCTCTTTGTTCAAAAAGGACAGGAATTTATATATTAAAAGACTCCATGAGTGGTTCTGCAACCAAATTAAGGCAATTCATGTCTTATTTGCTTACAAATTTATGGTAAGTTTTAATTCATGAGGATTAAGGATACCTTGATGGTTTGAAATAATCTTTCACACTTGAAGAAGAAATATAACTTTCAAAATGAATTGCTAAAACCCCTGAGACTGACTCTTCTATTATTAACTTCACAAACACATATATGATTTTTAAAATTTTACTGATCTGAATGTTAATAAATATGAAATAAAATGGTCAATAACTGTTAACAGCCCAAAAATGTAAATGAATTACATATTCTTTTTGGTAAGGTTTAAACATGAGTTTGTGTAAATCCCAAAGGAAACACTAATAAAGATTATCTAGTCAACTTTATAATAGTATTATTTTCTTCCTAACTGATTATATATACACTTTAAATAATTTGTATGAACTCCATTCACATATTTTTTCTCAAACACTATCTTGATAAATGCTTCAAATTTGAGATAGAAGGAATATGAGAACCAATATAAATATAGTTGTGCTATTATGTATAAACGTATTGTATCAAAACTATCTTGAAACATATAGATAATTGGATTCTAAATTAATTCTAGTTTATAGATCGTATGAATCTAAAAATAGACTACCTAAAAAAGAATTTTTTAGAATAGTGAGCAATTGCAAACTGATGTTTAGGCAAATCAATCTAGAAGTTGTTTTTTGAGAAAAAAATTTTTCCCACTTGAAATTTCTAACCATTCAACAGTTACTATTGAAATATTTTTAGGAATATTTTGAAATAAGAATAGAATGAAAAATAATGAAATGTATGTTTATGTTACTTTTCAGGAAGCACACTTACATTAAGTAGTATTTATTATAAAATTCTAATTTATCAGTAAACCAGTTTCTATTTACATAATATTTGAGGTAAACTCATAAACATGTTTGCTTACTTAAATTCATTGTAATAATATTTAGAAAACTAAATTGATAAATTAATAAAACAAATATGTTATATATATATATATATATATATATATATATATATATATATATATATATATATATATATATATATATATATATATATATATATATATATATATATATATATATATATATATATATAAAGTTGTCACATTATTTATCAAATATATATTGAAGAAATATTTAACAAGGACACAGGGTAAAAATCTAAAAGTAAACTACGAAGACTACTTAAGGGCAATATCTGTTGCCAAAGCAAAAAATCCTCTCTTATTCAGGAAATCTTTTATGAACTTCTGATTAAATTAACTATAATCCGCCACAAATGATACTTTGACTATATATAACCCAAATTACAGCTTGAACAGTTTGATCACAAATGACCAAACATATTTAGTTATCTTAAAAAATTTTACTATTTTAATAGTTATAAGTGTTTTCAAATTTCTTAATTATTTTTAAAGAAAATTTAACTTTATCATAATTGAGTGAAATATTTGAACCATTTTTATATCATAATATACAGCAAATATGTTATTTAATTACGAAACATGAGCACAGACATCAGAATATTATTTAAAAAAAAGGTATGTGTATATAAATTAAAGTACTTTTTTCAAAGTACCTTACTTGTTTAAAGTACTTTTTTCAGAATTAAATAATTTTGATTATAATATTTAATAAATTAATGTACATCGATATAAAGTAAATTTTTCTAGTGGAGCTTAATGACGTCATATGATTTAAAGTAAAAGTGGAAAGCTAAAATAAAAAGTTTGACCTTTATTCTGACTAACAAACATAATCACAATTTTTTTTTTTTTAAATCAAATAACTACTATTTTTAGCCGTCTCTTATTAGACTAATTTAAATCATTAATGCTGAAAATATTTTAGAAAAATGGTCGACATAATTTTTGCAGAATTTTTGTTTTTACACACATACTATTAAAGTCTGCTTTATTAATAGGAGCTTATAATTAAGTACGCGCGTCTAAAAATGTTTAAAACCCAATATAATATTAAATATTTTTAGACCCCATAAAAATTAAAAGCTGCTAAAAATACTAAGAGTAATACTTAGTATATTAACGAGTCTTATGTGTGTGTATCGTAGTAAATAATTTTGTGTGATCAAGAATAAATATTTTGACTTTTCTGATTTTAGATTTTTTTTTTCTATCCTCAATAATGTAAAATCGATTTTGAAATGCAATAATCATGCTATTCTTATAAACTGTACTAAAAAATATTAATTCTTAAGTTACTAAATACAATGTTTTAATAATGAAACATATTTTAAATATAATTGAACAATTGACAATTTTTGAGAATCTCTTAACAAATTTAAATTATTACTTATATTTTTAACTTCAAGCATTAGATTTTAAAAACTTCTAAGCAGTTTGAGAAATTTTTAAACATTTTAATTTTCCAATAATTTATTTATTTTTTTTTTTTTTTTTTTATTTATTTATTTTTTTTAAAGAAATGTCCATATTCATGAGTGTGTACAAAGTATTTTAACACCGTTTTTATTTGAATTATATTGATGCAGATTTTTTACTTTATCATTTTAATACTTATAACCACAATATTAATCATAATTTTACATAGTGTTGGGCCTTGGTATTTTTCAAAATTGTCCAATCAGTTACATAAAACCATAGAAGGAAACATATTAAATACGCTTATAATGTTTAGATAATGGTGAAGTTTGTTTTAACATTAGAATTAAATATGAAATGTGTAACAGAGTTTCATGGTAAAAATTCTGCAACAACTGAAATTATCGTCATCAACATCTCTCTTATAATTAAGTTATGTATATCTATATTCATTTCCACACGTAAATATATCTAACCTATTCGAAAGTATAAAATGATGTATTTACTCTAATAAAACGAAACATATTCTTAATCAATACTGAAAACTATTTCAATGAAGACAAATATCTGTTGTTGTTTACCCTCCAATATTTGGCGAAGATAGACACGATCCATAAAATCTTTGACTTTCAAGAAGTCCTGCCTCAGAAGTGAATTGATGGAGATATCCTCTTGAGAGAGAGAAAGATCCAAGCCACCTAAAATGTGCCTAACTGAAGACTGATGACCTTAGCACATAGTGGATATTTTAAAAGTTTTCCTGCTTCCATACAACGAGAAAACATTTGTTTTGCCCAGTGGCTAGGTTAGTGAACACAATAGAGGAGTCTCTCTCCCACACTGAAAATTAGAATCATTCTCGATCTTTTACAAATGAACTAATGATGAAAGAGGGCATCTACTAATCAGTCATAACTTGTGATTTTTCAATGGGTATACCATTATAATAACTGAAATTATTAATAACATTTCACTTAATACTTATGATCAAATATTGAAATATTTCAATAAAGTTTAATTTTAATAACATTAAATGGTACAAGTTATATGCATATTTACATTTTAAGTACCATATAATGCTATCTCAGAGAATAACTATCTTGTTAAAATTAAAAAGGAAATTCTTTTCAGTGAAATCATTGTGAATCACAGAATATAAAATTTAAAATGCGTTAAGCTACAAGACAGAATTGAAAATATCGTATCTTCAGTGAAAATGCCGAAGTAAATCACATTTCTTTTTCTAACAGATTATGATGTCTGAAAGATTTTTTATTTTATTTTCTATAATAAACGTTTTAATCAAAACTCCAATCTGACTAGATTTATATCTATTAAAAAATGTAAAATATTTGTAAATTAACTAGTTGTAACTATATTTTCTTTACAACGTATAATAACCTGATTCAGTTTACGAATTAATACGTGTAATAAGCAATTTCAATTTTATTTCTTTTCTATTAAAGTTTAAGAGAAAATATTCAGCGTATCGTAACTAAAAGTCAAGGTAGACTTTCAAAGCAAAGGTCTAATAAGCTTTTGTGTGTAGGCTTAAATCTATTGGGTTAGATTTCAGCAGCATCAGTTTTGCCCAACCGTAGTATATATTAAGAAGTATGAATTGATTTCATTAACATCTTATTTAAAATAATTACGTATAAATCCCTAAATTTTAACCCTATAACTTATTTCAAAAATATTTTAAGACGAATCATTTTATGAAAGCAATTTGTTAAAGAATTTTATCTTAATGTTTTAAAAAAAATTTAGGAGTTATTTAATCTTAACTGATTTGATTATCATGGATGTTACTGTTCTTCAAAATCAAGATAATTTATATTGGATTTACTTATTGTAAAATATAAATTATTTGTAGTAATTTTATTCTTTTTTAGCCAAGAAAAAGTTTTATTCTTAAAGAAGTTTTTATTAACTAGATTATTAGGCACAATGATCCAGACAGTTTGTTGACGTTAATATTCTGTAAACATTTTAAATTTACTGTACATTTTTAAAAAGTTGTAAGAGATCGATGCATACTGTATATAAACATTCAAAAAGTTATCTTGGTTTTTAAAATATTGTAACACATTTTTGGCGAAAAAAATATCCCTATAAATAATATAAATATTTCAAATTTTCATATGCGATTTTTTAAAAGAAGAATGCAAATAATTAAATTTTAATGCCAGAAAAAGGTTTATTGGGGTCACAGTGAGTATTCTATTACGAAAAACATATGTTATAAAACCAATAATAATTGATAAAGTTTTATTTTTTCAAATATTTTTGAGAAATAACGAAATAATTCCCTAAAGATATAATAAATAGCACTATTGGAATGTTGTTGAGGACTTTAGGACTTATACCTTCAAACTTTATGATATGAGTCAACCTTATAACTTGCATTTTCAACCTTAATCTCATAATCGAACATTGTTGAACAGGGTGGACAAACTGAGCAACAGATCATCACTTGCACATTACGCTCTTGGTTTTATTTAGACGCTGACGACAATGGTCATGGAATAAACTTATTGTTGAAAGGTAGATCCTGAAATGTTAAGAAACAGAAATACCAAACAACAGCAGATGATTGAGAAAGAGGCTCAAACTGCTCCAAAGTCTTCATCTTCAAAAGTAGTATCACTTTTATGCCACATTCAGATTCATCTACCATTTCATTGAGAATTGTATGAGGAGGTTATCCTGACATCTAACTTTCGAAACATTTATATTTAACAACACAATATCAGAGGAACCATCCGCTATGCTCTCTATCGCAACTGATCCTCGTGTTAACCATCACATTTTCTTATGTAAGTCTTGGCGCCAGTGATTATAATCAAATATATATATTTAAGAGAGGCAATGATGTGGAATAGTATCTTTTATGACAGGGAGTGCCTAGAGTCTTCCGCGTACAACTTTAAAAGAACGATGATATATTAATTTCTCCATAATTTTGGTAGAATAATATTTCGTGGCATGTCATCCTGGAGTCAACTTTCAATAAAATTAATTCCAAACCCCATACCTAAGAAGTGGTGAATATCTAGTAGAATATATCGTAGTACAACATTAGGATTTAAACTGGTAAAGCTCCTTGGAGGTAGGTACAGGGGAGTTCGCTGGTGTCAATGTCGAAACAACATTAGGATATCGTAGTACAGCATTAGGATTTAAACTGGTAAAGCTCCTTGGAGTTAGGTACAGGGGAGTTCGCTGGTGTCAATGTCGAAACAACATTAGGATATCGTAGTACAGCATTAGGATTTAAACTGGTAAAGCTCCTTGGAGTTAGGTACAGGGGAGTTCGCTGGTGTCAATGTCAAAACAACATTAGGATATGTTATCAATCCTTATTTTGATATGCGTAGGAGTGAATTGCTGCGAGGAAAAATTTCACCAACTATTATTTAAAAATTCAATCCTAAGTACTCATCCTTTTTGCAAAAAGAGTGCATTATGAAACCATTTTCTGATGCTTTTAAGTCTCGTTTTTTTTTTGTATATATTATAGTACCACATTCTATATCTCACCTAAATCTTAAAAAATCCTGAATTAAGTACTTAATTTTCTATTTAATATGAAATTGATCGTCATATTAATCTGACGTCAAGTAGATTTCCTATTAAAATTTTTTTATCTCTAATACTCAACTGTGCATAATTTCTGAATGGTAAAAATGCCTAAAAATGTTTCTATAAATTCATAAATATTCATTGAAAACGTTCCTTTTATTTTTTTTTCAATATATTTCGGTCCGTTTTCCCATTTCTATTTATTTTTTCTTTACAAGTCTAGTATAATTATTTTTTTAAATAAGCATTTTAAAGCTTTTGAGAAAAGATTTTAGAGATGAAATGTTATCAATTGAAATTATTAAAATGTATAAAATGACTTTAATGAATAAAGCATAAATAAAATCCGAATTTTATCTGTATTATCTGATTACCACATATTTTTCAAGTATACATTAAATTAAAGGACGCTTAAGTAAGGAATATACATTATATTCGTAAATTCTTTTATAATAAACATGCGATTCATTCCGTTTCATCATTCTATTTTGATGTTAGTTTTAAAGTATCTCTCCCTTTAAAGCAGCAAATATTCTTATGTTAATTGAATGTAATATTTAACGAAAGTATAAATCTAGAAAGATTTATAATATTTAAAAAAAAAGTGTCAGATATTTTTCTATTTATCACTGCATATTAGTAATCCGTTGTATTTGTAACTCTCTCCATAATAAGTGTGATTATTTCACTTTTAGAAATGCATCACGTTTTTTACTAATTAAAAATTAGAGTAATATAGCTTCTTTGGTAAAACATAGGAATGATTTACTTTGTAAAGTAAATTAAACGTCCAATAACTGTCGTAGTTTGTTAAACAGTAAATGCATCGATAATCATTTTGATTTCAAAAAAAATTTATAAATGTGTTTTCATAGTCATATTCGTTATTTAATATTATTTACATAAACTGACCTTCTAAGGGTATGAAATTAGCTATGGAGCTTCTATCTTTTTCAATTTATTCTACCAGAAATGTAACAAATGAACAAATGTTAGGTGGTACTCAAAGGCAGTCAGTCATGACTTGCCACATTTATGTTTTTTGGTCCTTTTGGAGATAATATATATGAATAGGTTTCCAGAGTAGGTTGTTCAAGATCTCTTAATCTTTCATTTTTAATTCATTTCCAAATATATGAAGTATATTGTAAGTTCATTAAATATACCAATGTGTCTCACGAAATCACTTTCCTGAGTAACATAAAAGACATTATTTGCATGCAGAACTCCATGATGTATGTTGGGTTAAATTGATAAAAGTTCATCAAGGGACTTTGTTTGCCTTTTTTGATCATCAACATGATAGGAAAAGCTGCATTTGTAACCAGAAATTAAATTTTCGTAATATTATTTCTTCATTTTATGTGATATACACAAAAATTACTAACCTGATATACTAGGAAATTACCAAGTATATGTTGGTGTACTGATACTAACATAGTCATAAGCACACAAAAAATTAAAGTCCTATGAATTCTAAGCAGTCTTAGTTATAAAAATAAATCATGTTCTCAATATCCTTGGATGTAAATTTCTTTACAACTATGCAGATTGCAATGGTTCTTGTTTTCACTAATTCCACTAGATACTCTAAGGTATCTTGTAGATGATAAAAAATAAAATTTTCCGGACAACAACAGCTGAACAACGTTTGAATAAAAAGCACTTAAAAATTTTAATAAGCTGTATGATTTTCAACCATAAAATAAAGACATTATTAAGTCATAACTTTTCTTGATTGCGTCTTTATATTTAAAGTATTAAAAATTTAAAAAATGAATTTAAAAACATCCTATTTAAACAAACGAATTTTAAATATGCGAGCGATATTTGCATTGTAAATTTACATAGTTATAAAATTTTTGATTATTTATATTCATTTTCAAGTAAACAGTACATGATATAGAATTTATTTTCGTGAGAGTTTATTTTAAATGATACATTAAGAGTTTGGGAATCAAACACGTAATACATTTATTGTAATTTGCATCTTAAATATTCAATCTCATGAAATTTCCTTTAGTTTCATCTGAAGTAATCAAGCACGTTAACTGCAAGAGTTATGTATGCAACCATGAACAACAGCAGATTTTAATGTCAAAACTAACGAGACTCCAAAGTAAACGTCCATTTGCAATTGATTGCTTTCAAAAGGGAAGCTTGCCGAAGACGCAACTATCATTCAATTCTCTACTTGCAGATTCAGTCTCAATTTGTCGCTGAAATGCACAAGATCGAAAAAGGGACAAATTAAAGCTGAATGTGAAAAGTTTTAATGGGATTTAATGACCATCAAATTAAGCTTTGATCATGGGTGGAGACAAGAACTCCTTAAATTAGGTTAATTATTCCCAGTTGGAGTACTTGTTTGTTCTGTACAAGAAGTGAACAGAAGAGATTTTTTTTTCTTATTCTTTGTTATTTATGATAAATATTTGAAGTTCTTAATGCGTGATTGAATAGATATAAACTCTACACAAAGGGAAAATATTGCTGCAGAATTTATTCTTCAATGATATTAATTTAAAAATTATATAGTTATTTAAAAAAATATTTTGTATACTTTATGACAGCTATTTTCACAAATATTTAGAAACATAATTTACTTATCTTTCAAATTAAATCTCTCATCATACTTTTACTCTTATATAAATATTTCACCTCATTTTTCTTTAACCTAAAACTATATATATTTTCTAACACTTTAGGAAGTTAAAAACAACATAAAATTTCATACTTGTGTGTGCACTTAAAAACGTATATTAAATTTACTTTTAAAAACAAGTTTATCCCATCCATAACTTTCCATACTGATATTTTTGTTTTTGACAAATTAAAACCATTTTTTTTCTTTTTTTGCAATCAACAGACTAATTTTCCCATTCTGTGTATCATAACATAAGTAAAAACTGCATACAATAATTGTCTCTTCTTACAAATCAAAAATGAAACTAATACAAAACTCTATTTCATATAATTCGCTTAATATTTGAATAATACTAAGCAAGTTGAACAATTTTTGTTGTTTATTTTAAAAGAGTAAATATATAAAATTTTCTTAAAAAATTTGTAATTATAAAAGTTTTTTGAAATTTTTTATTGTATGTTTTTTTTTTAAATTTAATACGCTAAATAACTTGAGCTATATCGCAACAAACCGAAGCGTGAGGATTAATAACCTAATCTTTGCTGTCTGTTGATTTGGGTCAGCTTCCCCGCTTGGCTAATCCAATTTTATCAATAACCTGACAACTTCTCAAGTTTCGGGCCGGCAGAGGACCAGTAGAGGCAGCATGATCCTCTACTGGTCCAACACTGGTTTGCCAGCAATATCATAGAGGCCATTTAACATCAGGTATGAAACCTCTTATTATTGGATCATCCTTAACTGCTTTGATCGAAAAGGAACTAGCTGTAAATTATTTCAATTGGTAAAAATAAAGAGGCAACACATTTATCCATTTTCATTTTCTAATTACTAGTTTGTTAGTACGAGAGTAATAATAGAGCTACTACTTTCTTTCCCTCTAGGACAGAAGCGAATCTTCACCGTTTGCTATATCAGCTCAGTCAATAATATGACGCCTTCTCACACATTTAGTTGCAGTAATATCTTGTACTGACACAAGCTGGGTTTCCAGCTTTATCAAATTGACCATTTAACTTTAAGGATATATCCCTACATCTTTACTAACCTTTTATTCATTGATCATCCCCAATTATTTTGACTAACCTGTTACCAGTATTTATTTTTTTTTTATTCGAACAAATAGAAATGAAGAATTTATCAATTTTTTTTCTAATTATTAGTAGTTCAGCCCAATCTGCAATGAATAATATTTTAAGGATGATTTCTAATGATTACAAATATTCAAGACATAAGTGGATATATAACCTGTAATTGTTGATTAGTATGCACTTTCAAAATTTAGTTTCATGCATTCAAATATAATTAAATTTTCTCAGTACTTAAATTATGCATATTTCAGAGTTGAATGTTTAAAAAAAAACGATATCAGTAAGGTTCTGTATCACGTTGAATTAAATTATCACTTGAGTTACATATAATTATAAAGTCCCAGTCTTATCAAATAATATTTTACTTTATCAAAGTAATAATTTGATAAATAATTTCATTGAAATGTTTATCATGGATACAGAACAAAATTAAAAGAAGCTGAATATGTACATTTTTTTTAAAAAAATTAACCACATACACTTTTATTAATCAGATACTAATTCTTAATCGGAGACTGGTAAAAATTCATGTGAATGAAATGGGAAACTAACATCTGCAAGGAATCACCAGCAAACATTCAGAAAACAGTGAGCTAAATAAATGTTTACAAATATTTTATATAAGATATCTTAAGTTTTCCATGTCATTTTATTAATAATGTTTCAATGAAAATTTATATTTTCTTATTTCCTAAAAATTAAAATGTGATTTTTTTTTGTGCATTTGATTATCTTTCGTAATCTTTGGTTTATTTTAAGCACTTTGTAGATATTTTCCTGATATTTTTATGTTTCAAATTTTCCTCTAAATACTAAAGATGTGTTAATGCCTAAATCTCTAATCCCCATAACAAAAAGATTTATAACAATTCCAGGGTGTCACAAGAGTCCGAAAATACAATTTATCATAATCTTTGCCAATGTACTTCTAAAATAAGAACTAACTTTTAATTGCATAAAATGATTCCAAAGTGTTCCGGCTATCAAAGACGAAAGTATTCCAGATCATAAGATTGCTTATGACATAGCTAGCGTACAATAATAACCTAATTCAATAATACAGTTAAATAAGGAACACTTTTTAGCATTAGGACATTTTAATACACCAAGAAGACATTTTTGATTTGAGAAATTGGATGTAGAAAATTTTAAAACTTAAATCTAAAGCAACTAGATGAACAAAGAATTCAAAATCGAGATGAGTTTTGCTAATAATTTTCCATTAAAAACCACTGCTTCCAATGTTTGATTTTTTTTAGTCACTCACTTCAGACAAAATTGAAATAAAAATTAAATTCTGGAACACTTGGCTTTTTTGCTGTAACAGTAAATAACTGAACGCTTTTTAAGTCATAGTGGTTCGTGACAAAACTTAAATTTTATACAAAAACCATAAATTTGTATATAATATGTGAGAATATCTAAACCGAAAAGCATCTTTTAAAATTAAATTTTCTCCATTTGATTTCATTAATAAGCATTTGTTGAGTTAGGTCTGGTTTAATTTCTTAGTGCTGCTTTGGACTTCGGTCATATATTAAAATTAAGGTATTTAGTTAATCAGTAAGATAAACTGCGAATAACACCCAAATACCTAATATCCAAATTTAGCCAGGAGATTTTATCCATTGTTATTAAGAGGTTATAGTTGACAAAACACTGCTCATCATGTGCTGTACATAATCAATTAGCTATTTTCTTCAAAAGTTTCAAATTTAATGTTTTAACATAACACTATTTTCATATATATATATATATGTATATATGTATGTATATATATATATATATATATATATATATATATATATATATATATATATATATATATATATATATATATATATATATATATATATATATATATATATATATATATATATATATATATATATATATATATATATATGTGTGTGTGTGTGTGTGTGTGTGTGTGTGTGTGTGTGTGTGTGTGTGTGTGTGTGTGTGTGTAGTGTCATTTAAGTTTGACTGAATTAATTTGTGTGATGATTTCAAATGCACTTTATTTTAATTCGTGTGATTTCAACAGTCATGTATTGAGACCAAAAGAAATATCTGTATAATATGTAATGATTATGTGTGTGTGTTGAGTGTTCAAACTGAGATTTTTTATGAGCAAAGTTAATAATAGGAACACAATAGGGACTCTGAAGTATGCATTTTCCTCTTGCCTTCTTGTGTCAGCAGCATGTGACAGCTCGCTCTTCAAGAGACAGTTGCACAAAGGAGATATCTTCAGGCAAACTCATGCAACGAATGAAATATTTTCCCGCCTTCGCCAAATTCTATTCTACTGCTATTTGTACGTGAAAGAAATATAACGTTTCTAGCAACAAGATAGTCACAGACTAAATTATCTAAAAAGAAAATATTTAAACATTAATATTCGAGCAAAAATTGCTAACTTTCAGTGAGCAGAATTAAAAGATTAAATATAATTTTTAAATATAATTTCATAATACATAAGGAATGAAATTATTTTTTATTGTATTTTCAAATAAATATAGTTAAAAACTTAAGTATGAGCTCTTTAGATATCTGAATGAAATAGGAGTATATATATATATATATATATATATATATATATATATATATATATATATATATATATATATATATATATATATATATATATATATATATATTATGCATAATATAAATATATAGTATACGCACAAACAGAGAGACAGCTACGAATAGTAAGTGATAAGTATTTCGTTAAAGGATGTCCACATAATACAGAGCAAGAACAAGGTCATGTTCACAATAGAATAGGCTATAGGAACACCGTAGACGACGATACTCGAAACAACACGCCTAGGTACAGAATCGATGAGCGTACAGATGACGTTCTGAGGAATGGCTCTCTATTCCCTGTCAACCATACGCCAAAATATGTCTTCTAAAGGAAGAAGTGGAAGAGTCTGCAAATGACTTCCAATTATATCCCAAACGTGTTTGAATGTTGAGAGACCTGGCGAGCTCAGTGGCTAGAGAAGCAGCTATACACCCACATTACAGGGCAGGTTGGCTGATTCGGACAATGTATGATCAGGTGTTAATCTGTTGACAAAGGGCATTGATTCATTGGTTGATCCTGAAAGTAGATTTGTATTTCTGGCAGCAGTACATCATATGAATACATGAATGTTTGATTGCATACATGCACTGTCTGGCATTGAAAATGCAACTCCAAGAAGGAAAAGCAAGAAAATTATTTACTACATTTCAGGGTAAACGCACATTACCAAGTTATGCAACTGTTCAGTGCACATAGAATAAAATGTAAGATGAGAAACCGACAGAGTGGACAATATTTACGTCTTTAAAACTGCTTGGAAAATAATCATTGAAATTTTTTTCTTGTCGCAAAAGGCACCTCACCTGTAATTGTAGAGAATGCCAGGCCATCGTTGACAGTGTCACATCCAGAGGACAGACGAATTTACGAGGTAATCAGACTGAAAATGGAAGATAGATCCTTACGGCAAATCGCAGCTGACAGACACCTGGATGCGTCCACGGTATACCGGCTGTAAAGAAGATGGTTGGGACAAGGAACTGTGGAAAATTTGTGGATAGTTGATGCAACCAGAGTGACTTCAACAGACGTGGATCGACGCTTCCGACGGGAAGCGATGGCGGCTTCACAAAGCACGTCTGCCGAAATTCTAGGTTTATGTAAGGCAAAAAGCGACATCCCCTTTTGGGGCGTGGCGAAGGTCACGTGATCTGTAAGATCACGAACCATTTGCTCGTGTAAGAGCACGAGGTTATTTTTAGAGTTGAGTTTAGTTGTTGGGTTCCTACTGCTTTTAAAAATTATTTCAGGAGGGGCATGGCAGTGGGTCACGTGACTTATTAGATCACGTGATTTTTGGTTTTCTCGTGTTAGACCACGAGGTTATTTTTAAGTAAGTGAGTACTTAGTTGTTTTCTACTGCTTTTAAAATTACAGGAGGTGTTCATGGAAACGGCGGGAGCAGTTTTGTTATCTGGTATTGTGACGTCATGTATTAGTTTCTCTCGTATTACTGTTGACGTCATTATGTTAATGTTCATGGCGCCATCTATATTTCAAATTTGTAATTATTTTTTTAGAAAAATTTTAATTTTTAGATTTTGAGCCTAGTGACGTCATAATGTTAATGTTCATGGCGCCATCTATATTTCAAATTTATAATTATTTTTAATATATTTTTTAGATTTAGAGCCTAGGTTGTCCGAATGCTAGGCTGACACTTAACCACTGGACCACCTTATGGTTATGCTTATAGCAATTTCTATGTTTCGACTTTTATACATTTCATAAGAGAATTATATGATAATAAGATATATGATAACGTCATTCAAGATGACTCACACACACACACACATATATATATGTATATATAATAAAACTGGTTTCATTATTAAAACGTTTATGGTACCACCTATAAAAAATTATGTTTGCCTTAATAATATATATATAATTAATATTTATTTAAACTTTCGAGACTGGAGTTCACCAATGTCAGAGTCCTCAAAGGAATTCGTGGGGTATTGATTTACGTACCTTTTATACCCCACGAACTCCTGCTGGAACAGTAAATGTTAAAGAGACATCTATACAAACAAAGTCTACAATGCTCTAGAACTGTTAAATACAAACCTGTTTTTCAATTTAAAAAGTGTCCAGTGACGGGGTGACGTCAGTTTGTTCAAACTGGGGAATGAGTGTTTTTAGGTTTTGTGCATGTTCTTGCATGGTGTACCTGTTCAATCAAGGAAGAAACCTGTTATGTACGTCGATATGAGTCTGAACAGTGGCGCGGATGAATACTGGTTCTGCCAATCACAACCAATGAGATTTGTGCATGGGATAGAATCTGCTGTACTTTGACCATTTCTGAACGTTTCCAGATTTACATCCGAACATTCGACTTGTATTTTCTGAGCATTAGAATTTCTAAATATTATTGCTGTCATGGAGTCACGAAAACGATCCAGTGCATACAAGATGAGTATATTTATACTTTTAGTAAAATAAATAATTTATTAAATAAAAATATTTTAATATATACTTTTATGTAGTTTATACATTTTTATTTAATTTTAGGTTTGTTGATGACGAAGAGATTTTGTCTATCGATGACGATGATAATGTGTTATTAAATTTCTATTTCTTTCTTCGTTATTACAAAAAAATGTTTATATTTATTTATTTTACAAATCTTAAGCATATAAATCATTTTAATATAGATGAAACTTCCCAAACATTTTTGGAGAATCCATTGAATTGGACGAGTGTTCCCAATTATTTTTGAGAATCGGTAGCATTTTTGGACGAGTGTTCATATATTTTGGAAAATCAATGCATCTTCCATTGTTTTATCAAGTGGGCTCCGGATTCAATGTATGTCCGTTTTTAACTTAACAATTTTCTTTTAACGCCATGCTTGTTCTGAAATTTTTGATTTAAATATATTTAGAATCATCAAGGGCCTTCTACATCAGGTGCTTTACAAAGGACTGAGAATATAGCAAACTACTGATTTTTTTATTATATATTTTTATTTTAATATGTAGGTACATTTTTAATATCGCGTTTAATAATAATTATTTTCTTATTTGTTAGTTAAATGATGTTGTTATTTTGGAGGAAAGGTCACGCTAAGAAGAGAATGATAAGTACCAAGCAGAACAGACCATTTATAGAGCACGTATCAATACTGAACTGTTACACCAATTTAAGAGAATCTCCGATGTTAACAGTAATTGAATCTGTACGGCAACTTTTCCAAAATTTACTGGATCGCACAACAAGAAATTTGAGGCCTACAGATTTTAATTCGATTCTGCATCAAGCTGATGAATTATCATCTCCTATATCAACGTCACTCATGCCTGTGAACATTTTGACTGTGGAAACGATTTTATCGAAAATAATGAAAGTTCTTCAATCAAAAGATAAATCCATTGAGACTGTGGATTCATAATCGATACGTAATAGTCATTGAAAGACCGGTAGGTGCAGGGAAAAACAAGAAAGTCACAAATATTCAAATCGATCGTCTGCAAAAAAATCTGTTCAGTAAGTGTTCCATACGACGATGAAGGATTGTGTTGTGCTAAGCATTATATACGCTATAGATGCAAAAAGATCAAAGAGCTATTAATGCTTTCGTTACTAAGACCGCCGCAGACCAGCTCTCATAACAGTGGTAAAGAGAACTACATGCAGCAGCAAAGTCGACATGGGTCCTTGCTCGTATAAGGAAATTGCTCAGTTTGAAGAACATCATATCCAGATTGCAGTGCCTCATCTGCTAGCTTAAATCGTGTAAGTTTGTTTCTTTGTTAAAATTTTTAATTGTTTTTAAGTAAACATATATTATGAGTAATTACACTTCAGAAAAATGTATTTCTATTTAATTTAACATAATCTTTTACTTTTGTTTAAATTATATTGTATGTTAAATATTTAAGAATGTATTGGATAATTTAACTAAATAAAAATACCATTATTTGTAAAAAAATATTTTAATTAAAAACATTTATATTTTTACTTTGTTACAATTTTGTATTTTATTGATCATTTTTATTTAATCGATATCTTGTTTTCTAATTTTAGGTTACTTATAAGGGCAAAACGCGTTCCTCGGGCAGAGTAAATTTATGGTTGCATGATAATCACTATGACGTGATTAAATTACTGAAAAGGATTTTTCGAGTCAACCACTATTGTGATACCTGTGATAAGGATTTTCCCGCATTGAAGATCACAGGTGTCAAAATTTATGTCCTATTTGTCTGAAATCAGATTGTGCCGACGTCAAGGAGATGTAACGATTGTGACCGATACGCCGATCAGAAATGCTTTGTAGCTCACATTTAAGTCAAATCAAACGCTTTGTAAATTATCAATTTGCGATCGAGTAATGATTATCTTCTATATTATGAAATCTTGTTTCGTAAATATTAATCAATAACATATTTTATTTTTAAATGTACTGTTCATGAGTATTTTTTATAGATTTAATTTTTAGATGTATCAATGCAGTTAAAAATGCTGCATAAAAGTAATCATGCGTAGACATTGCATGAAAAATTACATCAATGTGGAACAATTAAATGCCATCATGTAAATTTTTTTAAGTCGTGCTTATAAGATTTGAAGACATTTTTATGTTTCCTGGGACCAATAACTTAGAAAACACCTTCCATAAGCTAATATTCTCGCGATTTTTGAAAACTGACCAACATCTGGTGCTTCTATTGTGAATTTTGCTGTAGCTCAGTATGCGAATGGTTAAAAAACATTCGATGCTATTCAGCATGCAAGGAATTCTGGCACTTTATTTTGTTGTTTTCTATAACACAAAGGATTCACGGCTATAGCACATAATATGAAAGGGTTAGTTTGATTTTTTTAGAAATATTTTAAATAAATAATAATTGTATATTTTTTCTTCATAACATTTTTGCACTTTTTAAGGTTCGATGGACAGTTTATCATGACGTGGTTATTACAACAAGGTAATGCACCAGAAGTAATACCTAATGGATCCATGTTGATGTCAATAAATTTTCCCAGCATTGATATTAGAATCATCGATTCTCTTAATTTTTTTCCAATGGCTTTAGCAAAATGTACAACATGTTTTGGTTATTAATGAGAATTAAAGAAAGGTTTTTTCCCACTTATTTAATTGATAAAACCAAAACTATGTTGGAGCAATGCCAGATCCATGCTTTTATTCTCCAGAGCAAATGATGTCATAAGATTTTTAACAAACTTTCTTGTCTTGGTATGAAAGATCACAAAAATGATAATCTTCAATTTTAAAAAAGAAATGACATAATTATTGCAGGTCTGTACCTTTTTCTAAATTATTTTCTATTTCTTCTATTCATTCTATAAATTTCATAATATTTTAAAAGAAAAAAATCCATGTAAATCTTTTTATTTTTAGTTCGGATGTTGATATATTGCGGCGTTGTTGCCTAGAATTTCGAAGTCAGCTGTTAGAAGTAGCAAATGAGTCGATCCATTTAGTAAATTTATCAAAATATTTTTAATCAATTTTTTCTTTTCGAAAAATATTAAACTATTGATATTTTAGATTATTTATTTTGTTTATTATAGATATGTGACTATCGTGTCTTGTTGTATGGCTGTGTTCAGAAGTAATCATATACAAAAATGAAACTATTGCCATGGTCCCTGTTCATTATATTAACAAGACGAATTATAGTTCTGATTGTACTTTCTTGGTTGGACTACATTTCCCACTAAGATTTGGCCATTCAGCATGCACTCAATGGGTTAGGAGAACGGAATATCGCAGGAACCTCAGTAGATGGATTTTGTGAAGAAAACACAGTGTACCAGTACCATGTACGTATATATAAAATGTTTTTAATTATCTTTGTTATCCTTATGGATAATATGACTAATTCTTTCGTTTATTAATTTAGGGATGCTTCTGTATGTACACAATGCTTTATATAGTGTAGTGATATTATACATCCGATGAAAAATATATCAATGTCAAGACTTTCTAGAAAAGACCCAGGAAACAACTCTCATTTGCGTTCTCTTGGTTTTGAGATAGTCGAGATGTGGGAGCATGATTTCCTTAGAATGAAGAAAGAAAATGCTCAATTGCAAGATTTTCTTTCAAATCATCATTTGAAAGATTCTAGGTTGAATCCAAGAGATTCTTTTTTGGGGAGAACGAATGCGATAAAACTTCTTCATGAAGGAAAAAGCAAATATGTTGATGGATTCACCTCATTATATCCATGGGTAAGTCTTAATCTACAACTTAAGTAACTAAATTTTTAATTTCTCTCTTAACTATATTTTCTTATGAAACTTGGCTATTTCAATATTATAATTTTATTATAGGTGAATAAATACTGTGTGTACATTCTGTTGGTCACCCACAAATAGACAAGGATTTTCATCCAATTCAAAACTACTTTGGCATTATAAAGTGTAGAGTCATACCTCCTCGTGGCCTTTATTTTTACCGGTTTTGCCTTATCGTTCCAACAGAGAAAAATTGATGTTTCCGTTATGCAGGACATGTGTGGAAACTCAAGAGCATTCTAAATAGTTGCATTAAAAATTCAGATGACGAAAGAGCTCTCATAGGTACGTGGGTCTCAGAAGAAATTAAATTGCCGAGAAAAAAGGATACATCATCACAGATGTTGAACGTTTCTTATACACTTTTCAGGAAAATATGTTTGTTGAATTATATATTTGTATAATATGTTCTTTTTTTATTTTAGATATATGAAGTCTATCATTTTAGACAAATAACCTATTTAAAACTTACATTGATTGTTCTTAAAGATAAAACAACAAAGCAGTAGTAGTGAATGCGTAAATGAAGAATCCAAAATGAAATAGTAAGTTTATACAAGGAACAAGGCATTGAGTTAGATCAGCTAACATTAAAAAATCCAGGATTAATTAGCTAAATTAGCATTAATAGTTTTTAAAGGTAACTATAATTTTCATTATCATATACATTTCTTTTGTACCAAGAATAATTTAATTTAATTTGGGATTTTTTCTAGATGGGGATGAACATTAATAAAAATCAATTGACATATGTTCACCCTAAAGGTATCTCAGTTCAACCAATTTTAGTACACAACATTTAAAAAATGTAAGTTGTATGGTTATATATATATATATATATATATATATATATATATATATATATATATTAACTGAGTCATTTAGAAAATGATTTGTGTTTCACTTTCATACAGAAAAGATGTATTAAACTTCTCCCATTTTTTCTCACTTTCTTTTAGATGACGTTTATCTTCCCTCACCAGAGTGGCTGCAATCAGTGGGATTGCAAGATTTCATCTCACAATGGATTCAATAATCTTGTGTACTATTCATCTCATACATATTCTTTCAATTCAGTGTTTGAACTGAACCTCGAAAGCTTTATGAGGAAATGAACAAATGCCTGTACAAATTTACTGTATCACGATACAGATTCCATCATATACGCCAGTAATGTTTGATTAAATGACCACCATTGGGTAATGTCTTTTAGACCAGAAAATTTCACTGATGAACTTGATGGGGACATAATTACAACATTTGTTTCAGTGAGCTTTTTTAATTATGCATAACTGTCAAAGAACTGTTAATGTTTTTACTTTATTTTTAAAATATTATTTTGAAAATAAAACAACATATTAAAAAAATATTTTTATTATGATTATTACAATAATTGAAAAATTTTCTACATGTTACTGTTTATTCATACTGATTTTACATTTTTTAGGTGGTCTAAAAATGAGAGTGGCTATCAAACAGCATCAGGAAAATCTTAACAAAAAGTTCGTGGCTTTGTCTCAATGTAACTTCACTAATTCTAAATTACTAGGGTATCAGTCATTGGAAAACTGGTTAGAAATATGGATAAAAGCCCATCATTTTAAAAAACCATCTAAAATCTCCAGGATATCAAAGAGAAAAGTAATTAACAAGAGAGTAAGCTATATCATTGTTTATGACAAAAGTAGGTAATTCAACCAGACTTAACAACTCTTCCCTATGGATTTTGAAGTATGTGTTTATACCAGTATTTATAACTTAAGGATTTTTTGTATGTGTGTTACGTCTATGATGAGAAAAAAAAACTTCATTCAGTAAATGAATGACTGAATAACTACTCTGAGATGTTACATTTAAGAAAAAAATTTTTTTTGGGGTTTTTAATCAATAAATATTAATTAAAACGTACACAAATAAATTCAAATTTCAAAGTTTAATCTTGCGATAAAAGGATTTTCGAGCATACATAACTGATTTTATATGTTTATGATAATTTTGTACAATTTTTTATTTACATCTAAATGTTGTGAAAAACTTGCGTTCTTTTAAAATGTTTAAAAATACACTTCTTTACCGAAGAAAGGCCCCTTCTTTTTGTTTCTTAAAAAGTCATTAATGAGAGTAACAATGTTACTCCTGGAATGATCCTATTGTTATATGTGATCTTTCCTTCAGGAGTCCATTTTAAGGAATTTTGCTGCTTGAGGAATTGAAAATATCTTTACAATTTTCTTATACCGAATCGGAGCTACAGTAATCGCTTTTTTCTTCTAAATCATTAAATTCTTCTTTTTACTGGAAATGCTGTCACCGGTGAATCTTCTATTGAAGATTCTTCTGGGATTACATGATTACCTTCTGATGGTAAAGATTTTTCTGACGGATGAGGCGCAATATTTGTATATTTTTGTAAAATTTTGTAAATATAATATTGCTTTCTCACTATCAGATAAATTTTTTTGTTGCAGAATGGCTTTCATTTGTTCATCAAGATCAGACATGTAGTCCAATTCTTGATAGCGTTCTTCTGGAACTAACACAAATTTTTACTGTGTTCATGATGAGACTACCGTGACCGATATAGCAGCAGGTAATAATAGTGAGAGAAATCCGTCACCACGTTGAACTAATAACTGTCTTTTTCTATAAAGAGGAGTTTTTCTGTCAGAAAGTTTTCACCAAACTTTGTCTGTAAGAAGATAACGATTTTTTTATTCTTTGTCAGTGGTATGTTACCTGTAACCACATTAATGGCGCACTCACACAATGTTTTAATAACTTTGTTTGAACACTTTTTCAAAATAGGCTTTGATTTTTACTTTTAGAAATTAATTTCAAGAGCTCTAATGTTTGCTCTTTACATACTGACATCTTGAAACATTATGAAAAAATCACGTGTACCAGGTTCTATTTATAGATCTGTGAAAAAGATAAAAATTAGCGGGGTTGATAAATCAGTGTTTATCCCTGGAAACATTCCCGCACGCATTCGCATAGAATCGTCAGTATCAGTTTTCAAATCAACAAGTAAATAGCTGAAAGGTTTTGATGTAGCTTTCCTGGAAAAATTTGGTTTTTGACGGATACAGCTGTCTTCCCAAATGAGACACTTGGGACCGGTCTCTAGGGTTTTTAAATAATACGAGATAATGTGAATTTAAAGAAATTTCCCTTTATGAAAAATATTTTGCACAAGGAAAACGACGCTTACGTTTCGGTGATGAGAACCCTTTGTGAATAATTTTGTCAGTTTGGAATCATTTCCGCTTCACTCATCAAATCGTCGATGACAATCAAAGCGTTGGAATATTGATTTAAATTAGAGCTATACCCAGGTAAAATTCTATGCCTGGCATTTCTTCAAAAGTTTTTGATATGCTCCGTAACACCATGTAGTAAAGTGTGTTTGGAAAAGGGTGAATCATTCTATGTTTGATTAATTTCTTTACAAAATGTGTGTGTTCCACTACCTGTAGGTCCAGCCACTATCATAGTAAAAGGATGTTTCATCTTTAAAATCTCCAGCGAATGACAGAATTATCGTCATAGGGGCTTTATTATTCATACAGTGGTGGAAACGTTATTGATGCCAACTATGAAATATTTATTTAACATTGAAATTTATTATTTTACCTATGTTTTTATTTCAAACTAATTATTATTTTTATTATTAATAGAATTATTTTTAATTACTTAATAATTTTGCAAATTTGTAAAAGCAGAAAAAAAAGAATTTTAAAAATATTTGTAAGATATTTTTTCAAAATATATTTAAGGCTTGGATATATTAAAATGAATACATGACACTTTTACTTCAATAATTTTTATTTTACTTTTTGAAAATCATTTTTATAGCATACTTTTGACAAATTGAAACATTTGAAAATCATTGCTTTTATTTACAGATAATTTTTGCACAATGGAATGCATAGAAATTCTTGACAACGTTTGAATATAAAGTAAATACAATATGCTCCACATACATTAGAAGTAATACTTTGGAATGTAACAGAATATAAGTAAACATTTAAGTATTGAGATACATAATCTGTAAAATTTTTTTCCATAAAAATAAGGGTTTGTCCATATGAATCAAAAATTCCAAGTTCTTATCTTCATCCACAAACAGAGCTATCCAATGAGATCCTGGTTGAGATGAGTCATCTTGATTTACGATAGCAGCTGATCCTTCAGAGAGGTATGGAATGAAATCCATGGAAATACTCCTCGAAATATCGGTGCTGTAGTCTTATCACGGATAGGGCATTAAATATTTGATGATTATTCATTTTTTTAATTCCCAAAGTCAAAAGATATATTTCTGGATTTATTAATATCAATATTTTCAAATTCAGCAAATACAATAATACTTATTGTTTGTTGTAATATAAATAAATTTTACCTCAAACGTAAATTACTATGATAAGATTTAGATGTTCCCATCACACAAATCGGGAGATAAATCAAATACATATAAAGTGTTACCCATCTTATATTCATCTCTTTGTTATAAATAAACCTCGGTCTTGTCCTAGTTTTTCTGTACCTAAGAAGAGACTTTGATAGGCTCGTATAAAGTTATTTTTATCAAAATCTGCGTAGAGGATTATGAGGCATAGGCTGGCCATCTACATATATTCCAATGAAATTCAGATTAAAATGTTGAAAATCGTACGGGGATTTCTTCAAAGACCCATGAAAGGCTTCATTATCAACACATCCTATGATAATTCTTGAGCATCTGTCCTGTAAATACATTATCTTGAACAAAAGACATGTTTCCTTTTGGAACAGAGTATACTTTATTTAATACTCGATTGATGGGTATTTTGCCATTTTTGATTGTAAAGCTTTAGCATGTCCTAATATGACCCCAGGACTTACACGAACTTTTCGTATAAATAGAGAAATATGTTCCAAAACTACTTTAAATCCTTCACTGCCTATCAAATAAAATTCTTGCTTCGAATAAGTTTTATTTTTACTCCACTAAATTCAATAAAAGTCTTTCTTGATGAAATATATCACTGTGAATACCGCCAATCATATCCACAGTAGCACTGTCTTTAAAAAGCTGCTCTTTTGTTGAATCCATCATCCGATCCTTGTAAAACAATTCAGCAGTAAGCTGGGACGTTTTACTATCATATCCGTGATTTAATAATGTTTCAATATAGGCTCGATAAGGGTATGTGTTATTAGAATTAGATACAATGCGATCATTTAATGTAACATCTACTTGTGAAAATGGAAGCAATAGATCCAAGTTCACAGGTCCTATGTTATCCTCATTTCCAATGGGTGTTATTTTTTCATTATTTTGCTTTAACATAAAGTTGAGTTTGGCTGAGATCTAAATATCTAAATATTCTTCACCTGAGCTACTAACGTAAAATTCGACGGGGCCACCATCAAAAACATTAGACAATGGATGAAATTCCACCCATTGTCCACTTTGAACAGTTTGAGTACTGGGTAAATAAAAGTTCAAGCTCTGATTTCACACATTCTGGTAGTCTTTTAAAAGAAATGCCATTACGAGTCGAAAATATCGACAGTCCTGTCACTTTCCGTACTTTGGATGAAATGATTCGCTTCTTGCTTACGTTTTCTTTTATACTTTCCTCTGCCCACCATGGACTGTACCTTACCAAGGGCTTTTTGGGCTAAGTTCCTCCCACTCTCTTTAGCTCTTGCTTTTACTGCTTCTTTAAAATCTTGACCAGATAAAACATCATACTTCGGTTTCTTCAATGATAGTCACCACGTACGAGTGTGGCGTCGACGTGGAGACAAGTCCAATCTTTCAGCAACTGTGGAACGCCCCATCACGTGGCAACGCGGAATCATGGTAAAATATTCATTCAAATAGTACACTACCTAACGCAAATGATTTTAAAAATTAAAGCAATTGAAATGCTTTATATAAATTTCCTTAAATAAATCTTTAAATTAAAAAACTGAATAAGTTTCAAAAAGCAAGCAACTGTTTGAGATTTCAGTATTATATGAATATAAGACTTATAAAATTATACATATAAAACCATTTAATTTTTCAAAATTATTATAGTCTTTTTTTAAAAAATCATTTGTAAACTGTAAGTTTGGATTACAGAAAAAGAGCCATCAATAATATTATTAAATAAATTCGAAAGTTATTTGTTTGCTTTTGAGAGGGAGTTCACAATGTCGCCTGAAAAAGAATTATCTGAGCTAAAAATTTGAAATATTTTATTTTATAAATGCTCTAGTAAATTTAAAATTAAAAAAATGAAAGATCTTTAAATGCTCTAAAACTGTTATCCATTATTCTTAAATTTAAAAACGTTTCTATGGGAAAAAAAGAAGAGATTAGGCAAGCAATACAATTTATCAGTTCTAATAAGAACAGAAGTAGAGAACAGTTATTGATGGCGACTATGAGTCTGAACAGAACAGGAGTATGTTCTGCTTTCTTTTTCGAAACGGCGATTCAATGCAGCATAAATGTCCTAATTTTCTTCCAGATTTACATCCAAGCCTTATTTGAAAGTCGAACCGGAGCCCACTTGGCGAGAGTCGAGGGTCATAACCATCATACAAGATGAGTTGCTTGTGCACTTGGTAAAAACATTTTCAAGTTCATATTTTATTGATACCGTACATATTTCATTTTACATTTCTCAGCATCTTTTACGTTTGTTGTATTTTCCATTACCAAATTTTGTCTCAAATTTTATTTGAAAATTTTCATTTAATTCAGTAAATACGAATGCCTATAAGTTCAATACTAACCTAAGCATTTCTTTCAAAGTAAGGTCTAATTGTTTCTCATTGCATGTGTCGATAATATCTGAAATTTCGCTTATATAAATCGGTACCATTTTTTGACCCGGTCATAATTATGGATATCAGATTGACATCGGTCATTTTTGATTATTTTGACATGGTCAACTCGTATTCAATAGTGTTCTGATATAATTAAGTTTCAACTTTTTCCTTATACACGCCGATGACATCCGAAATATGATCAAAGCAAATAATTTAATTTACTGAAAACTAGTGATTTCTGACTAACATCGGCAAACTACTGATTTCTGTTATTATTATTGTCAAATTTGTTTTTAATTGGCTTGTCAAAATAATTTATTATTTTGAAAAGCCGCAATATTACTATTGTCATTCTATTTTCCATCAACACTTCAAACATATTTTACCGTTTTCTTATTACATACGCTAATAATAGTATTTCAAATATAACAAAAACATATTGATGCAAATTATTTAGTTAATCGAAAAAATAGACTTTAAATTAATGTAGGTCGTATTATTTTAATATGACCCCAATTTTTATGATTCTGATGTGTCGGGTATGTATAACTGATAATATTTTAAAGTAAATTTTTAATGTGTTGTTCAAGTACATGAACTGAGAATTATGGATTAAAGATACGAATATATTATTATTAACACCTCTTGGAACCCTTTATTAACGGCGAATGTGCCCTTAATGAATCCCTTTTCAGTGAATTCAGTTCTTTTAACTTAGTATATTAAGTTTAGTTTTATTTTATCAATAGTTGAGATAACTAATGTATTTTAATTTTCTTTCTCGTTACTATGGTTGTTCTCCTTTTGTGGTAAAAGCATACATAAGTATATATTTATGCCGGGAAAACTTAAGCTAAAATTGTTTTTTGAATCACATCAGTTGCCTCTCAACTCAATATGCTTCAATATTGCCCAAGTAGAACATAATTTCAACGTTACTATTAATTGTTCTTTAGATTCAGAATTTAAGTATAGAAATACATTTCAAACCTCTGAATTTAATAACTTAAAATAATCTTTTATATTTAATATTTTCTCTTAAATCCCATCTTCAGCTTATAAGATAAATTTTAAAACCTAAATTACCATTATTTCCTTTAAAAAATTACAGTAAAGTAAAGCTCTTTATACTGAAATAAGTTCAGTAAGAAATTTCAAAGCAGATTTTGTATGATTTTTATAAATATAAATTATTATTTGAAGGTAAAATATCAAGTAATAAATCATTTTTTCATTCAATATGTTAGAAAATCAGTTCTATGTTAGCAGTTGTATAGAGAAAAGTTGGTAGAAAAATTAGAACAATCTTCGAAGGAAAAATTACGCGTTTTCAAAATTCCACTAGGATATGAAGTTGTTTAATGTTCAAGTAAGCATTTGTGCCTAACTTCAAATCCTTCTTCTATTTTTTGGATAGTTTAACCATAAAATTACTTAGACGATTACGTGTGTGTATGCAATATAATTTTAAACATTTAATAAAAAGCTTTGTAAACTGTATTAAATGATCCATAAATATTTATCTTCCAACATATAAAAATTATAAGTAAATACACAAAAAATCTCCTGCTTAAAGCTTTAGTATAGCCGTCATAATTTTTTTCATTTTAATTTAAGCTGATCGTTAAAAAATTTGCTTGCATATATTTGGAAAACAGTAAAATGTTTTTCAAGGGATTTATCGGAATTTAAAAAAATGCTAAGAATAGACAATTTTTTTCCAGTCGTGTATAAGACTTCGAAGCATTTTTTTTCTTTCCTAATCACGAGTAATTAGAAAAGAAAACTTCAAGTTAATCTCTCGCGATTTTTTGAAAACTGTTCTTTTTTCTTCTTTTTTGTTTTCCCTTTCGTAGTTTAAAACGAAACCTAGAAAATGTTTTCATCAAAACTTTTTTGTAGCTTGCAAATCACGGACTTTTATTTTGTTTCGTTTTTCTTTATAATTTTTCTCACTTAACTGTTTCCCTATTCTTTTCGAAATAACAATGTTAATTTAGAAAAACGAGTTGAGAGACAAGAAAAATTTTTTGACTTCATTTTTTATGCATTTTTCAGTTTTTATTGTAATTTTAATTGCTTGTTTTAAACGCATTTGTAAGTTCTTAATGAGTTTGGAAAATTTTCCCAGTCAATGAAAATCATTTGAAGGAATTATATATGGTGCATTAAATTGTATAATGAAAAAATGTACAATATTTTTAATTATTAATGATGATGTGATTGTTTTTACAAAAATATTTTTTAATTGATAAAATGTATTCCTTTTTGGAAAGCTTTGCAGTTTCTATAAGCATTTAATTTAATTAAATTAATTTGATATAAGTTTTTTTTAATCATAAATTTCTTTTATTAGATGAAAGTAAATTTTTCTGATGTACAACAATATAATATTAAAAATACCAAAGACATAATTAGAAGCGTACGAAAGAGAGTTTACTCTATTAACTTTAGTAATTCTATAACATTTCATAATATTTTGAATCGTATCAAAAAAATCTGCTTTCGGTTGGTTTTCAGGGAGAATATTTGCTATTCTTATAATTATGATTTAAAAATAGATGAGTGCAATTTTTATATAATTTATCAAAATATGTTTTATGTTATCAACAAAAATGAATTTTCCTTCTGAAAAAATTATGGAAGTTTGGATTTTAAAACAGTTTTATGCATATAATTTTTAATTAGACAGTTGTTTTCATTTACAAATTATAATAATAAATTTAATTTTCAGCAATACAACTTTAAATATTTTATTTAATTTAAACTTTAAATAGGCTACATAGAGTGTAATGAGTTATGAGTACTTTTCTTTTTCTTTAAAACTAAATAATAAAGATCTCACGTGTAAAATTAGGTTTTTCTGAATTTGAATTTCTCTTTATATTTTATAAGTAATCTTTAACTTATACATTCTCTAGTACTTTCATTCAAGTTGATGATAATTTTTTATTGTTATATATATGAATTATTAAAATATTTCTTATTAATATAAGTAGTATTAAAGTGTTTATATAGTGTCTGAATATTAATAATTTACACATT
This sequence comes from Latrodectus elegans, assembly GCA_030067965.1. NCBI lineage: Eukaryota > Metazoa > Arthropoda > Arachnida > Araneae > Theridiidae > Latrodectus > Latrodectus elegans. The sequence continues at coordinate 78,989,443 of CM057820.1, read as the reverse complement.
TTAAATATGGAAGTATTCATTCACTTTCTAGTAAGCAAATATTAAAACTTGATGTGATCAAGTCAGAAATTCAACTATTTTACTGACAGATGAATGTTACATGTGTGTTTTCTGTCAAGCAAAGGGAAAGATTCTAGGTTACAAAAGAATTATGCTGTAGCTGGAAAATGTTATCAACCGGAAAGTAATTTTGATGGATAATCATCAAAAAATTTTTATCAAATGAAATCTAAACCTTAAACATACCATGGATCTTTTACTTATTTATTGAAGACGCAATGCTGGGATTAATTCAATGATTACATTTATTTAAACAATGTATTACATTCTTAACACAAAGACGGTGTGTAGTCACTTAATCATGCAAACAAAAGACATTTTATTTCTTTATTTTTATTTATACATTTCAATATCACAACGGAGAGAGAATGAGTCTAAGTACATTGACAGGTCATTCTAAAATTGGATTAAAAATTCATTGAAAAGGACAAGTTTTACGACCAAGTTAGGCTTTGAATTAAAAGTTTGCAAGCATGTCTATTTCTGAAAGTGTTGCTATTTCAATACACTACGTAGAGAAAATCAGTCATGTTAAAGATTTCACTAACTTTTTGTTAGTTTTAACTGTAGATTTAGAAAATATAAAAATATCCATTAAACTTTTCAGCTATATCCTGCAGCTATTATTAAAATTTAAAAAAAAAACATCGGTAACTCTAATTACTCTTAATTAGACTGATAAAATTGTGTGAATGTTTTCTTATTCTCCTAATATCATCTCTCCTATTATACCCTTAAGTGATTAATCACTTTTTTATCATTTAAATCATGGGTTCCAAAATTTTTTTTCTCGTGTACCACTTTTAAAGTTTCACTAGTTTCGGAAGACCCCCTGCTGCTGCATTTCTACTGTATTCTTAAACTCCTAAAAAATATCACCCTAAGTTGGGGGTTTTAAGAAGGAAAGAAAGAAGTAGCACACATTCTTGTGTCCTATTTATTAAAATAGTATTTGTGGTTATGCAAAATTATAAACATTTACTATTACAAACAATCAACGATTGACAAAAAATCAACAATGAACTCTGAAATGTAAATAAACAATAAAAAATAATCATAATTTTAATGAGATGGCGCACGGGTGGCACTTTGCAAGTCTCGACATATGGTGTACACTTGTACTATTATCTATTGTTCTATTCAATTCAGTGTTTGAACTGAACCTCGAATATTTTTGAGTGAATGATGCCTGTCTACATTGATAAGTAAACCCAAGCCAAAATGTTTGTTCTTTATTCCAAAATGTCTAAGACCAGAAAATTTTTTGTGGAACCCCATTTCCAACTTATGAACCCCTGTTTTCTTTTCACATCTATGTGGACCCCGTGTGGTCTCCTATGGATCGGGACCACTTTGGGATCCTATGATTTAAATGAAAAAGTGACAAATGCATTGGTATGACCAAAGCTTTTTTAATAATTTTCTTGGCAATATTGATTTCATTTCACAACATAACCCTTAAATCTCAACCAATGAGAGTAGCAGTAGCAGAAAACATAATAACAAAAAATCTTCATTCCAATGTAAGTTATATTTGAACGCAAATTTAAAATCAAGATATTAAGATTTTTGCATTGAATAACACTGTCTTAGTAAAAAACATGCCAATAAAGATATTTGCTTTAGAAATATACTAAGCAGTTTTCATTATATCAGTAAAAATGTAGGTACACACACACATATGTGTACCGGGTGAGCCAAAAGTTCGTTACAATTTTAAAAATTCATAAAAAAAGAAGAAAGTGAGATAAGAAGTGTGGTTAGCAAGAAAGGGCTCACAAGGTAGTCGGATTTTTTTTTAGTAGCAAAAAAGCTTTAGTTAAAAAAGTTACCTATAGATGGCGCTGACATCGAGAGATTCAGCAGAATTATGCAAATTAATCTTGCGATAAAAGGCCGTGATACTCGAGAATTTCTCATTCGCTTTCAGAATGTTATCATTACCCGATCGAGCGTTGTTGGTAAATTTGTTCTATTTGAACGGAGAGTCAGCAACTATTGCGTTGCGAAAATTTCGCACGAAGAAAGGACTGAAGACGAAGAAAGGCCCCATATCGTGTCCTAGAATAGTCAAGCTTGTCAAGAGGTTCGAGGAAACTGGCTCTTTGGAGGATCGGCCACGCAGTGGAAGAATGAATGATTTAGCGGCGGAATCGTCCATTGGGAGTAGCAGTGCTCGCGAAACTGGAAGAATATTGGACGTGCCTCAATCATCGATTCGACGTATCCTCCACGGGATATTGCATCTCTATCCCTACAAACTGCAGGAGTTACAACCGGGAGACACAGCTATGCGGGAATCATTTGCCGAGTGGGCTATGGCAAGAATCCAAAACGACCCTCACTGGTTGTTCAACGTTTTCTGGACGGATGAGGCACACTTCACACTACACGGGGATGTCAACACCCATAACGCTCGTATATGGGCAACATCTAATCCTCGTGAATACACGACGAAATCTCTGCATCCAGCCAAGTTGACAGTCTGGTGTGGCTTCACCTCATCTTTCATTGTCGGACCTTTCTTCTTTGAAGAACCGTGTTCCAGATTGGGCTGGAAAACGTGCAAAGTAACCGCTAAGCGTTACCTCACTCTTTTGCGTGACAAAGTTGTGCCTGCATTAAATCAAACAGGTGTGTTATCTGTAATAAACTTTATGCAGGGTGGCGCACCACCACATTATGCCAGTCCAGTAAAACGATTCCTTTTGAGTACCTTTGGTGAAGAGAGACTGATCAATCGAGGTTGCAAGATCACATGGCCTCCACGATCACCCGACCTCACTCCGGTCGACTTCTGGTTGTGGGGCTATTTGAAATCACGTGTGTACCGTTCATCTCCTTCAACATTGGCCGAACTCAAAAATTCCATCTGTGGTGAGGTTTCTGCAATTCATTCCGACATATTGCATTCAGCTGACATATTGCGTTCAGCATAACGGGCGTTGCGAGTCGCCTTAGTTGTGTCGTACAATGAACTGGAGATCATATTGAACAACTGTTATTATCAGAATAAATGAATGGAGCGTACTGTTGTCCTTTTCATTGTGTTTCGACTATTTCATAGGCGACTTTTTTAACTAAAACTTTTTTTGCTGCAAAAAAAAAAAAATCCGACTACCTTGTGAGCCCTTTCTTGCAAACCGCACTTCTTTATCTTATATCTTCTTTTTTTATGAATTTTTAAAATTGTAACGAACTTTTGGCTTACCAGGTGTGTGTGTGTGTGTGTGTGTGTGTGTGTGTGTGTGTGTGTGTGTGTGTGTGTGTGTGTGTGTGTGTGTGTGTGTGTGTGTGTGTGTGTGTGTGTGTGTGTGTGTGTGTGTGTGTGTGTCTAAAAAGTGTTGAATAATTATGTGCTACATGCATTTTCTTTTGTTGTTGTTGTTTGTTGTTTAACAACCAATTTTTTTCACATGTGGGTTAATTAGTTCCGGACATATGATTTATATAATGTATTTTAAATATAAGTATAAAACTTAATATAAGTATATAAAGTTGTATAAATATAAGTTTAAAATGTGTATTTTAAAGTACTTCAAATATAAAACCACAGAGTAGTATTCTAACCCAAGAAATATTCTGCTTAAGTTAGGAGTACAAACTACTCAGCCGCCAGATGTAATTGTGCAGACAGATCAGTGACTGGTAAGCAGTTTCCGTCATAAATAAACTTTAGCTCTTAAATACGATTTGTCAATTAATGAAAATAATTTAGTTTTTAAAATGTAAACAAAATATTTCACATATTTTTAGTAGTTCCTAAAAATGTAAACCTTCTTAAACGATACACAACGCAATTACTAGTGATAGAAATTACAAATTCTTACATGTGTGTGTATAACTTCCTATGTGAAATGTCTCGTTAATTTAAATAAATATTTAATATAAAATTTTAATAAACAATAAGGGAATGTACTAGTCTTACTTATGTATCTCTTAAAAATTTATTTCAAATGGTTAATCTTTAAAAGCACTTTACTATGAATTTGCAATGAACCATCGAGAATATTTTATCGATGATAAAAATTAATTGCCAAGATAATTGATACCATGAATAAACAAAAAAACTGGCAGAAATTCTTCTGTAATTATTTATGTCAGATTTTTATTTTTAATACTAACAAAGCCTTCACAATTCAGTTACACAAAAAAAAAAACGAAAAATGAGATTTTTATTTGTTTTTTTTTTTTTTAGTCGGCGAAAAACAAAAATAATAACACAATTTAAGCAAGCATAAAAAAGGAAAAGAAAAACAATGTATTACTTGCTTCTTTAACTAAAGACTTTGTTCTTACCTGATTTTTTTTTTTTTTTTCTAATTTTTGTCATCCTTTTCTTACTTTTTAGTTGAGATACCAAAATTAACTCTTCATACAGAATCGTAAACAATGAAGTATCAAATCTTAAAAATTACTGAGGACGTTTCTTTCATCTCAGACATAATTTAATTTATCAAATACAATTTTTTCCTCACCTGCTTTCACATTTCATTCTCTCTTTAGAAGTACTTTATTTTCTTTTTGACACTTCTAAGCTCTAAATGCTGTAAATCAGAGTTCTTTAGATAAAAAAAAATTCTTAGGTTTTTGGAAAGAATCGAGATGGATAACTGATGAACATTTAGGCACAAAATCGAGAAACAAATACCTTTAAATGTGTTAAATGATTAATGACCTATCTGTTCCTGAAAATGCACTCTCTGGAGAGTGTTTTATTTCCTTTCCTGACACCATAGAGAGTAACATTAGTCTTTTCATTTCCATATTCAGGATGGTACACTGAGCCATTAAATAGCTGAAAAAACGAGTTTTTTTATGCGATCTATTTGTATACAGTGTGGAATTCGGAATAAACTCGTGAAGTGAAGAGGAATATTTTAAGCATCACAATGCAAAAAAGTTAAATCAATAAAATGTAACACATTTAATCCAATATTTCAAATTTTTTTTCTTTTCGTAACTTGCGCATTTAAATTCATAAAGTTCATGTTTGTATACATCAATTTCATTTTTCTTATTTTGTAAGAAAATCAATATATAATTTTATTAATATAATGAGCGGATGTGTCTATATTTAATATTTAGTTTCACACATTGAAATTAAATAGCTTAACGATAATTATTTTTATTTGGTTCCAGAAATATCATGAAGCAATCTTATATATATAGAGTCTTTTCATTTTATATTTATTTTAAAAATTACATATATATTTTATAAAAGGAAATAAGTAATTTCACTTAAAATTATGAGCCAGATATTAAAATCATGTTTATTAAAGCTCATCAATTTTTATCTGATTCCAGTGGCATCGTTAAGAAAGTCAAAGATTGCTCTTCCATCAAAAATTTTCTTTCATCTATAAGTTTAGATGATATATTACTTTTTAAAATTTTCCCTTATATCATTTGCTCATCTAATTCCAGAAAAATTGCTAGACAAGAGAGTAGTTTTTGTCTGCAGCAAATGACGCAATTGAAAAAATGGAATCACTTCATATTATTTCAGTATTGTTTTTTAAGATACTGTTTCTGCAAAACATACAATTTTATCGATAATTATATACTATCAGAAATAAGAATGTCTTAAATATTTCCTATTCGTGATATTATTTTATTCACAAATATATGAAGTTTGAAAATATAATGTATCTCCCTTCCTTTTCTGGATTTTAAATTTCGAACTGTATTTGTTTTATAATAGTAATTGCGTTAAAGTTATGTGTAAGAAATCGTGCATTTTGTAATTCATTACATATTGCGCAGTTTAATATTCTCATTATTTTCCAGATATATGTTTTCATATGCAAAATATAAAAAAAATTTTTATATTTATACATATTTATGGAATATAGTTTGGCTTCACACTGAAATTTCATCAGTATTTATATTTTTAATTTATTTTATAATTTCATTATCTGATAATACTTTGCAATGGTATTATTTTATGCGTTAAAAATATTTAACATAGAATTTACGAATTTTTTTTTAATATTTTGAAATAAGTAACTTTTTTTGGGGTTCTTACTAGTGATAATTTTGATTTAATCTAAGTAGTGAGAGATGTAACCTGCATGCAAATACTTCAAGATAAATCTGAAATAAAAGATAAAAGGAGGCATTTTTATTTAAAACACTGCATCATGTATATTCATCACATTTTAATATTTCTTTCAAAGTACTAATATTCATTAAATAAATTATTTTAACTCGCAAAAAAAATTTTATGTGCTATATATATATATATATATATATATATATATATATATATATATATATATATATATATATATATATATATATATATATATATATATATATTGTTAAAATTCATTTGAATATTATTAAACTATAAAAGGCTTTTTCAGTTGTTAGTGTAACGTAATTGCTTTTTTTGTTTTATTTCATCTTTTATTTTCATGTAATTATTGAAATTTATAGCTTTTTCCCAATGATCTAACTTCAGTAATAACTGAATAAGTTTTACTATGAAAATTTTAATTTCTAAGCACAAAAAGTGAGAAAGAATATTTTATGTTGTTAACAAGCAAAATAAGTATATGAAAATATAACTGCAACATTTTTTGAAAATAGCTGTACCTATAAAAGGTGAATGATGTACTTTGAAAATTACTTAAAATCTACTTTCAATTTGCGAACTCTGAAGTAATTACTTGTTTCATTATATTCAAAACACACAGCATTCGTTTCATGTTATTAAATTATGAATTTATGGCTTATAATTTATTAATTAAAGGGACATATTTTCCTATATTTAAGGAATCCTCAAAAAATTTATCTTATTACCATTACGAAATTGATTCATTTGCAAAAAGTTGGAACGCAACATTTTTATCTCATTCAAACATATTGTCTCACTTTGACCCTAGCTTCTACATTGTAAAAGCTTGCTGCATTAACCATTGACAGAAGTAAAGGAAAATTTTGCAAAATGTCAATAGTGAATACTTTATTATAATCAGCTAGAAATTAATAATAATTACGATATATTAAATATATAAAAAAATGTATATAATTTTAAAAAATGTCAATCCTCAAATTGAAGTATCTTCATTTGTTTTGCTTTTAATTTAATTAATTGGGAAAGATGAAAGATTTTTATTAGATGTCTTATTATTAATTAAATATTACTGTTTAAATATATTATTTCTTATTTTGTAAAATCACAAAAATTTTGTTTGGTGCTGCCATCTGTTGCATATTTTATTAACACCGAACGGATTAGTTTATACTATGAAGTCAGAATTCAAAAATATTAAACACTGTAATTTTTGCTGAAACTTTTAAGTCATAAACAATTTTAATATAATTGAACCTCACATACCACATTAAAATTTAGTGATTAACCAATGGTGGTGATAAATTTGAGATATTCATGTGAAGATTTGAATTGACATTTTTTCAATTTTATATATTTAATTTCAATTATCTATTTCCAATAATTAGGAATATTTAAATTTGATGCTTAACAAAGATATATAGCTCATTGTCAGTTGCTAAAATATTAGTTAACTGAGGTTTAAAAATTAATCCTTCAACGAATATTGAAATCTTTAATAATGTGACTTGTTTCATACAAAATGAAACTGCAGTGTAAAAGGATAAATAAATAAATCTTATCAACATAAAAGTAATGTTCAGACAAATAACTAGTTGTAAAAACATTACTTTTATTTCGTATTTGAAGCTTTAAGGGAAATCCGTAATAAATTAATATAAATGAAATTTAACCGTCTCATTATTAGAAAAGTTTTAATATCCGTGATACATTCCAATATTTGGACTTCATTTTAATAAATAGGAAATCTTAAATAGTCTATTAAAATTAATCCTTTACTAAAGTTTGTTATTTTGCTTTATTCTATTATTATTATACTATTATCTTATTTGTTATTAGCTTCTATTTTTCTGTATTCCAAAGTATTTACATCACAAAATTTTTCATGAGTAAAACGGAAATTATTTTAGAAAGTAACTTCCATGTTTCATCATTAAAAATTATATTTAAATTGAAGAATAATCATATGTATGAAGTATACTTTTGTTCGTACACACACACACACATATATATATCTGTGTGTGTGTGTGTGTGTGTGTGTGTGTGTGTGTGTGTGTGTGTGTGTGTGTGTGTGTGTGTGTGTGTGTGTGTGTGTGTGTGTGTGTGTGTGTGTGTGTGTGTGTGTGTGTGTGTGTGTGTGTGTGTGTGTGTGTGTGTGTGTGTGTGTGTGTGTGTGTTTGTACACACACACACGACACACACATATACAAAGACTTGTAACACACAAATTTAGCTTTGTAAGTATTAATTGCGAAATTTTCTGTTTAAATTTTAAAAAAAAAATATATTTACTATATTTGGGAAACAAAATATTTAATTTTGAGTTTATAATAAACTATGTTTCTTCATAAGCAACATTTATTAATTTAAATTTTTTAATACTTTGAAGTTATTACATTGAGTTATAACCTTCATTATAATACTTCGCTAATTTTTGCTCTCCAAAATGAATATGCCTGAAAGAAGATTAATGATTACATCGTTAAAAACTAATATCCAAATTAAACAAAACTCAAGTTCAAAATTAAATTCCATTTTTTATATTCCAATTTAAAAATACTAAGTTCCATTAAAGTTTTATTTTATTAAACTGTTTCATTTGTTATCCTCATACCCCTTAAAACTGAAACAAAAGTTATACATTTCAGAAAGCATTTATTGATGAATATGCATTTCAATTAATTCACATTTTATTTCAAATAAAAGCTGCTACAATGAAGTTCTAAAAAAATTAAATTAGTGTTTTAATATAGGATATTTTTCCCTAGATGGCAGCACTGTATTATTTACACGAATGTTCTTGAATCGATTTTTCAATGATAAATATGTTATAGAAAATTTTGAAATAGCTTAATTAAATATAATTTCAATTTATGTTTTATTATAAAATACAGAGTACATTGGCATGTAATATACCAATAATTTCGTTGATTTCTAGTGTTTTTAGTGAAATATTATCATATCTTAGATATTATCATTATAAGCAAAATTTAATTTATATGCATCATTATTTTTCTTTATAATTAATATTTTTAGTGTAAAATAAGTGTTTTCAAAGCAAATACATTCCGCATACTTTGACATCAATTTTACATAAGAAAGTATAACTTGAATGCAAATATTTGAAGAAATATTATTTTATATAATTTATCTAAAAAAATCTATGTTAAAAAAGAATCCTAAAGTATGAGCATCAACATAAAATTATTCATTTTCAATTCTTAAAAAAATTGTGTAAATGAATGAAGTTTAATAACTCATTCTTTAACAACAAAAACTTTTTATTTGAGCTTATTTTTTAATTTATTTTTAATATTTCCATTCAGTTTAATGTTTTAAATATTAAATTACAATTTGATATTTATTTTTTGAATTGGGAAGTAAATTTAATAAATATAATATTTCTCCAAAAGGAAACCATTTTTACTTTCTATATTAAAGCATATAATTTCTTTTAATAAGGTTTCATCCCAAATTTAAAGAGTAGCTTTAAAAAATATATAATTTAAAACCATATTATAAAAACTTAAAGAACCAAAATTTTTACCCAATGATATTTATTTTATATCCTCTAATGTCGGAATGTTTTTTATTTTATTTTTATTTTTCTGAATTAAACTGGCTTCACAATATGAAGTTTGCTATTTTGCAGAAATAAATTAGAACATATATTATTATCATTAAAATATTTGATAAAATATTTATGCATTCAAAATAAAGTTTCAAACATTTTTCAAATATTCGATTATTCCTTATATCGTGTCTTCATAACATTCTTATGTACATAGTAATATCACGCCAATTCACTTATGTAAATAATTGCAGGTTATGCGCATTTCAGAAGGTGAGATATTTTAAATGTAAAATAATAACCATGATTGTTGTACTCAAATAACTAATAAAATAACTATCATATATTTAGCTAAGCAATATCTAAGCATTTTAAAAGGAATGATAAATTTTGAATCGTGAAAGCATACATTTTAACACAGGAAAAATTTAAAAATTATCGAAAAACATCAAATATAATAGACAAAATTCAGTTCAAAATATAATTTCTGCATTTTTCGAAGTCTTATTCCACAGAAATTTAAAACTTTCGATAGTATGCCCAAAATATACACTAAATGAAAATGTTGAACATTCATAATCAATGTATTGAATATATATAATTATTATTCATGGTATATTGGCATGCAACATATATAGAAATATAATAGATTTCTTACATGTAGATATTTTTAAATTTAATAATGGATTTTTTTTTTAATTATTTACACCTAAGAATGTAAAATAATCAGAAAACAGATCTCCTTCAAGGGAAAATTTCCAAATTTTGTATCAATAAATTCAAGAATGTTTCAGATGAGCATGATAAAATTGATTAATAAATTAAATAATACTCTAGGGAATTTTATTGGAAAAATTTCAAAAACTTAAAATTATATACAACTCAACTCAAGCCATACCCATTTATATTATCTGTTGAGAGGCTAAATTATAAATAATTATTGCAAATTACGAAATGATCTGCAGGAGTTAAAAAAATTCTCGATTGTGTGTCTTTAATCCCTATAAGATATTATGTCCTCTATTTGAGCCATATTTTCATTTAGCTTATTTTCCTATAATAACATATATTTCTTAAAAAGCAGTGGTAACATTTTTCAACATGTAATGTACTTGATGTGAGTAACATTTTTCAAGCTCCTTCACGATCCTGAATAAGTCTTTTTTAGCTCTTAGTTGAAAGAAAAAGATTTCCTTCCGAGAGAATATATTAGATTCACCACGATGAGACTTAAAGTTTTCATTCTAATAAAATTAGCTCAGTTTTAGATAGTAAAATACCAATTATTGGAATATATATATATATATATATATATATATATATATATATATATATATATATATATATATATATATATAAAGCAAGATTAGATGTATCATAAGCGGTAATTGAAAGATACAAAAATGGATATAAAAATTTAAAAGTCAAGAATAGATAGAAACATTTATGTTTAGCCATACATTCATCGCAAAAGCATCTAAAATAGAATTACTAAAATATAATTAATAATAAGTTTTCATAAAATTAATCAAAAACCAAATGGAAAATAATTATTTATAAAATTAGTCAAAAACCAAATTGAGATTAATAATCAAATACTAGGTGGAGAATAATGCATTGAAAATACGAAATTTAGTAAACAGATAGGAAAATGTTCAATATATAGTTTAAAATTTCGAAGAAAATAGAATTAAGGGAAATGTGGAACGAAGTACCAGCATGTACCAGCTTCTATATATATATATATATATATATATATATACTTCTGTTGTTGATCTGAGCATTTTATTCAACCGTAACATGTCTTCTGTTTGTTTATATAAAAGAAAGGAAATATAAATTACATGTCCGCAGTACCACCAGATGTTTGTTCCGGTAACAAACAAGATTTTTTTATTTTTACTAAAATTCGACGAAAAAATCGAAAGAAAAACAAACTCATCTCATATTAGCAAATTATAACCACAAAAACATGCGGGTTACGAAATTTTCACACCTTTCATCGACCAGTTAGCACCAAGCGACCAATTACCACTCTATAATCGATTACTGCATATTTTTTTTTTCTCATTTAATGTTGGTTTCAACTTTCTCTTTCGGATGTCTGTCGGTGTTGCATGATTATGATTTAAGGCATTGTGCATTGCTTCAGAAAGATTATTTACAACCCGATTTTCTACTGTTTTTCTAATACCTGGTGATTACCTGTCTCATTAAGTCTGAATAACAACTTCAGCATGTTTTCCCATATGCCAACACATTGGAAAGAGAATTAAAAAGAAAAAAGCACATGTGCGTTCAGCTTTCATGTAAGAGAAATCCTCAAAATTTATAGTGATTTAGAATTTACGTTTATATATATATATATATATATATATATATATATATATATATATATTTTTTTTTTTTTTTTTTTTTTTTTACATTTTATCATATTCTTACGCAAGGGTTCGGGAAGAACTCAGAATGTATTTATTTTACTTGCAAACTTTCTATAAATGCAATTGGAAGCTAACGATATATAATATATATATATATACAACATTTTTAAGAATGAATTGTTTACATACCGAGACAATAGTTAGGTAAATTATTAAGTTAAATATAGCTTACAAATGAATTTATTATTTAACTCAGGTAATAAAATTATAATAAGAAGAGAGAATTTTAAGATAGTTAAAAAAATCTGGGTTTAGTAAAGTTTTAAATTAAAATCGAATAAAAATTAAAATGATTTGCAATCTGATTTATTAATGAGGAAAGCTTCATATTTGATAAATAAAACGGATTGAGGTCTTTATAAGCATTTTAACTATAGTTTAATCAACAAATTATTTTAAAATAAAAAGTTTTTTAATGAATAAACTTTTTTGAATTAATCCGAAATAAAAAATGGATTTTTTGAGATCTATGAAGTGATTAAAATATTCATTTAATCTTTAAAATGATAACCAGTAAAAAAATTTTCTCTGGATTATTGTATCATGCTAAAAATGGATATTTGCAAAATTAATATTGATATATAATTAAATGTTATTAGATATAATATTTTTCAGTTTGATCGTTTTTCATTTACTTTAATTTATTTATTTTGTTTTCATGTATGTCACCAGAAAAGAAAAATGACCTATTCCCTAAAATTTAAAAAAAAAAAAAATCTCTTATATTCTCTTTTCCTTATTTATAATCCTTTCTTTGCACATTAAATTTTCTGCTGGTAATTTTCAATTTGTCTACTTAAGCAGAGAGGTTTGCATTAAATTACAAGGACACAAAACGCATTGTCTTAAGTATTTTGACGTTTAATAACTTCTTATATTTATATAAAATTTAATCACACACAAATCTTTAATCATTATTTTGATAAGTAATTTAAATTTTCAGACACTTGCAAAACTGATTCAGATATTAATAAGTAGAAAAAAATATTATTAATTTTTATCAAATGAGTTTTTATTTCAATAAATTGCACAGCATTTAAGCAATCATATAATAACAAAAAATATATAACCCATAAGTCTCACAATATTAATATAAACACTTTAAAACTTAAATATTATATAAGACGGAAAAAATGTTTCTTTTTAAAAAAAAATTCCTGCTGATGGAAATTGTATAAATATCATGTAATGAATGCATTGTACTTTTTTTTTTTGTTCAAAGCTATCAGTCTTTAATATAATGCAATTCATTTTTATTGACTGCAAACTTTTTAAAAGTATTATTTAGTTTTAATGATTTAAACTATCTTCTATTCTAGGTACAAATTTAACTGAAACTAATATTTTACTAAATATCACTGTAAATACCTATAGAATTAATAAAATGTTTAATTTTTTTATGTAATGAATTTTTCAGTTTAAAAAGTATCTCATATAAGCATTTCTTTATTTTAAAAGACATATCCAATAAACAATATGCATTTACAACAAATAGTGGAAAAAATCCTGATGGCTCATAAGTTTTCGATTATGTTGTAGCACCAAATGCTTTATGTGTCTTTTAATAGTTGATGAAATGAATACCAATTTAAGATTTCTAGATCCGTTGTTTTTGACATCAACCATAAATTTTTTGTCTCAAAAATAATTTTAACTCAAAAAATATAAACTTTACAAATATGAATCATAATATAAACGCAGTAATAGAGTCAGATCCTTGTTATTAGCTAAGTTTATATATGCTCTATTACTTAAAATAAATAACAAAAGTGATTGCTAGTTTTATGTCAGATTGAAAAGTTGCTTAAAAGTGCGTTAAGAGCCTAAGCTGTTTCAGAGGCAGTGATTAACCCAATTATCTCTCTTAATCCCACAGTCAAACGAATAATATCTTTCAGCAAACTAATTACTCTCAAAAGCTTCCTTTCACCAAATGCGTTCTAGAATACTCAAAATGTTTCTCTAGAGGAGACTTCATTTTTGCTTTTGTAAGAACCAATTAAGAGACGAACATGGCATATAATCAAATTACTCGTTTCTATAGAATAGAAACCGAACAAGAATCTGGAGAATCAGATGACGGAGAAAAAAAATATAAAACCATTAATTTTGAATAAACCACAAAATTGCATGATTTCATTCTGCAAAAAACTTTAATAGCTCTCAGAGATCATTTGTGGCACCCAACTCAAATCGCAAATACACAAAATAACAGTGATTTTCTGGTGTTTAATGATTTGACCCGAAACAATGGAGTGGGCGATACTTTGGGTGCTTTATGACTAGGCTTTCAGTCGAAGGGAGACGTTCCTCACCGTGAAAAAAGTGTAAGAAAGGAATAAAAAAGGCATTACTGAGTTGAAAACTGTAAAAAAAATAAACCTCAGTCTATGTAATCATTGAAGAAATATTGGTATTTGCATCTAGAAGACGTTGAAAGCAAAAACAAAGAAAATCTTTGTGAGAACTATGAATCATTAAGTATGTATTTGTATTTCGTAATATATTTTTTTATTTAAATCATGAAAACTACCTAGAGTAAATCTCAGTGACTGTCTAGTTTTTATTCAAAATATGCGTTTTGAATGCAAAAAGCTTCCCTGAGAGAAATAAAGTACCAACTATAACTGTAACTCAAATAAATTTAAATTCAGAGGTAAAAAGAACTGTTGTCTCAGCAAAAATGCTATTATAATATAAACTTACTCTGGCAAGAAAACTAAGCTTATTTTTTAATAAGTCTAAAATAATAAGTTCCCTGTGTAATGACTTTCATTATCTTGTAATCAGACTGAATACACAATATGAAATTTAAAATGTAGAAAACTTAAAAAACAAGTTTATCAAAATTTCCAAATCGATTGTTACTAAATATTGAAATATATTTTGAATTAGGAAGGTCACAGAATTTCAAATACTTCATACTAAAGATATTCAGTTTAAAATACTTTTTACTTGACTTCATTTTATTGTGTGCATTAGAATATTCAGAATGCTACTTTGCTGAGTAGCATTTTGAATGCTGAATTTTTCTTATCGTGGAAATAGACAATGTAGGGGAAATAATTTTATAATGTTTTCGCTATTTCTTATTTATGTACATATTTCACAAAAATAATCCATTTATGTATGTTTCAAAAAAGAAAATACCAAGTTTAGAGGAGTTATCAAACGTGCATTTTATCACAAAGTACTAAATTATATTTCATAGAAGCCAGATCAAATTTTTCACACCAAAGATAAATAGCTTTTAATACCTAAACAAAATTATCTTAATCTACCAGTTTAAATAAATTTAATCGTAAGAACTTATAATATATTAAATCATGACTGTATTATATAAAACATTGAATATAATAATATAATTAAACGTTACACTTTACAAAAACAAAATGTTAATTATTAATGAGAAATTATCAAAATACTGTATTACATACTGTTAAATACATAAAATTAAAAAGACTGTTCTGTTATTCTTTAATATATTTTCAAATAAAGGTCAAGATTTTTCTGTAATTAAATCTCTTACTGCAATTTGTTGTGTTATATCTTAATTTCCTGGATTCCATTTTCTTATAATATTATATGTTATGGTACACATTTTCAAACTGAAATTTTAATTTTATATTTTACTATATGTTTAGATACTTAACATAAATGAATTAATAACTACATATTGTTTATAAATTTTAATATCAACTGATCTCTTTGTGAACAAAATAAATATGTATTTAATATTTTACCAAGGTTAGTTTTTACTAAGTATAGATTTTCAGATATATACTTTTCTTTTGAAACATATAAATTGTTTTTTTAAATATAAATCTTTTATATTCTTTTAATTTCTTGAAAGTTCTCTTTTTGGAATATAAATTCTTTTGAACATTTTGAAATATAAATCCTTTTGATCTTTTAGAAATATAAATCCTCTTGAACCTTTTGAAATAGACACCGTTTATAATTAATGTTAGATTATTTTTATATATTTTCAAAAATAATATAATTGTCATACTTTTATATAATAGAGCATTTCTTGATTTAAAAATGAAAAATATGCTGCTTCCATGAGCATAATTTTCACTTAATTAATCAATGCTAGAATTACAATGCTTTGAAAAAAAATGAGATTAATTAGGAAAAGAATTTTCATAGCACTGAGAGTATTAAAAAATATTTGATTCACCAACAATATACAATGGAATAAATCCGAGATTTTATAGAAAAATCCCATCATAAAAACCAATTTTAAAGTGATAAAAATTTTTATACGGCAGTCTATAAGTGAGATGCCAAAATCTCGGTTACAAGAGAATTCTAAATTACCCCGTGGCTGCCTTACCATTTACTTACCCCGCCAGAAAGTAGTAATTTTTCTGGTAACGTCTTTTAAAGTAGGCGCCTAAAAAAAAAGAAGGTGATTTGTGGGTGTTACTTTATTGTCTTTTTTATTATATAGTAACCAACGCTTGGTCTTATAAAAACTTCAATTTTTTTTTTTGTACTGTCGTTCAAAAGCGTGGCGTCTGTAGATTAGTCTAGGTTTAGTGAATGAAACACTTTTTTTATATATATCCTTGAATTTATTTCATTTTAATGTTTTTTAATTAAAGGTTCTTTTATAGGAAACAAATTTGTTACGATTTTTTTCTGATTACTTTTCACGATATTTCTGTAAACTGAGCTCGTTTTTAATATAATAATACGACGTGTAGTTATTAATTTGATTCTGAATAATTATAAAAAAAATTGAAGGATTCTACTTGGATGAATGCTTTAAGCTAAATTCAGTGACTTTCTACTTGGTAACTTGCATTAAGTGCATTAATTGTACATTTGTGTGTTGTGTGTGTGAGCATTATATCATTTCTATTTATATTTATTTTTATTATATCATTTCGAATGTAATTTTAGCTTCAGTAATCAATGAGTGATTAATAAAATGCAATAATGTAAATTGCAATATCGAAGAGTATATAATATGATATATTTTTTTCCAACGGCGAGAACTTGGGTGAGGAACCCTATGTTACAACAAGGCCAGTAACTGCTACTCATTTGTCTTTACACACCGGGGACCTGAGAACCAAGTCACGGAGGCGAGTAGCTTTGCCCGCGCCATACCACTACAAACCCATTTATAGGTTGGGATACATTCATACATCATCACAGAAGAAAGGACAGAGAAACATAGAGAGTACAGAGAAAGAAAGAAACATACATGCCCGAACCGGGATTCGAACCCGGGACCCACAGCTCAAGAGTCAAGAACGCTAACCATTCAGCCATTGGTCGGCATAAAATGATAGATAGTATGATCTAGTATGCTTTTGCATGAGTACTTGCGGAAACTGCATCTGCACGTCATGCATTATAATTACAAAATATACAATAAGCGAAAAACTTTTTTCCTATCAGACTGTTTATGTTAAATTTCAGGAGCTAAGATTATTTTGATTATTTCCCAACTTTTTTTATACTATAAATAATTATATAGATAATTACATTTAATTCATGTGAATTAATTCATGTGAATAATTACATTTAATTCATGACATTTAATTCAATTTTTTTATGTTTAAAATAGTTGTTTTGATAGATTTCTCAAAAAATTTCAACTAACTTCCGAATTTAAATAAAAAGAAAAAAGAATTTTGAAAAGTCAAAGAAAAATCCAAGAGGAAATCTAAATTAACAATTACTTCTTCTTATTCAAAATACCATTCAAGACGAAGGAAAAAGCTTATGTAGTTGTACTTTAACTGATATCATCGGATTAATAGATAAAATTAATTATGTAATATAAAATAAATTTAAGAAATTGTACAATATATAGATTCAACTAAAATAATTAAAAATACATAAAAAATTAAAAATGTAACAGATTTATCTAAAAATTTAACTGTGATTTTTTAAGCAATTAAAGAAATTTCATCTACTTGTTTAAAAACACTACTGTTTGAACTAGTTTTATTTTACATTGATTATCTCAAATATTTTTGATTATTTAATAATATGTGAATTAACAAGAAATTCAGCCAAGTTAAAAACTATACATTCTAAATTAATTGTTGCATTTTAAAAAATACATCATTTATACTCTGAAAATAATGATGTTCCTTTAGAAAATATTCCTTTTCTAATTCACAATAAACAAGAAATTTGTTTTGATGCTCTACAATTTCACAAAATAACACCTGTTAAACGGTATTCTTCATATCATTTTGCACACGCGGACTCTTGTTCTGTTGTTTCTCACGTAAGTAGTGTAAAACAAGACCAATTCGTGCATGTTAGCATGCTATGCATATTCAGTTTCACACGCAAACATTTCGTTACGCATCGCAAACTCGAAACTGTAACTTTGCTTTAATACTCCAGCTATCAAATTTCTCTCTTTTCTGAGAATAGTTTTGCATGGAGAGAAAACAAGTTTGCTTTGCTGTATATGAATAGTAAAATCTCCAACTTACTCTAATGAAATAAAAAATAATAAGATACTCATTAATTAAAAAAATTAACTTTTGCTTTATTCTTAAAATTTGATTTATTAAAAAGAAATATGAGTTTAATAAAATCTTATATAAATGAGTTTATACCTAATAACTATTAATTCAAATGTATATTAATTATTTAAAAATAAGTTCAGTAATTGGCGGAAATTATAAATTTTAGAATGAATTAGTTATAAACGATAAAAATTATATTTTTTTATATTATTTCGAAATTCTAATTTAAGCGAATTAAGTGTGTTTTTATTTTGCAAAAATCAAAACTTGTTATTTAAAAATTACATACCTATATTAATGCAATCATTTTATTTTATTATTCATTACTTCAATAATATGAAATAAAATAATTATTCGCGGTTTTTTACAATTACGCAACAATATTTTTTATCTACCTGTTATTTCTGTTCAGAATGGATGAAAAAAATCATTAGAAGTAATTGATTCACCAATGCTGGAACATTTTAATCAGCTTCCCTTCGATATCTATTGCCTCGAATTTATATTGACGGCCGGGACAGTGATGTAGAATGTTCAGTAGCTTCGCAGTGAGAAGCTAATAGACAAACCCCATTATCCGAATTTCCGCGGTTCACTGTCTATCTCGCAGAGGGTGCCCCAGTGGGTGGTGATGATACTCAAAGGGAGAGCCGCCTGATGAGCAGGGATGTTTTGGATGGCGACATCGTTTGGCATGCTTGCGATTATCTTGCTGGATGGAATTTTGTTTGTCAATAGTAACGCTCATCTGACTAAGTCAAATTATATCAGCTGTAACATAACAATTGAGTGATTGTGAAATAATTTAAGAGAATAGAAAGTGAAATAAATGATTAAAAAATTTTTATTGAAAATTTAAATTCGTTATAATTTTCTAAATAAGTTCAACAAATAGTACCAATTAAATAGTGCCAACAAATAGTACCAATTAAATAGTGCCAACAAATAGTACCAATTAAATAGTGCCAACAAATAGTACCAATTAAATAGTGCCAACAAATAGTACTAATTATAGTAAACTATAATTGATTATTGTATTAGAAGTAAAGTTATTTTTATGAAGAAAATTGTTTGACTTAAGATAGAGTAAATACATTTCAGTAAAGAAAAGGTAAGTAATATTTATAAAAAACTTGGATATAGAGTATCTTAAACTTCAATATTAATTTTACTTGATTTAGTTTATCTCATTGGATAATATTTACACCCGAGAACAAATCAATTATACTTCGATTTAAAGAAGATACTGAACATTCAAAAATCTTTGCTTATTCGAACCCCATTGAAATTGTTGAATGAAATTCGAACCAGTCTACCCCATCACGGCAACGCAAATATTGAATGACTTCGTTAATGAGTTTCGAAAGATTCGATTATTTCCATTAAATGCATTCACAGAATTTTAATCTTGAATTTATATAACTTTTTGTGGCCTTTGGCAGAATCGCCTTCTGTGGAGTCGAATTTTTTTGTTCGATCTTGTCAAATTTTAAATATTATGAAATTGATGTTGCATTTCATTTTCTGTAAATCATATTTCGGGTTGGGTAATTAAGAGTTTCCGGGTTTTCTCCTTTGGAGCATGAGTGTATAATCAGTTATTTTATAAAAAATAATTTTAGATGCCAATACGCGCAGATATACAATTACTTTAATACGTCTTTCCTCTGTTACATAATTCACATTCTGGTATCAAAATTTTAATTAATAAAATAATACAGCTACTTTAAAAAATATATTTTCTTAAAAGACTGTATTGTAATTAGTTGTAATTTTATCAACAAAAAAAACTATTTTAAGATGGAAATTCTATTAAAATTGCAGACAAACGTGTATTCACTTATTCATTAATAGATTTTTTGTATAAAAAAAAACCTCATTATTTTATAGGTAAAAAGATACATAATGTGAAATAAAACTAATTACATTGAATTTGAAAAAGTTATACATTCACTTGACTATTCTGAATCAAATCTAGCCTTACAGTGGATATAGGCTTATAAAATTGGGAAAATTTATATCCATAAAAAATCAATGCAAAACTTCAGATAATTGCTTTATAGATGAGATGCTAATATTCCCTACCATGAAAATTAAATGATTAAAACATTTAAAAAAATGTGAGCATAAAAATTTCTTGTGTGCAAGTAAAACATTAAAGTACATTACTATAAGAAAAATATTGCAATATATTGTAAGTGAATTTTTATTTATTTCTTAAGATTTTTCTTTTCTCTTTACAGTTCTGAACAGGTTCCACGTTAAAAGCACAGTTTTACTCTTAGTTTATTTACCTCTTAAATTCTTAAAATAATCAAAGAATTTTTTTAAATAGTTAATGACACTTTATATGAAAACATTTTTATGATTTTTATATTTCTAACGTTATAAATAAATATTACAATAATGTTTCAGTTCCTTTAGGAAATAGCATTATTGGATCAGTAAGATGATAAAAAATAAATAATGCTAATTATTTTTTGAAAAATTGATTTTTAGATTAATAAATTCTTCAATGTATTTTATCTAAAAATTGTCTTGTTATTTTGTGCGTTATGTTATTATTTTGTTACATTTGAGGTTTAATTAAAAAGGAGCTTTACATAAATATAATTGTCTAGCAAATTTTGTGTGCGTACAAAAAGTAAAAATGTACATGATAATCAGTGAGTCATTATTTTGTAATAATTTATAAGGCAGAAAAATAAATGATTTGAAATAAAAGAGAAAATTATTTTTGTAAATACATTATATATGAATCATATAAAATTAAAATAAAAATATTAAAATAAATAATTATATTATTGAATGCATAAGGTTATATTCTCTATATTAAAAATATTTTTGTCTCTACACTAAAAGTCAAACCTATTTATGAATATATCATTTTGCTGAAATTGATTATTTTATTCAAACAATTAAATTATTAAATTTGAATTCATAACAAGGAATATTGTTTGCCAAAATGTTTTATAAGCCAACAGCATTAGAATAGAATAGAATAGAATAAGTAATATATATGTAGCATATTTATTATTGTGACTAATATTAATCATTATTTAACTAAAAGAATTATCAATAACAGTTATTCATTAAATTATTTAATTCAATAATCTTATTCAAGGGAGAATCTGTGACTTGATTTTAGAATGATATTGTTTTGTTTCTTAACTAAGTAATTGATTCAATATTATTTTTCGTCCAGATCAAAAATGTTTTTACGAGATAAAATGTTTAAAAATTCAAAAGTATCTTGTTTAGAAGATTTAAGAACAAAAAGAAAATAAATATACAAAATATATTGTGTAGAATGAACTATAGATAAACAAAACAAATAATTCCAATTGAAATGAATATTCTCTAAGGTTTCATTAATTAGAAATGACATTTTCTAAAATGCAATTAGAGTTTTAATATTTAATACTATTATATACTATACTTTGTACTAAAATATGCCTTTAGTAGATACGAAAACAAAATACTAATACTTATGATAAATTTTAAAAAAAGTTTAGAGTTAAGTACTAAGTTTGTGGACTGCAAACAGTATATAGCTAGAGAAAAAATGACTTACATATTACAACAGCTCATTGAATATACTTTATACAAACGCAAATATAATTTATTCTATTTTTTAAAAATGTATCATGTAGGGTTTTACAAACATGATAAATTTAAATATGTTTTTACCATTAAGGAATGTCCATTTATTATCCAATATATATATACCCAAACGTCCCCCCAACAATTTGAAATTTATGATAATTTCACTAATAAAATTTTTAATATTAGTGTTTATCCTCTCTGAATTATGTAAATTATTTAATATTTTAATGCATCACATTTTGACAAATTTAAATGAAGTTTATCAGTTGTATATTAAGCAGTTAATTATATTATATTTTTGGATCATTCTATAGATTTCATTTCCCATGTTAACAGAAGAAAAACTATATACTATTTCATTCTCAGATAATCATGAAAAAAGTATCCAGAAGTTTCTATCAACTTTAATCGTCTCATTTTAATTTTAATCACAATCACTTTATCATAAAATTGCATAAATTAATATCAAGCAATTAATATTTTAAATCTGTCACTTTATTAACGAAATTTAGTTTTTTTCTCAGTATTATAATAAAAGTATATAGAGCGAAGAGACAAATAATTGATGGCAAAATACATTTGTGCATAATTTATATTCAAAAATTTCTTTCTTTTGTATTGACAACACATATTAATTTTATTGTCATACTGTGAATATAAGTACGTATGATTTTCTTAAATTAAAATCCGTTTTATTCTTTGAATTATCAGCATAGATACTAAATAACGCTAAATTCACCATTGACATTTAAAAAGTAAGCGAAAGTGTGTAATTTTAAAAAAATTCAAATATTTAAATATGTTAAGAAGAGATTAATAAAAGAGTAGTTTAAAGATAAAGGTAGTGTAGAAATATGACATAATGGTGAAAGAAAGCGTAATGTATTAACAAAAAAACTAATAAAATGTGTTCAGGAAAGAATTTGAAGAAGAAAAGAACTCGACCTATTTTAGGGGTTGGCGTTATAGTCAGAGACTCAAGAGAAATAGCCCCTTCAGCCAAATAGCCATTCTGAACATAGCTAAAGATGCCGTGGAACCACATCACCTCAAACAATGTCTTTACCCATCGGACGATCTAGATGGTGTCCTTTTGTTGTCAAAATTCAACCATATTTATTTAGTTAATAGTATTTATAATTCCCTTGGGGTTCCAAATTTAGTGCTAAGCCGCTTTCATATTTAAGCTTTAAAATATATTATTTATAAAAGTTTAAATAAGTTTGATTTGTCACTCTTTCAGTCACTTGAAAAGATCAATTCGGATAGTAACTCTGGTTTAAAGTTAATTCCAGTCTCCCACGATTTCTTCGACCAAGAGAAGCTAAACTGATAAACTACTGAACTGGAAAACCATTCAGCATAATGCACTAGAATAAATAAATGGTGTTTCTCCTAGGTATTTATTTCCTTCAGTATTTTCACACACATCCAAAAAAAAAATTTAGGTCTATTTATAATGAAAGGTGAAATTAACTTTATTTACTGCTTTTAGAATATGAATAAACAACTTTAACTATCACAATACTTTTCAAATTGTAGAAAAATTTAATAAAAAAATTAATAAAACAATTTCTTTAAATATATTGTCCAGTATATTGTTTTTGCCCATCTTATGTTTTTGTAAAGTTTTACTAATAATCATGGATTTGTAAAAATTGTATTAGTTCCTAATACGTTTGCAATATTGAATATAGAAGATGTAAATAATTATGTAAATAATTAAAAATAATTTACATATGTAAATAATTAAAAAAATTTCTCACAAGTGGCATATTTTGGTTTGCGTTTTATTCTTACATATTTCATCGATAAAAAATATGGACGATAATTGTTTTCTAATAACAATAATTGGGGCCAAATAATTCCCCGAGGGATTTTTCGATAACTCAGCGAAGATTACTTTGCTTAATGCAATTAACTGAAAAAAAATAATCTTCCCTTTAAAAACTGGCTCATTGAAATTTAAAAGTAAAATAATTTTTAGAGTTTTAAATGTTTATATGTTTTAATAATCAAATAAACTGATTTCCAGTGCAAATATCAGAGAATTTTATCACTTTAACCTTTAAGAACTTATCAAAGTAAAGAAAAATATGAGCGCCATTATTAGTGCATTCACCTGAAAAATTTTCACAATCTGTTTAATATATTCTGTATATAACACTTATTTAAATGATTAATTTACAAGTTGTAAATTAATCATTTAAATAAGTGTTATACTTATACTCTTTTTCTACTTATATATATATATATATATATATATATATATATATATATATATATATATATATATATATCTTTCTCTATATATATATATATATATATATATATAGAGAGAGAGAGAGAGAGAGAGAGAGAGAGAGTAGAATGAAATTTTAAAATTAAAATTTCTTCTGAGAAATCATATTCTTTTCCTTCCATTATAAATTTTCTCATAATCGTAATTCGTTTCCAGAAATCAAAACATTTCTAATAAAATTCATTTAATTTAAAACATTTTACAACAAATGATTTGTATTTCTATAAAAGTTTTATTTTTAATACTTTTACCCACCTCAACTTATTATGTTAACTTGTTAAATTTTAATGGTATGCTATATTCTGTCTGAGATCAAATACTTTGAATATTTCACTACGGATTGCCATAACGGATTGCTTATTTGTGTACACATATATAAGAGGGACATCTGGTATTAATGAATTTCAAATTATTTAAACAATTTTAAGCAATAGCAGTATTTTCACACCTTTTCACTTTATTATGTGATAAATTATATTTAATAATCCACAGTCAATTCTTCTAAAGACATACATTTTGAATTTTGCAAAAAGTAGCTAAGAGTTGTTGATTTACAACAATCATTCAATTATATTAAACT
This sequence comes from Latrodectus elegans, assembly GCA_030067965.1. NCBI lineage: Eukaryota > Metazoa > Arthropoda > Arachnida > Araneae > Theridiidae > Latrodectus > Latrodectus elegans. The sequence goes on along the minus strand of CM057820.1, from coordinate 78,964,298 downwards.
TCACAAGGCTGAATTAAGGATAATTTTTTTCATGTTCAAGAATAAATTATGAAAATAAGGATTTAAAAAGTAAGCAGCTTTTAATTATAATCTTTTAGTCGTAAGAACACAATGCAGCTTTTTAAAAGTAAATTTTTCAGTTAATTTCACCTGGATCCTTTCGGTTCTATTAAAACATGATAAAATATGTATGTATAATAAAGACTCATCCTCAAATTTTGCCGAAACATTTTGTCAGGGATAAACATTTATTTAGATAAGCATCTCACCAAGAAGGCCTTGAAAACTCGCTTTGATGTTATGCGAACCGTAAAGATCATCCTCATAATGAAAATCATTCTGCGATCAACTGATGATTCAGCGATGTTTATTTAACTCAGCGAATGATTCATGAAAATAATTTTCATTTTAAGTAAATGACTTATTGTTAGTTTTCGCTTATTGAAATCTTAATGTTAAATAGTTTATATTCATACTAAATTATATTATTTTAGAATTTTAATTATAATGTTTGTATTTTCCTCGTACCATTTTTTAACTCAGATTAAATATATTAAGGAAAGGCTCGTCCAAGTTTTAAAACTGTAAGCAGGAATTTTATAATCTCTCAATGTGAACAGTATTAAAATCAGATGTAGTTTATATAGATAATGGACACAACAATTTCGATTTATTATATAAAGCAGTTAAATAATATTAAATGAAACTAAGAAAAAATTTCATATTAGAAACAATTTGAATTCAAAATAACCATTTCTCAAGCTGTTATTTTTGGTGTCATGTCTTTATTTCAGTTCATTTATTTCAGATTTAAGCAAAAGAGCAAACATTTAATAAAATTAAAATTGGTGAATGTCACGGAAATACATATAACTATTGTGTAGGTTGTTATTATTACCTAAACAATAGTTATATGTATTACTATTGTACATATTTGAGAGAAAAAACATTAATATCTCCAAAATAGTAATTATAATAACCCATTATGCAAATTACAATTAACTAAAAATAGACGCTAAAATAACTTTACATTTATTTTTAAGATTACGAAAAAATTGCTGTTACGGACAACTGTACTTAAAATCGATAATAAAAAAAATAAATACATAATTTCCACGATATTGTTTTAAAATATTTGATATCCAATTATTATTGGTAAGAAAACAGAATAAAATTTATGAATTTTACATCATATTTCCAGATATAAGAAATGTATTAAATTTCGAAAGTTATTAAAATTCCATCTATACATTGTTTGATATTTTTCCTTAATTTTTCTTTTCATATGCCATTTACACAGGCAGAATATGGTTATAATATAAATATTTCATGCATCGAAAAATTTCGGCTTAATTTAAAATTTTAAATAAATTAGAGGCTTTTTATTAACAATAAATTTTAATAAATAATGATATATTTAATTTGTTATTGATTAATTTTCATTATTATTTGATTCTATTTTAATTCTTTATTTTTATTTATTGCAAAATTTTACATTTATTTGTAATTTTTTTAAATTATAAAATTTTACTAAATTTCTTCTAAAAAATTCAATAATTTAAATTTTTGTCATTAAATTTACACTTTATTTTTTAATTTTCCATAATCATTACCGATTAAAATCTTTTTGAATTTTTCTTAGTTAAGATTATTTTTTTTCAGACTATTTTAAATAAGAAAAAATTAAGACAACTTTGCAAAAAATTTGCTTAAAATTATTTAATTATCTTAAGATATTCTGTCGTGTATTGTATTTCCAGAATGTTTTAAAAAATACTGAAGATTCGAAGGAAAAAAGTCATAAGATCAACCAAATGATTGACTCATCATGATCTAATACTAAGTCCCTGCTTTTTAGTATGGAAGGTTACAGGTTCGATCCTAGCCACTGTTGAATAACAGGAGATGAATGCTGATTTCTACTTTTAACACACAAATGTACTATTGTACGATTAAGAAGAGATCTGAGTTTCCTCTCTAATAATATGGTACTGAAAGATGTCCTGGAAGTTATTAACTCTGTGAATAGCCTTTTAATCTTATAACAATTCAATCTTATAAAACCTTATAACAACTCAACTGCTTAGATCTAAACTATGAAATACCAAAGATTCACCAAATAGATATTCTTGCTGAAAATTGAAATGAAACATTCATCTCTCGTTGTTTAACCATGACTAAGAACCAATCCTGTGAATTTTAAATTTGTTCTTCGAAACAAACCCTTCCACTGTTTGACCACAGTGAAAACAAATTCATTTATCCTCGGAAAGTAATTGGTAATATAATTATAGTAAATAGTTATAATATTAGCTTCTTGCAGAATTTTATGTCTATTACTATAATATTGCTTCAACATTCAAATCTGCGTAGTGATGTGTTTTTAATAAAACTAAACGTAAACATTTATAAAATCGTCATAGCCTTTAAGCCTAATCATCTTAAAATTTTGAAGGAGAATCTAAAAATTCTATCAGTTCTTATCTGAAGAAGACAATCTTTCAGTCAGTAAATCATTGCGTTGTCTCCACCCTCAACACAATTTCCGCTATGAAGAGATACCATCTCGTCAGAAGTCTTATCCTGAATCACGCCGCTTACACCAATGAGGCTATGTTCTTCAAAGCCTTGTGCTTGCCACGCGAACGCACGAAATAATCTTAAGAAGGTTACAAATACAGTAACCTCTTCGGAAGCCTTTCATCACCAACCCACAACCGAGGGCCCCCCCCCCCTCCGAATCATTTCTTTTCTCTTTTTCTTAATGTACTTTATCCTGACATAACTCGTTACTTCCGTCGAAGTGGTGATCGTTCTGCACCCTTGGGCAGTGAGCGTCGCAGATGGGAGACGAGTCACTGAAGGGTTTGATTCTTTGGTTGTTATAATTCAACCTGAGAGGGGGGAACACGCTCCGAAGATTCGATTTAAGCAAGCAAATCTCAGGGAGGGGATGTGTTGAAAGCATACAGTTATTCTGCAAATCATTGGGCATTCTGAATCGATTTTCGAAGCTAAATAAGCGGAAGAAGCAGTGTGTAACCTACCTATTGTCCAGTCTGGAATGGTCCAGTTGGAAAAGTTATTTATAAAGAAATAATTTTGAAGCAGAAAGAGATCATAAATAAAAGGTTTAATGCGATATGTGTATACATACATATATATAATTCAAAAAGTAAGGAAGAGTACAAAATAATAAATTCAAAAATCGCCATTGCCGACTGAAACTTAAAATGAATGGATGCTTTTCTCCAGTCTTTTTTATGTTGTTTGGCTTCTGTATTTCGGAAAATTTTTTAAATAATATCACTGAAGTTTTAGAAATTTATATAACATATTACACTAAATCCAAATGAGCACCATTCAACTGATTCTCCACATCGCATCCTTAGGGAAGGGAAGTGTCGATCTGGGTACCAAGCACTTAGCACTATGGTCTTCGGTTCAACAACTCGTGGGTTCAAATTACAACTTGGGCGTAGATGCTGATTCTGAATCCACTTAAAACTGTAGTTCCATGTCTAGGTGGCCCTTGTATGCCAAAAATGACCACAGAACGGCAAACCTAACAACTGTAGAAAAGAATCACTAATTCTCTTGTTCAGTATAGGTAAAGCACTTGATTCATGAGATAATGAATTCATCTACATTCAGGCAATAATGAATTCTTTACTTAAAATAATACCTGTCTTGTTGTAACTCTTTAATATGACCATATAATTTAATTCAGGTGTTAATAATATAAATGAATAAGCTGGCCAACTTGTCTAGAGGTCAGGATGCCTGACTACAGATAGGGAGGTTCTGGGTTCGAATCCCGGTTCAGGCATGGATGCACTTTCTCTCTCTCTCTCTCTCTATCCTGTCTTTGACCTTTCCTTGTGTGTGAATGAGGTATGAATGGTGCTTACCCTATAAACGGGTCCCTATGGCATGTGTCAGTGTGCGATGGTGACCCACCCCCTGTGGTGCACCTGAGGCAACGCCTGTGCGGCGAAGAGGTCGCTGTTTCTGGCCGGTTCCTCGGGTATAAGGAGACAATACATCCCGATATACCCCGACCATTGGAAAAAAATAATAATATAAATAAAATCTTTTTAGAAAAAATTACAGGAGCTGTTTTTATCGCGATGTAAGAAAGTTATTTATTCGTGGTTTCTAAAAATATTATATCACATAAATGAGAACTTTTGTTAAGTGAAAGCCATGTCTCTAATAATTGTAGGGAATTAAATATTATCAGACACACGCACACACGAGTTTTATTTCTCATCATTACTTTAGCCTTGGTTCAGTGATTGATTTTTGTTAATTTTATTCCAATCCTAGATTTCAAAATAATATGTTCATTCAAAAGCAATGTACTTACAAAAAGTATTATAATTTCCTACTGCAATTCTAAAAGCTCATGTTTAATTTTAATCATTTTATATATGAATGTATCTTTAATTTATCTTCTAAGATCAAAAAATCTCACTTTTACTTGTCATACATAATTGCCTATATTTTAACCAGCTCATAACTGTGTTGGTTGGTAAGGTATAAAACCCAAAATTGGCGCTAAGTCCAAAATTGGACATGTTGCGCCACTCATAACTGTGTAAAGAGTATAAATTTTAATCTTAAGATGCTAACAATATATAAGTTGCAGGAAAAAATGAAGATAATTATGAATAAGGATCATATTTAGAGTGATAAATGGTTATGTATGTGAGGGTTCCACGGCAATTAAATGAATAAAAAAAATAAGATTTGAATGTAATTCAAATAATGTTTTATAAAAAAGTGAAAAACACTTATTCAGAAAAAAAAATCAAAAAATGGTTAAAATTTCAAATAGGAGAAACAAAATAACCAGATATTAAAATATTAACCATGATTACAATAATATTAATCAATCGTAAAATGAAAAAAAAATTTTTTTTCCTTCAAAATTTTAGTTGAAGATAACAGTTGTTTTATTATTTATTTAGAAATGTTGATAAATACTGTGCCATTTGTGTACAAACAAGTTTTATAAATAAACCTTAAACATATATAAAAATTCACAGTTCAGATAAAACTTAAAAATGCTTAAGAATTCTGAGATTTATGTTTAAAGATATTGTTGAGATAGTTTTTCATAAATTCCCAATTGAGAAGTAATTCCAAATAATTACTATCCAGGAGAGAAACTGGGCAATATTTTAGTTTCACTTACCAATAAAATCTAAGATTAAATACTTGCTCAAGGTTATTTTAAAATTTACAAAACTGGACTTGCAGAACCTTCCCATTTCGTCATTGTGATATTTCTATTTTTTTTAATTGGAATTATGTCTCTTCTTGCACGAATATCATTCAGGTAAAGCGGTGAGGAGAAGTAGGACTTCAGGGGCAACTTTAAGGGGCAAGCCATGGTGTAATCACACACAAATCAAAGAAGCACTTCACACCTAAATCAGAGCCGCATCCAATGATTAACTGGCAATTTAACAATTCACCTGTGCATCACAATTCATTGCATCCCTCCCCCTTAATTTTATTACTTTTCCTCACCGTTGCTCAATCGCAGGAAGTGTCAGTCTTTGCCTCCCCCTCGTAGCCCCCTGTAATTACACTCAATTTAGGCCCACACGCATATTATGCGACTGCCTACCATTAAATGTAGGTTAGATACTCGCTCTTCCATGTGACTAAGTCCTCTTTCGCGGCTTGTGGAGAAGGACCTGAGCAAATGGACATTAAGACAAATAAAAAAGAGATGTTACAACTTTTAACAAAGCAAGTACAAATCTAACCTTCTAACACTAGAGTGCAATAACATTAAAGAATCGTAAATACATTATATCCATGCTATAAATTTTTTCGTTAGAAAGAAAGAATGTGTATTATTTGAAAATATATCTTGTATAACATTTGCTCATGAGCACGAATTATATTTATAAATGCATAAATATTAAAAATAAATTTCCAACCAAATTTAATAAGATGAAAAATTAAATATAGCTGGCACCATTAAATTGCTTGATTCGCTTGTACGTAATTTTATTTTTTGCTTTTTTCTCTTGTCTTGGTACTTTTTTTTTTAAAATATTCTGTAAGATTTAATAAAGTATTGATTACACACTTGGGATTTTGAAGAAGTGTGAAAATTTGTATGTTGACTATTCAGTTGTATATTGAGCTATCATTTCATTCTACCAGAAACATAGAAGGAGAACAAAACATGACAGATTTCTGTATTTGCTATCACGTTTCCCCAGCGATAATTTTCTTAAATGTTTAAAGATAAGTTTTTATCATGAATAACATGTTTATCTCCCCAGTGTAATATTTGTAACCATCTGAAATTTTCCTTTCATAGTCATTGAATTTCAGATCATTATTACCAATTTACTTATCAACGATAAAATTTTAAGGGTTCTAGCATAAAACACACACACACACACAAATTAATTTTAATACAACTATAAAATTAGTAGAATGTACTTAATATCTTTAGTAGGATTGTAAATGTATTCCAATGCTTAGTTATTCTTTTAAATGGTGATGAATTTTGTTTCGTAAATTAATAAATTCGAAATTAGTTTTTGGGCTCAAAGATATTTATATTAAGAAAATCATTAAAATTGTTTTAATTTTCTGATGATTAAAATGACTAATGAAACATTTTCAAAAATCATTATTGTATGATTCATGTTAAGTAAAGAACAAATTTTAATTTGGTTTTAAATTAAAAACTCCAACATAAGCAGCAACGTAAAAATCGTAGAACAAATGCCTACAAATATACTTGCACTCTCATGCTATTATTTTTAAATTGTATAGTACTTTTAAAATATGCTTAAAAACAAGCAAAAACCTAATTAAATTTAATGTAATTAAATATATCTCTGTATAAATTTAATATCGTGCACATGAGAAACAGCTTATAAAAGGCCTAATTATTAAACTCGTTAATTTTTTTTTAAATTACTATCAATAATATTCATTATCAGAAAACAAAAATGATTTCAAAAAGGAGCTAGAATGTAATAAAAACAGGAATTTATTTATTTCAACGCATTTTGTGTTTGTTTGGTCAGTTGTAAAATAATTTTAGCTCTTTTCTTGTTTTATCTATTTTTATTACAGTGTACACTGATTTATATTTTTAACAAAATTAATACTGTCAAAAAATAAAATGTTGCTTAAAAATTACAATTATTTAGTAAAAGTGTAAGTATAAAGTGTAACTATCTTATAAATACCCTTCAAAATTACATATTGTAAATTAGGTTGATAAACAAATATGCATAAAAATCTTATTATTAAAGACAATTCATCCACTGTAGAAATAGAGTGTTTGTGTATGCTTATTTATTTTCTTGAAATATTTTTATTGAATTTAAATGCTGTGTTTTAATAAATACCACTAATGTTCTATTCAAGTTGCATAATAAATAAGGATTATGGTTTCTTTTCGCGTGATTTCAAGTCGGTTTTGTAATTATTAATGAACTTGATTCAATTGGTCCTCTATATGCAGTTAAGGTTGATGTAGTTTTGCCACTCTAATCTAATATAAATACATTCCTACAAATTTTCTAAGAATACAGAGCTTTCAGATTATTCTGCTGAAATCTGTTATGTAATTCTTTCAAGGGAAATATTTTCAAACATATTGAGTCCCACGTTTGAAACACATACATTAAAAACTCATAAAATTCCATAACATTCATCACATTAATTATAGGTTTGATTGACTGTTGAATAATTAATGTTCTAGAATTCAATTCAACAGTTCTTGGATTTATTTCTCCACAAATTTTAAATGCTTATAATAGTTTTGAATACAGTATAAACTATTAATTCTTATTGAAGTAATCATCGTTTGCAGAAGAATTGATAGCAGAGTGGTAAACCTTACCAATCCAGAAACTAAAAGGAAGAATTCATTTTCTGTGCTTTAGTAAAACTAAAGTAAGGCCTCTACCCTTTCGTTTCGAGGACAGTAGTTTGTCTTCTACGCCATAATATCTATCATCAACATTAACTATGACCTTGGTTTCTTCACGTTATCGGTTTTATTATCGTTTATACACCTTCCACAATATGCCACTGATGTTTCAGTAGAATTTCAGCAAATGAATAATGTGTATTGTCTTTTTCAATACAAGTGTCACATTATCAAAGAAGTCTTAAGATGAATTTATGTCATACTTCACTATTTAGTAATAACAAGATCTAAAATTGATTTGATTAATGAACTATTTAAATATCCATAGTATGGGAAAAATTTAATGACTTATAGTTTGGTTTACTCTTATTTCTTTCTTTATATAAAATGACATAAATTTAAGCATAATAAAATTATGTTGTAAATTGGTTTTCATTGTCTTTATAAATTATTTTGAATTAGCGGACATAAATTCAAATCAATATTTTTTTCATCCTCAATCATCACTTCAGTAAAAACACGATTCCTTCTTAAAGTTTATTTAGTTGCTTCGGTTTTGCACAATTTAGTACCGTCGTTTACATCTATAAGAAAAGCTTTCCTCATACAAACAGTTTTTTTTTAAAAGAAATTGCTTTCAGTTGCTATGATATGAAAAAAAAAATCATTTGCCCTACAAACTGAGAATTAAAAAAAATTTTTAATTTTTATTTTATTTCATATGCAATTTTTTACTTTTAAGTAAAGTTAAAAAGTCAAGTATCAAAAACATAAATAGTATGCAGATATAAATTTTATACAGGTAATCAACTTTAATTCCTCCACAACATTTTATGATATATTACTTGTTATTATTTTTATTATTTTATTATAATTTGTTACTGTTTTATTTTTAATAATAACAGTAGTAATATCTATCAATAAATTTTGAGATTAATTTTAGATTGATTATACAATAACATATAAATTTGCAGTCTTTCTGATGATTAATCATATTCTACAAAAATACTCAAATTGTTTCATCAAAACTCCAACTCATTTGCTCTACAATTAAATTTTTTTCAAACATTACTATAAACACTACTGTTTTTCTGATTAAATTTGTAAACTCCCACTTCCTCACAATCTATTGTAACTTCTGCTAAAATGTTTTCTGCTGTAGTGACACAAATGTCTACAGCAGTCACAGTAACAGTCCGAAACAATTTTTTTATACAAATTCAGTTTTTATGAGCAAATGGCTTTATCAGGATCTAATGAAAGACGCGGACACCCACCTTGTAGGTGTTAAGGCCACACGGGGCTCTTGTGCACCGATCCGTGATTCGTGCAGTGTGTTCTCTGTTGCACACTTTCATGATCTTGTGCAGCCGACTGTGGTAACCGCAAAGAATGCATTCGAACTTTTGTATCAACCTGCTATTTCTATTTATTTTTATTTTATTTCAGTAATTATTCCCAGGGATTTTTTTTTTTTACGAAATCTCTACGCATCTATGTAACAGTGACCTTAAAAACGTCCTTTCGATGATCAGGTTTGGTGAAATATGACGAGAGTTTCTTTGGAACTCGGTAATTGGGTAAGATTTTAATGATAACAGTGGTGGTTTGTGAATAATGAGCCTTCTAAGTTAAATATATTCATGAATTTATCGCGAAAGAATGAGCTATGACATATTAGTAGATTTTATTAACCAACTTTATATATAGAATTTTTTTAAGATTATAAATTTCATTTATTACCTAACTATAAAAACTCAAACAAGCAACTATTTCATCAAGAATGTGGATTTTCCTCTGACCTAAAAAATCCTTGAGAAAACTTTTATTAAAAAATATGCATATATTAAGTGCATTTGTTTTCTACAATTATAATTTTAAGCTATATATATGTTATTTTGATTGAATGTTCTTTTACATAATTTTATAACATTAGTAGCTGTTTTTAAATTTGATGCATTTATATTAATCATCGCAAAACGAAAATTTTGAAGTCATAATATTTATTATCAAAAAATGAATTAGAAATATGACTATTTTTACCTTAAGGACAGTCATTCAGAAAGTTATTTTCTCAGTAATTAATTATACTAAGAGGAACATAATTAATTTTTCCTTTATAATCCTTACTGTTATGTCAACAGCTTTATTATTTTTCAAAGAATCAATATTATAATATATGTGCGTGTGTGTTTTTATCTTTATAATTTATATAACGCATGTTTTCAAATTCGGGATGTGTTCATTCTACCTCGTTAAAAATATTTCACTATGAAAGTAATTGTGCACCTTCCTGCAATTTCTTAACTTTTTTTGGTGCACCAAAATAGATAATTACAACTCGATCTTTATTTAGAAATTCTCTTCTTTTTTTATCTGACTTTTACAATGATTTGACATTTAACTGAAATAAAACAATTGATTTCTATCTACGGATGAAATGAATAAAAAAACAGTTATAATCAAATTAACCTAAAAATTGAACGATGTGTCAAAACAAAGGACATGTGTCATGAAACATTGATTTTGATGAATGACTTTGCAATTTCATGCCATAACTTAGCTACATCCACCAATACGGTCCCTTTAAATAATTACTACTGTTATGGCGTATTAGAGTCTTTTAACTATTTCATTTTAAGGCGATAAAATAAAAAAAAGTTTTTGGAGAAATCATTTAAATTTTTGTCTTCTTATATAAGGAATTTGTTCATAATAATTATATTGAAATAAATATATAAAGATTGAAGCAATGCAATATATCTTAAGTTATATGTTTTGTGTTTCTTATAAATGAGCACTCTCCTATCAAAACAAATTTTTAATATTTTGACCAAACATTAGATTTATGAATCCATAAATTTAAATTAATTATTTGAAATAAGGAAAGGAGCCAATTCTGATTATTGTTATTCATTATAACTTTTCATTTCAACATCTTTCTGTCCCATTTCATCAATTATCATCTCAAATTAATTTACCTTATAAACATCATTAACTTCATATTAAGGGGAAAATACTTTTTTTAAATGTATAGATTAAAGGAAGATTAAACATTGCTTCTTCAAATAGTGTATAAATCAAGGAGCAAATAGTGAACTCATACACACACACACACACACACATATATATATATATAATATTAAGGAAAAGTAGATATATTGAATACATTGGATTAATTTACATATTTCTATATTAATTAAACCATCTAACCGTGGCATAGTCTTCGCACCCCAGACCCTTTAGTGTGGTTACTGATCGACAGTCCCTAGTGCCTCAAGGGCTCACTAGAGACTAAATGAACGTGTAACTGAATTTGAATTTAGTTTCTATTTTAGTTAAAATTAATTAATATTCTAAATAGTTATAATATCTAATTAATCATATTCTAAAGTATTCTGTATGATAGGCGATCTAAAAATTCATATTAATGCTCTGAAAATAATTGAAATATATTTTTAAATGTAATATTATTTTTATAAATTAAAATATAATTTTTTAATATTTTAATTAGATATTGTTGTAGACATTTTTTTGCAGAAAATTTAAAATATGTTGTATGTTATGCAAACAATGGCACAATTTTTTGTGTAGTATATATCCTTATATACTACACAAAACATCGTAGTATATTCCCGTTGTAATAAGATGAAAACTAAATAAAAAAATTTTAATTTCATGATTTTAATTAATTCAAACTTTAAAAATGTTAAACGTTAAACATATCACTTTATTTATTTTATTTTAATAACGAATATTAGTCGAATAATTTGGATTTCACTTCACTCAACTCTTTTTAGTTAATTTCTTTTTCCTTCATGAAAAATAATAATTAGTTGTTGGATTTGTTTGCTTAAAAAATATATTAAGTATATGATGAAACTTTGTAACATATCCCTATGTGTAGTTTCCTCAAATTTGCTTTGCAATTCTGTTAGCATTAAAATTGCAAAAAATGAAATATTCTCATGCCAGAGGAAAATGAGTTACTCATTAAAATCATTTCCTGTGGGTTAGCAGCAAATAGCTGAGCAAGTTCCTTATTCAATAATATGTCCCAACCACTAGTTACGCGACTCTTATGTAAACAGCTTCTGGCAAAAATCTTCCCAAAATGCTACAAATTTCACAACTAATTAAATGTATTCTCGATGCGTTATAGAAACTCCGATTGCTTCGACTTGCCTTTGGTTATTCTCCCCTTCCAATTCTGGCAAAAGTCATTCTAATCGTAATATTTGGTGGTAATTTGGTTATTCTAAACACTCTTATTTCTTTTAGTTAATGTCAGTTGACTACCACACCAAGGGGTCATTTAACTCATGACCACACAGGGAGAAAACGACAAAACGGGTGATTAGGGTGGGAACAAGAATGGTAAGAGAAAGTCGCAGTGATTTTTCGGTTTAAAATTCAGAGACATGTGCTTATTTTGGTATTTTGTTTATTTGAGTAATTTGGTAATTAAAATGAAAATATTCTTGACTTTTCTCTAAATTTTTAAATGCTGTTGTGCTTTTAATAAAAAGTAATCATTTTTTTAGCATTTACATCCGTACTAAATAGCGATAAATGAAAATTTCTCTCCAATCACTGCTGATGACAATTTTGAATCTAATAATAAAGATTATAAAATTTATATCAATTTAATATGATATACATTACAAAGTAATTTAAAATAAGTTAAAATTGTAAGATATGTGCATTTTTGATATAAAAAATGCATATTCTGTAATTAAAAAATATAACGTTTAATCAATTCATTTAATGAAATTTAAAAACTATTTTTGAAAATAAAACATCAAAATTTCGATTTCAGATTTTTCATATCACTAATAGCACACAATAATTGCAATATTCATTATATCTATTTACATAAAAAGTTTTTTGTATAAATAAAATATAATGAATATGAAAAATTAATTTTAACAAGTACGTAATAATAATTACAAATGTTTTTACGAGGAAAAAAAAACAGAATAAGAGAAATAGCATTATTTTTTCTTCCTGTTTCTTCCGTGAAAACATTTGACCGATAAAGTATTAAAATTTTAAATCCAAACAAAAATATACGATTGTTTTCACTCCAGAATAAACTTCTACTCTTACAAATGATATATTCAATTTTAAGATTAGAAATAATTGTGTGTGCTTTAAATTACTACTTTACGTTATTGTCTAGCATTAATTTAATTTATTGAATAATATTAAAAATGATTTAAGCGTAAATTGTTTCAAATCTGTTTAAGGCAACAATAGATTTAATTTTGTGCAGTAAAAAATTATAATAAAAATTGTAAACTATATGAACATAAGATTGGAAATATGTACATAGGTGTGAAACCAAAATTTAACAAGAAGTTTTATATAATTTTCTACTGCCTTTATAAAAATAAAATCAACAAAAAATGATCTAATAAAACTGAAACTAATCAAAAAGCATCTGCTGCGTCCACATTACTGTCATGTTTCTGTAAAAAAGTAGAAAAACTTTGTATAGCTATAGTTTATCAGTTCTGTATGAGGAGGTAGTCAAAAACATGTCACTTCCGGAAAAATGAAATGATCGATTCGTTACTTTCGATTTCATGAATGTCATCACTTTCTCCCCATGCTAATGAATCATAGCACTTAAATAGAATTTTCACCTACATGCCATTATCCTCTTCTTGAAAAGAAAGCTATCTCTTGAACAAAAGAAAAATGTAATTATTAGAAAAGAAGGAATGGAGTAACTTATATTGTTAACAAGGGTAACAAATATGATTTTAATCACAAAAAATATGACATTAAAAATTCATTCTCTATTATCTTTATATATTAATTTGATAAAATAAAACTTAAAAGGATAATTAAAATAAATCCATAATAAAAAAATATATATATAGCACGAATTTTTCAAAGAGGCGTTAAACTATCAGCAATTGTGTATTAAAAATAAACATTAATTGACAAATTAACCTAGCATTTTTTTAAAAATATATATATTTATATAAGATATTATATATATATATATATATATATATATATATATATATATATATATATATATATATATATATATATATATATATATATATATATATATATATATCCCGCAGTTACCAAAATAATTTATATCTGAGACAATTAATTATGTGCTCACAAAATTACAAATTTTAGCGTTTTTTAAAATTTTTTATTTAATGATTTTAATTCTTATAAAAATCAAACCCAATTTTCTAGAAATTTAACAGTAAGGATAAGAAAAATTGACAATCATTCAATAAAAATTTTAAACAGATGACTAAAAATTAATGAATCGATATAAAGATACGGGAACAACTAATGATTTTCCCAAACTGAAATGAATTATTCAATATGAATTTATTAATCCTAATTAGAAATAACTTAAGTGTAAAATTATTCTCTTAGTCACGCTTGTCTCATTAGAAAATGAGACACTTGCATTTCTTAATCTTTCACTTTACACTTTTCATTTCCATCAAAAGCCACTGATGCGCTTATCAATTCTACTCAACAAGTTCAATGCTTCTATTGGCAGTCATTCAAGTAAAGTGCTATAATTAAATTATGTGTCCATGCCTAGCGAATAAATCGAATATTAAACGATCTTAGCAATCATTACCCTTATAATACAAAAAACTACATTATTTGTTATAGAAATTACGTTAATGAAACGCGGGTTTGAAACCACAAATTTTGATTTACAATACGCTTTAATGCTATTTATGTTTTATATAAATAAAAATAATATCTTGATAAATAAATATGTATTTGTTAGTGGGTCTAATTGATGTGTTAGTGGGACTAATTCATTGAGAGCATTTAAAACTTTAAAATTAATAGTTTATTCTTTAAATGAATTTTTAAAAATAAAAGATATAAAATTTTTAAAAATTTATTTGATGTTTGATTATAGTTTTTGATTATTTATACTTAAAGAAAGCATACATATGTTTATGGTTTGGCTTGTTTTCCTCACTATTATCAGATTTTTGCTCATGAGGAGTGATTTAAAGGAACCGAAAGTTCAACAAGAAGAAGCCTCTAAAATCATCCATATAGTGGGAAGAGGAATCAAACCTACAAACGCTTGAACAGAAGGCCAAAGCGCTAATATTTAGCGTGCAATCGATTAAATATTAAAAATAAATTTTTAATGTGTATGTACTTGATAAACAAATCGTTCAATAATCGTAAATGAATGGTGCTTTTGTGTGCTTCCCAAGGAGATTTTCGCAAACAATAATTTAAAACAAATTTTAGTTCAGTGCAATAAATTAACACAATATTTGTTTAATTTTAATTATATAAAATCATGATAAAGATATCATTAAATTAAATTATTTAAACTATTTAACACATATACATTATATAAGCATTTGTTAAAAATATTATAATACTGCTACAGTATTACATTTACTTTTTTGTATTGCTTTTATTTTGCGCTCAATATACGGTGCATTATTGTAGAATTTGTTAAAATTTTATGGCATTTTTAAATCATAACTACTTACACATCTCAACTGATAAAAACTATATTTTTTCTTCGTATATTGATAGTGTCATCATTCATTCATTGTTTTAAAATTATTAATTGTAAGGATGTCTATCACCTTCTACAAGGCTTAACTTTAATGATGGTCATCAGCATCATAATTACCAGTGTTAACTCATTAATTAAAATGCAAGAAGCTGCTGTTTGATGCAACAATTACTGGCAAATTTAAGTGGATAATAGCTTATGCAAAAATCTTCCTTGATGCAATTCATGATGAACATTTCTATAATATTGGAGACTTTCACTTGCCTATTTTCTTTCATTGAATAATTTATTTTTATGCATATCTTTATTCTAGTTATTTTCAGCTTCGACTTCTTAGAAATATAAAGTAGCATTGTTCCTTGATGTTAGTTTCGAATGAAACAACCAAAGTTAATCATTACAATTTGCGATCATGGAAGAGAAACTTTATTCTTTATTGTTGCCTTATCATTTAGGCTAAAAATTCTTGATTGACAGAAAAATTGACCTTATTTGATCTTCCTTGACCTAATCAAAGATTTTCGTGGGAAAAGGTTCTTGCAGATTAAACATGTTAAATTTTTACACAACGTAATGTCCTTCCAAAGGTTTGATGTGAAAAGGAAATTGTTTGTTCACAGTAGACCTTATCCTCGATCATTCACTTAAAATTTATATATATTGAGACTTATCTTGTTAACGCACTCAATTGTATGAATCGTGTGAGTAGTAGGTAATAAAAATCACTTCTCAACATAGTGAAAGTATGTATTCAATAAGAGCGCAATGGAATTTATTTCCAGTACTGAAAATCTTTTAGATTCAGAAAAATTATATCCCTATTTATAAATCAAATTCAGGAAGGTTATAACTTGAATATTTTAAAATCAAATATTTGATTGCTCTAAAATTTTCAACAGTGACTCAGAAAATAATCGTTTAGTAAGATTCCATAAATTAACACTTCTTTACACAAATTTCTCAGTTTACTATCATTTTATGAATCTGGGTTTTCCAATTTTCATAGAGCCATGGTAATGTATCGTCCTTCTACTACTCTGAAAAGGAAGTGAAGTCGATTCTAGACTCTGTTGAAGATTGTTGTCCTGAAAAGGCTTATGAGTTGATAACCTTTGGACTTACTCCCTTTTAGAATCAGTCAAGCTTAGTCGAGCTCCTCATTTGGCCTTGATTCGAGAAAAAAACAGTAGTTGGTAGTTTTTAACGATAAAATAAACAACTGGAAAAATATTACAATAACTAAATCTAACTTAACCTTATTATATATTGAAATATAAATGTATGGAGATATTTTTTTTTTATTTAAGAGTATATTTTACAAATACTTTAACACTGCATCAAGTCTTTTATCACTAGATTTAACAATTTGTTGCTTATTTATATGTGATGATTATCATTTAAAATGAATTTTTTAAGATAAAAACATATTGCAGTCGATAATACCTCAACATAATTATTATTCCCGAAAATTCACGCCACTTTTGCAGAGTTGTGGGCCTAAAATTCAAAGTTGGCTAAAAAAAATATTTAATTATGGTAGTAATAGATTTATTTAATGAATTAAATTTTAGGCTCCAAGAGTAACGTTACCCACACATTTGAAAGAGTTAAAAGCCAAAATTAGAATTTGCATGTCTGTTTTAACTTCATTTTAAGTTCTTTTAAGATAATTTGGCCTTTTTTCGTAAAAATAGAAGTAACTTCTAATTTTTTCCTTAATCTTTCATAGAGGGCAGGAGTTAATTTTAGGCCGCCGCGGAGGATCAACCCTTTGTTCAACCAACGTCACTCACTCGCGTGTTTTAAATGACACTTATTAATGTAGTAAGTCCTCCAGCAGTTCAATTGGAAAGTAACGTTCTATTAGCTCCTTTTTTTCCAAGTAATTTGCATACTATGCTTTCAATCATGTATTATGAAAGGGTGATTATGGTGCTCGTGCACTTCAAAGATATTTTAAGAGTCTGGTGATTCCTAAATTAATAACTTCGTTAGTTTGTAGTATTTCAGTTATTATTTTCAGATGTCGATGTCATCTCGCATTTGTTGTTTGACAATCAAAAGAGTTCGCGCGCCAAATTTATTTTTCTTATCGTGGCCTTCAATGTGCCATAGTGTGTATTTTGATTTCCTCAATTACTCTTCTGAACTGCCTAAGCATTTTGAAAGAGTGTCGCTTTTGATTGAAATAAACATTTCACTTGTTAAATGAAAATAAAAAAGTAAAATTAAATGTGATTTTTCTATAATGACTACATATCTGATTGTATTTTTCGAAAGTGGAGCAACTAAATCATTTGGTGTAGTTATAAAAACCATAGTAATTTTCTTTTCTGAGAAACAATGTACTTTTTTTTTTAGAAATTTAAAATATGATATTTCTATTTTTCTAATAAAATGAATTACAATAATTTTTTTAAAATGGTAGATTGTAGACAGTTACAACAGCAACATAGTCTATTAATCTATTGTTCCCTGATACCCAAGGAATCGGCCAGAAACAGCGACCTCTTAGCCGCCGAGGCGTTGCCCCGGGTGCACCGCAGGGGTGGGCCATCATCGCACCCTCACACATGCCATAGGGACTCGTTTATAGGGTACGCATCATTCATACTTCATTCACACACACAATGAAAGGACAAAGACAGGATAGAGAGAGAGAAAGTACATCCATGCCTGAACCGGGATTCGAACCCTATCCGTAGTCAGGCTTGCTGACCACTAGATAAGTTGGCCGGCTATGTATTACAATATTTCTTCTATTATTTATATTTTCAAATTAAAATAACAAAAGAAAAGATCTTTAAATATTATGATTTATTTTTTTCTTATGAGAAGGTAGGAAGAAAAAATTGTCTTAAAGCTGTGCTGTGTAAGATTAATTTATTTTTGTGTTCCAGTAAATTAAATAAAAGATATTAAAGAACTTACAATATTGTGAAACATAGTAAATTAAAATTAAATTAACTGTGAATTTAAAAAGTCAAGTTTGCAACTTCTTACACACATCTGTGCATTTAATATTTGCAAATGTCATACGTATCACTTAGATTTTAAGTATTTACATTGATTTACATTATAATATAAATAATACATATAATATTACTAATAAAGTTTGATAGTACTTCAAAACGAAATGCATGAAAAATATGTTTGTCAAAATATTTATCATAAAAGATATATCTCAAAAAAGATTTAATTATTTACATATAAAAAAATAATATTTTTTAGTAAAGCATTACATACATTTTTAAAATTCTAAAATTTCATAATAATCTCTAAATTTTAAAAAAAAAAGTAATTTGAGTAAATATTTAAATTTTAATTACACATTTTATTTTTTTTATAAAAAGCCAAGAATCTTAAAATAAATGAAATAAAAATGCAAATAAATTTGTATTGTTGTAATTCATAAATATAGAATGTTTTTTTTTAACTTTTGCTAGGAAAATTATTAAAGAAATTTTTGAATTTACTTTGGAAAAAGTGATTATATAATGTTTCAAACAAATTAATCTTAAAGAATATACAAATTACAAAAATCCAAAACAAAAAGTCGGTTGATAACAAAAATTATTTTAAAAATTCAATTTTGAAAAATTAGCTGTCGAAATAATGAAGAAGCAACATAAAAACTAATTTTAAGTAATTTTCTACACTATATATCAATATAAAAAATGTTTTTAAATCAAATTTAATTATGCTAATATCTTTTACTTTATAATATGATTGCTTACACTTTTACTTTAATATATAAACAGTTTTCTCTATTTATTTTCGTTTCTTCTATTTTATTTAATCCATTAGTATTACTTGAAAGTAGGATAATTATATTTGAAAAAATGTGCCAAATTCTACTGTCCTTCAATAAAATTTTATTATTTTTTTTATGGGAAAAACGTATATATTTTTAATTCCTTACATATTTTTCAACTTGTAAAATAAAAAATCCCTAATAAAACAAATTCTTTCTCCCTTCAACAAACCAATGTAAACCAAATTCTTTCTTATAATATGAAATAATCGTATCCAATTTTGTTACTCCTAATGTATGAAATTAAGCAGTTTCAAACCTAATTTTAAAAATTAGTTTAAAATTAATTTATTTTAATTAAAATTATTGTCATTGTATTTTTATATATAAAATTAAAAATTATTTTGAAAACCTATTTTATTATAATTATTATTGCTAATGAAGACTCTAAGAGGTTTTTCCTTTCCTTTATCATCAGTTGAAAGTAACATCCGTCGAAAGAAATTTTTGTAAAAGAATCTTTTCAACACACCTATCACCACTTTCCTTAGCGAAGTCAAACCCAAGCACACAACTATAGTATAAAATGACAAATCACCTGGAATTTATCACTGCCCAATCCTCCGTTGAAACTCACTCATACCATTACAGTAAGAAAATTCTCGTCTCCTTCCTGCATGGAAGCTATTATTAACCACCAATCACCCCAAGAGATTTTTGTAAGTTTTTAGCTGCTGTTTTCGCCCCATCTAGTTAGTGGAAGGAATTGTTAATCGATGATCCATTGGTCATTGCCACTTTTCTATTCTTTCTCCGCCAGCATTTGCTGCAGCCCGGGGGTCCGTCTTGAGCGCTGGTCATCAACTAGCAAAAAATCTTCTGTCGGCATATGGCAAAAAAAAAAAAAAAAAATTGGGAATTGTTTTTTGTTTGGAGGACCCGGCACGGGTACTTTTTGAAAAAAGACAGAAGCCGTTTTCATTCAATTACCGTGGGGTGTCTTGTTTTTACTATGCTTTTCGGTTATTTGCTGTTCCCATTGTAGGCCATCATTTATCGCATTGCGCGTGTAAGAATGCGATTAATGGTAAATTTTATGACGGCTAAGGCCAATTGCAGCGGCATTTATTTTCGCCCACCAACAGATAAGCAACAATTAAATGGATGAATTAGTGGTCGTCTGGAACATTTTGCGTTAAATGAGCAAACGATTTTGTCTTTTCCATTTTTTTTTAATTTTATTTTAGGTACGTGTAATGAATTACTTGAAATATTCTCTGTAAGATTGATTGGTAATAAATTGTATGGGCATGTCTAAAAATACATAAACTTATTTGATACAAGCAAATTTATTTTATTTGGGAATGTTTTGCCTTTTTATATCGATTTTCCTTCCAGAATTTTTTGATTATAGTTCTTCCTTTCATTGAAACTTTAGACAGTCTAATGCCGTTTCTTGTTTCAAAATCACTGATTCATTTTTAATTTATGCTTAATTTAAAATTTAGGATAAATCTTAAATTTTCTCCAATCTGTATCTAAGACACATTTTTTTTCACAAATCCAGCCTATAAGAATTGGCGGAAACTATATTATATCGATATTAGTAGATTGAGAGAAAAAAATTCAAAATTTTTCTGTTTCCAAATTTGATTACAACAGATGAAACTCTATTTGAAAAAGTTTAGTAATATTAGAATATAATAGAAATGTTGAGGTCCCTATCTATTTTAACATCATTGCAATCGATATATGTTTCTATTTTCAAAATTATTTTATATTAAATAATTTTTTTATTTCAATAGCTAATTAGGAATCAGAAAATCCACAAATAATTTTATGTTTAGTCTCTTGCAACATAATTTCACTAACATTCTTACCATATAATTCCTGAAATATCGAAAAAATATCTTGGTATTGTTGAATTTTATAAAAGCAAACAAAATTGTATTTGATATTTTAAAATGCTATTTTTTTTACATTTATTATGTATATATGTACTGAATAAATATATTATTCTGTATATATTTATTCAGTACATTTATTATGTTGTATAAAAATGAAATTTATTATATTTTAGGATAGTTTTCCTAGTTTTTACTTTTTCTCTCTTTTCATATGAGAATAATATTTATGTGTATCTAATGTGGTTCTTTCCCAGTCTGTATGAATCGATTGACTTTTAGTAAATATTTATATTAAATAGTTCTAGTAACGTAACGTAATAGAATAAACGTAACGTAGTTTTTTTTAAAAAAAGGATTCTTAGAAAACAATAATTTAATCTGAATTGCTTCGCAACAATATATCAATACAATGAGAAAGTTACTCCCCTAATATAATTTCAATAAACTCAGGATCCAAAATTTTCGATATTTTTTTACATGTATTAAATCTAAAATGTATAAGAATTTATATATCTTTATAAGTACTGATGAAGAACTTTGAAAACTAGCATTGAAAATAAATACATTTTAATTCAATGTGAAATAAATTAAAAATATATTTAAACGTAAATATTATATATTTTACTATAACAATAAACATAAGCTTTAGTTTAAATGAGTTGATAATTTCAACTAAAATTTCATTCGTAAATTAATTATATAACAAGAGTTTTTATCAATTTTTTTCCCCTTCATTGATTATCATTGTATGAATTTGAAAAGAAATTTTAATATTTTCTTATAATATTGTGCAATATTCAAAAATAATTTAACTAAAGCACCTATGAAAAAGAGAGAGAAAATAAATAATTGATGGCAATGTGTTTCCTTTTTAACATAAATTTTAAAATTAAAAAGCATTCATTCACATAATTTTAGTATATTTAACAGTATTTTCTTGTTGTTGTTATTTCAAACCTCCAATTGGTCCGCAAAGCTAGACCAGATCCATGATGCCACCACTAATTCTTAAAAAAATCTAAAACAAGTAACGGTCTTAGATACATATCTTCCCGCGAAAGCCCCAAACAATCCAAAATGTGGTCGGGAGAGGCCTGGTTAAGTATTTTCTTAGTAAAAAAGATTATTTTCTTAAAGTACATGTGTTAATGAATACCAAGAAAATTATTGAATCTATGGAAAAATTTTCTATCTCATCAAATATATAATTTATTCTCTAAAAAATTTTGTTTTATGTTTTGCATGACATATTTAATTTATTAATGGATATTTATAGTTTGATAATATTCATCAAGAAAATATTAAGTTTTTCAGATATTTAAAAAACTTTTGTGTGTGTATGCGAAAAATCTAGTAAAGAGGCTGTGGAAAATTTCCAGACTACAAAACAGATCATGATTGCGTGGTGCAACATCTAAATAAAATAGGCTTGCTTTCATCTAGTTTGTGCCAAATTTATAATTCGGGTGCAATGGATGTAAAATATCTTCTTGTATGCCCAAAATTAGATTTAGTTTGCAAAAACGGAATGAGATAAGCAAGTTCTATCGGAGCACCAGAACTTCAATGGGCTCTTTTTGAAAATTTCACCTTTTGTGTTCTTTCCCTTGTTAATTTTTTTTTTAAATCTGTGTTGTCCTGTTTTTTGCACTGCTTATTACTTTATTGAAATTATTGCTCTTATTTTTCTCCAGTACTTCAAATGCTTGGTATTTTGGGTTGATTTTTCCAACTAAGCCATATGTAACAACATGTTAAGTTTTTTCTAATATATCGAATCTCAAAAATATTATAAGTTTAGCCTTCAAATACTATACACTTATGAAATACAAGATAAGAAAAATAATGAAAATATAAGAAAATCAATATTTTTAAGCACTTTTTGTCAATTATATTCTTAAATGGACGAACAAAAGCTATAACTTTGTAAAGAAGTCCACTAATAAACTAGAAAAAATTGTGTCATAAGAATTTTTAAGGCTTCTTAAATAATGAAAATTTGTTTATTATGCATCTGTTCATTTCAGTATTTATAAATACAAGAATTCATTTCGTTTAAAAGAAATTATTAATTTAGTAAATATCTATTAAGCAAAAAATTTTTAATAAACTAACTTTAATGAACAATTTTTAAGAAAATGAGGAAATGCTACACAGAAGAAGGATGAAATTCATTTCATTTTATTAATTGTCCTCAATGACACCATTAATTTTAGTTTATTATGAAACAGTACTCTTTTTCAATGATTCGAAATAAGAATACACGAAATAATTTCAAGTTTATTTAAACTCATATTAAATGTATTTAAAATTTTATTAAATCATCTTTTTCAAATCAAGCAAAAATCAAATCTTTTTTATTATATTGTAGGAGAGTCTAAATTTAAAATTGAATTTTTGAATGTTGCATTATATAAGCTAGTTACATAGTTTACGTAACGATTAGTGGTAGCAATAAAATTCTTAATCAATTTTTTTCCACCACGGTTAGCTTAATTATCATGAGTTCTATATTAATTATAACTTTACAGAATTTTATAATTCTTCAAAAGGAGGGTAACAAATTATCACGTACTTATATAATTTTAACTTCAATTTGTTATACGATGATTCAAAAATAAAATGATGGAACAGTTTCTTAATATTTAGTCTTTTATGCGAGAAAAACTAGCATTATTGCTTCATTAAAATTTTTTTCATAAATACTGATTTTTTGTAAGCATCTGATACTTATATATAATTGTCTTAAATATTAAATATAATATGAAAATTATAATTTAATATGTTAAACAAAAGTTTTTTAAAACATCACTTTTCACATTAATTAACAACCCTCTAAGGTCAAATTAATTCATAATGATTTGAAGAAAATAATATGCTTATTTTTAAAATTATACCCCAGATTCTGATATTCGTAATTTTACATCATTCGGAAAATATTTATATAAATTAATTTAAATTTTATAAATTATAGAAATAATGCATCATATCTGTACGTTTGTAAATTAAAATGTAAATTTATTTGTACGTTTGTAAATTAAAATATAATATTTAAATGTGTAACTTAAGATAATAATTTGGACTTTGCTTGTGCAATAAATAATTAAAGGAAAATTCATTACTTATATCAGTGACTGTACTGCTTTTTTTTCATTTATCTTTCTAATAAAAAATAGGTCGTCTCTCTCAAGTCTTAAGTATTCTATAAACTTTGAATTATTCTAAATATATATTGATATAAAATACAATCAATTGATTTTTGGAAGACTTACTAACATGAATACATTATAAACTATAATTATTATAAAATTATATTTGTTATTTCTGTCCTTGATACTTGAAATAAATTTACTTACTATTTAATACACGAGATATTTACAATTTTTTCACAATAAATTTAAAAATTTACGTTAGTTAATAAATGAAATAACGTTTTATAAGTTTTGTTTTATTTCGCAATTTTAAAGAGATTTGTTTAAATTTAATGTTCTTTCATTTTTTGTTTACCAATCAAATTTCTCAATTACTACTGTATGTATAGAAATTTAGAGAGCAGTAATGAATCTGAAGAAAAGAATGATCGAAATTAAAATTTCACTTTCAAAAGTTTTCTTTTCTTTAAAAAAAATCTCTATCCTTTTTAACAATGGCATTAATTAATAAATATATTTACTGATAAGATTTCATTATTATGTAATTCTGATCAGTGAATTATTTATATTCATCTTTATAGTATTTATGCTTATTTTATTTATTTCCATTGATTCACTTAAATTCACTATATTTCACGTAAATATGAGGAAAACTTCGTAATTTGTATGGTAAAAAACTTAGTAATAGTTCAAATGTTGCCTAATAAGTTGCACTATAATCTTCCTAAGAAAATGATTCTTAAAAAAAAGTGATTGATTTGAAAAGATATGGGCTAATTTTACCAGGTTGATTAAAAGACGCGACAAAAGTATGGCATGGTACACTCGTGGTTAAACAAGGAAATGGAGAATATATAATCCGTATTTTTCTGAGTTTGAGAAGCTGTAGACATGACTATCATTGTAAGATCGAGTTCTGTTTGTGAAAATATTTTAAGAAAATAATGACTATGTATAGCAACTGCAATGAAGAAATTCCTGATTTTATTGTGTATAAGAATCGGTTCTGATCTGATAATAATATTCTGTCGAAAAAGCTGAGTGATAAATTCGATAAGTCAAATACATTTAACGAGAAATTTAGCTCACGGTGGAAAACTATTCCTTTAGCATTAGAGGAATTGATTATAGGGTTACGGTAAACGTTAAATAGTGAGTTAGAAACGAGAAATGGAAAATGACGAAAAACTATCGAACGATTGATAACATAATTTTTAACTGTTTCCAAAATACCTGCAATGCTATCCATTCATAATTAGGGAAGATTAGTAGTAATTTTTTCTTGATCTGGTAAAACGAGACTCTTTAGTCTTATATTTTCATGTTTGATTACAAGTTGGCATGGTTGTTGATTATTTTACGAAATGAAACATTTTAAGAAATTCTTATTCTTCCCCATAATTCTTTGATTACTCATTACAGAAAATGGACGATACACAAATCGTTCAAAAAGCAAATATTACATCTCATTCTTCGAAAATTACTATAAATATTAATTTTAAAACTCGCAATAAATTGCGAGTTTTCTGCAACATTTACGATTAAACCCTTCTTCTACAAGGAGATTGGTGGGTCGGGTTTTGTATCCAATACTATTAATATAGAAAGTATCGATCTGTTCTGCGCATATAGATCATTCCATCACTACAATAACAAAAATATTGGTATAGTTAAATTTTTATGATACAGTATAAGATTCTATTCCCCCTCTAATACTGCTGTATCAACAAAATAGATTTTAACTCTATATTTTTGAAGTGATAGAATAATCAGTCGCCATTTTTTTAAGAATTCGGAGTACCCGATATGACCAAAATTGTTACAATTTCTAGCTATAGGATTACCTAAAACATGTTATACTCGAACCATGAACATATTGCTAAACCCATAGAATGTTAAGCAAACCTCATTTGCGAACTAACTGTGTTTAACACCCATTATATATATATATATATATATATATATATATATATATATATATATATATATATATATATATATATATAGATATATATATATATATATATATATATATATACGCACACACAAGATGCATGAGGCTGCGGTGGCCTGGTTGGTTAGGGAACCGTTCTCATGATCAGAAGCTAGTGAGCTCGAATACCGGCTTAACCAAAGCTCTGTCGTATTCACTAATGGTGGCTCTGGGGCTCTTTAAAACAGGGTGTAATCGCAATGTCCTCCAACTGAAATGATAACTCTGGGGTGGCAGACCCAGTATTGGAGATCTTCTGCTTGGTCCCTGCTTCAAAATCACAAAGACCCCACCCGGCTGCTTCTATTTAACTGGTAAATACCAACTCAGGGCTAGGTACAGGAAAGCACGCTGGTACAACAACAACAAACATACGATGCATTTACACATAATATGTATCCCCCATGGACATACTCCTTCTATTATGGATCATACTGTTTTCAGTTCTTAGGAGGGAAATCTTGGATATTATGTTCTTAAACAAGCCATAACAGCTTATGTGCAGCAGCTTTTATAGATGGTTTCCTCGATCTTTTTTTTACGATTTTTGGCTTAAGAACAGATAAAACAGATTTTATTAATGTTATTGTTGGCATAGAGACAGTTAAAACCTGATTTGGTTTTCTTATCCACCTCATCATATTGAATGGTCTTTGAAAAGAGTGCCGTAACAGCCTGTCTAACATTTCAGTAAAATATCCTGTAATTTTATCTAACTGGCAATGGTATTATACTATTTTATTTCACTAGGCAAATTTTCAGTGTTTCATTGTTTATCAGAAAAAACATTTATTGATTCTAATCACTTATTTATTTTTATAATATTTTGAAAGTGAACATTTAATTATAACTACCTTGTATTTTTGATACTCTAAAACAGAAAAATTATAAGAATTCCTAAATTAAAACAAAATATTTTTTATATTTGAATCAAGTAAAAATATGTATTTACATGTCATATTTAATGATTACATTTTTTCATATATTTAATTATTAAATCTAAAAAAAAAATAAATCGTGATCTCTTTAACCAATGCGATATTTATAAAATTAAATTTAAAATTTCTTGTACCCATTATAATTAAAATTATCCATTAATTAAGCGTTATTACAAACAATAATTTTATACAGTTATATTAAGAATTTAAACAATAATATAAATGATAATGAATTGTCATTTATAAGTATAATAAACCAAGCACAAAATCCTAAACTGAAAACACAATTTTATGAAAAAAAAATTTTTTTCTTCAACAAAAGAAACTGAGTACAAAGTTTCTTTTGATTTGAAGTGTTAGAGGCGTTTTAAATTTTAATTTAATTTCAAATTTTAATATTTTTGTTTTAGAGTTCTAAAATTTACATAAAATATAAATAAATGAACGCGCTAATATAAATGAATTAATATTTTTCGTGTTCATTTATTTTTCTTACAAATTCTAGATCTCTTCGCTACAGAATCATAGAAATTTTATGTAAAATCATTATAGAACCTTATAAGTAATCAATGAAATCTTAAGGATATAAGAAAATATATATATATATATATATAGATATATATATATATATATATATATATATATATATATATATATTGATATAGATATAGATAGATATTATATATATATATATATATATATATATATATATATATATATATATATATATAATTCATGATTTCTGCAATTCAACATTCAACATTCAATAGTCTCCATATTTTTTTATCATGTTGCTAAATATTGGTCGGGTGTGCTTTAAAACAGATCAGCAATACTAAAGAATGAATAACTAAGTAAGAATAAGTGCAACACGTGAGAGGTACAAAAGATGGTTGTGGAAGTTAATTCTTAGGACATCTGTCACCTGTTGCTCTCTATTCGAATTGCGCCGGCTCTAAAAACGATTTTGACACGCTTCGTGGCACTTATCACAAGTGCCACGTGCCACATACAAAAAAGACAATAAACTGTGCACACTTCTATATCTTCTTTTTTCTGTGATACCAATAATAACCAAACCAGTTCCTCATCTTTTTTTTTAAGTCTCTCCCATACAAAGCAATAGTGAAACCCACAGTCCATCAGGGTCAGATCGTTTTTGTGAGAAAAGTGTATTTTTCATTTTTTTGTGTGTGGTTTGCCACATTGTGTGAATTTTATGTAACATAGTTTAAGAGAATTTTTTTAGCATCTGAATTGTGGGTGCATTTTTATTTTTATATAATTTTTGTCGTGGAATTATATGATCAATGTAATGCAACGTGCTTTTCTTTGAAGCGATTTCTCTCCTATTGACTTAAATATGTCATGCCTGTCACTTCTTGCCAAAAAGACAAAGTTTAAGTGAAAATAAATGATAATTACTACTTAAATGTCAATTTTAAATTGATCAAGAAATTTACCAGAATTTAAAAATGTGTGTTCAGAGATATGTATATAAACACTTTTTAAAAAAAATTATTAAAGAAAATAGTTTACCCAAAACCGTTTGGGCGTGCACTAGTGAACAGGTGCATACTTTCTTACATATGAAGGAATCTCAACAATTTTTTGTTCATTTCTTTAAATCAATAAGTTTTGAGAAATTGCTTAAAGTTTTTTCTGTTATAATTCAGATATCTATTTTCTCTTTTTGTAGCCAATCAAAAATTAAATAAATTAGTACTACAGCTGAAATTTCTGTGCAAATTAAATGAAGGAAGCATTCTATATAGATATTATAATTAACAGAAAATAGTTTATATTCTGAAACATATAGTTATAACTTTAATTTAGGTATTCGGATTTTTAAAATTACTAAATTAATTTTGTAGCACTTAGATTAATTTATATTTATGCATTGAGAAAAAGTTTTATTTTTTTTTTCAAAAAATTCTAAGTAATTATCACTAAGTTGGTGATTTTAAATGCACTAGAAATATGACAGCAATTTTTAAGATAAATTTACCTTCACAAAGCTGCAAAATCAGGAGAAAAGTATTTATAAAATTTATGCTTTATTGCATTGTATATTTTTTACATTTTGTCATTTCCAGAGTAAATAAATTTTAAAGGCATTTCCTGTGTTTAAAAAATAACTTTCAATGATTCTTTTTGAGCGCAAGTTAACTTTTCATTGTTAACCATTATAATTTGAAGTTTATAAGTAGATACCTTTTTATTTTCATGTGTATGATATGAGACCCCTATAATTCACCACTTACAATGCAATTTTCGCACTTCATTCAGTGATCTTCAACTACTTAAATCACTACCGAAAGACCAGCTTCTGTGTAGTGACCACAGTCCACGATGTGGAAGGGGTCAGAAAAGTTCCTTAACCATTTACTGAAGTTTGGGGCACCCTAATTTCTAGAAAATGAATTATCGTCTTTCATTTCAGACAACTCAATTAAAGCTATTTCCCAAACAGTTGGGCGTTCCCCACTGACTACCTGAGTTTTTCTCCCTTACAACTGATACAGTTTCCAGAGTTAGGTTTTTGCAGAGTGACTTTCATCTTCGCCCCCTATCTTCCAACTCCCTTTGTTACTAGCTTTGAGGAGCAGAATTAACATCAAAAAATAATCAAGAAAGAATACTGAAACAGTGAAAGTGTTTTCATCCCTCTTTTGAGGGTATTTTGAGATAAAAAAAAAATAGTATTCTTAAGAGTAAAATGAATTGTCCTGGGTTGAAGGCCTTTTGAAGTCTATGACTGCAATAATGGTAATAATGGATGTTTGAGATATTCTTGCAATCTTCATAATTTATTGTTGAAAGTTGTGTAAAACTAATGAATCGCAAGAAAGTACAAAACAAATGCTTTGCAAAAATATTTGTTAAAATCCTTGCAAAAAAATTTGTTAAAATCTGAAGGAGAAGTACTATTTTACTTCAGATTTTTATAATATTTTTTACGTAAAATAACAGCAAAATATTTAAATAAAGAAACAAAGTAATTTCTAATAAAATGATCTTAAACATTACTATGTGATTAAAGTAATAGAAGTTATTATATTAGCCAATTATCAAATGTAAAATATTATAAAATTTATTTCCTTAGAATTAAAAAATCTAAGAAATTATTGCGTGGGATTTTGTGAAATAAGAAACTCATATATATCTACATTATATATTAGAATATTTAAGAAAGTGTGAGGACATTCCACAAAAATTCAAAATATTTAATAGATATTAAATTATTGCATTATGCATTTGATCTTGTGCTACATTGCTATTTAATAACAATATTTTGCCCAAAACCAAATTTTGTCATCTATTAGCAAAATAATAATAATTTCAAAATAAAAGTAGTTAAGCCATATATCTTTGTCAAGGTTACAAAATATTCAAATTCAGAAAAAGTAGCCAACATTAAATCTAAAATCCTTTGCGGAATATTGTTTTATCTCAATACGAAGACTTTAAGAAATTGCCTAAAGTCTACGCAGACATTTCCGGTGTGCGCTTAAGAGACACTCCTAAAATACTTAAGCTATTTCTTCTGAACGTAGCATAGATAATATCAGGTCAATGGTAAACGTTAGGAAAAATTAGCTTTATTGCTGCCAATCAAGTTGGGTAAAAGCAAAGTGCGTTAAATATAATTGCTTCCAAAACTAGTCATTTTGATGTAATTTTTGTCCTTCCCTTTTGAAAGGATACTTTTAATTTTAAGTACTTCTTTGGGTAAGACCAAGAATAGCATTCAATTTTTTTTTCTTAAGAAAAGAACTGAAATTCCCCGCTCAGAGACTCATCTTATATAAAAGGCACTTTTGTTGTCAGCTTGAAGACTATTTGTCGTTTACCTTTTTTACCTTAGAGGTACTATCATTTAGTTTCTCTAATATTGTGATCTTAAATTACAGTGCTTGCATGTCAAGAGTAATCTCTGCTTGAACATTAAATATCTTTATTTACAGAAGATTCTTTTACAATGTAATTTTCTTTTATATTATTTTAAGTAAATTCTAAGGAAAAGAGCATTTTTTGCGGCCTGGGAAGAGTACAGCATTGCAATTGCCTTGTGAAAATTTAGACAAAAGTTAGACTGATATAATATTTTCACACATTAATACTTAAAAGAGTTTCCTTTGTGTCAAAATCCCGGATAACCCTATATTCGACTAAAATATAAACTATAAATTATAACAAATAAATTATTCGAAAATGGCAAGCGTTTGATGTTTTACTTGAGTTTACTGAAATATATTTAAGAAGGAAAAACTATAAATTTCCCAATAGATAAATTATAAAAAATAATATATAATGAAGAATATACATATACATATGTTTATATGTCTGTAAAGGAATAAATCTAATATAATAGAATAATATTTTTTAGCCTATAGTTTGAGAAATTAAAATTCAATTAAGAAATAGAGAATATAATTTAGCTGTGTATGCAGAAAAATTTACAAAATAAAATAGTTTTTTTTTTTTTTTTTTTTTTTTTTTAAATAAGAATCACAATGCACCAAAAGAGTTTTCTAGCAAAATATTAATCCAAAATTCTTAGTGAATAATAATCACTCGTAGAAGATGTTAAAAATGTTTAATTGACACATAGACACATATATATCATATACTTGAATAAGTATTTAAAGAATGCATTTAGAGGTATTTAACTAAGAATGCAATAATCGGTATTGATTAAGAAAATTAATATTCAATGTATGCAATTATTTTTATGAATAATGAAAGATCAGTTTAAAAATACATGTTTTAAACTTATATTTTTTATAAAAATATTTTATGCATAGATTATAATCTGGGGAGTGATAAACTTAATCAAGAGGTGAATTTTCTATAACTCTAAGAGAAATCAGTTAAGAAATATGAAATTAAAAAGAGAGAGAGTGAGAGAGACAGCATTTTGTACTTAAATGATGACAAAAATGTATACAATGCAAATAGTATGGAATCAAACAAAAAAGGCCTTAATTGAACTCTCGTTAATGTTACACATAATTGTTTGTCTAAGAGGAAGAACAACAAGCAAATCTTTCTTAGTATAGGTTATGTTTTCAACTTACTGAAATAGTATGCTTCGCACTTTCTCATCGTATTCAACATCAGATTGTCCTACAATTTCTTGAGATAAGAGTACCTATTCTTTGATCATCATCTGTTTCAGTAGTAAAGTGTTACTCAGGTGAAATCGTGCCGCAAAAAGTCACCTCAAAGAATCTTACATTTGTCCTATGAGACTTAAATAAGGCGAGGTTGTGACCAATCCATTTGAATGATACATTTCTTTTCCAAAGCTGCTGAGAAATAATAGTCTGGCATACCCATACATTGTCGTTAAAAAGAAAACGATGTCTTCTCAAAGATACATAAAGAAAAATTGCCTTATTAGGCTCATAGAAAAGATATAAATGCACATAGGGAAGGAATCACTTCCTTACAATAGTGATCTCCAGTAAAAGATCATTGGTCGAAAACATGGAGCTTACGTTTGAGAATTACGCTAAATTTTTCGAAAACACCCGCTTCATTTAATGTTTCTAAGACCACTATACTCTCTGTCTGATGCTACTATTATAAAAATCTCTCTTCGAATTAATTGGTGTTGAGAATCATTTGTAGCCGGAAATGATTATCATTGGTAAAGAAGACATGTCTCTATTGATGAAATATCTAGCTTTATGCTCTTTGCTCCATTCTAAATTTTGTGTTTGATGGTCAATTTTTTAAAGGGATGCAAGATCCAGAGCAGAGAACAGAGAGGCCGCCTTGTGAAAGTGTCTGCGCACTGTAAACCACAACATTTGTCACCACGTTGCTGTTCATTGTTGTTAAGCAATGGCAATTAAGGATTGATTTCGGGATCTCTCTCTTATTGCATAATGATATGATGATTATCAATGCAAACATTTTCCTTTAATGGTTTTTAACTAACCTCAATAACAGTTTTAACAGTTGTACTTATAGGTTAAAAAACTTTCCAAACAAGCGGAGCATAAACGCTTGTTGATTCCGAACTCTTTAGCTGCATTGATCACCCTGTGCTTCTTTTCCAGCTTTCCGATCATTCTCCCACATGCAAAATCGTTCTGATGATTTTTTTCTTTCCATATTTCACGAAAAAATTCATTTTAATTTAGAGTGAATGCCTTTAGTTGCGTCTTCGTCCTCTTTACTGCAGTTGAAGCTGCACGTGCCAACTTGCCAATGCTCATACCAACTGTCACATTTTGTTCCCAATACATATGCCTCACCTTTCTACAGAATTGCATCTTCATGGTGCTGATTTAATGGACCCTCTTTTTTGCAATTTCATGCTTAACTACGAAAAATGTACATTATTATATATATATATATATATATATATATATATATATATATATATATATATATATATATATATATATATCATTTCTTAAATTATTGATAATAAATCCTTTGGGTTTCATTAAAGTTTCTTGGGATCAAGATGAGGCTAGCATATATCTGCAAATAATATGAACCTACAATAAATTGTCTTATGAATTAATTTTATTATTTGTAATTAATCATTGTTTTCAGTGTACAATTCTTTAGTTCATCCAAGCGCTAATGTTTGCTAAAAATTCTCTCATATTTCAAACTGAATTCAAATATTTTTCATAAAGTAATTTATGCTATGCTTGAAGATGTAGAAATTGCAATTACTAAGCATTTTATTTATCCCACTTTTTCCTCATAAATTTGTTAAGGCTATCAAGCCAATTTTGTAATTTAAATTATATTTGTACTTTATTTCAATGATATAAAAAATTTTGGTAAACATATTATTCTTTCATTTTTAGCCAGAAGATCATGCACTTCTTGTTATAGAAAAATTTAGAAATTAGAAATTTAAGTAATTACCAGAATATCACTTTTTTCATTTACTGCATATTAAATTGCTGAATACATGGTTCATGACAGAAAAAAACATTTTCAAAAGAATAGTTCGATTTTCAACATGTTAAAATGAACGATGCTATCTATTAAATGTAATTCTACAACTTATTTTTTGAACGGTATTAAAAATATTATTTGCAGTTTCATAACAAGTGCTGTTTCACAATTTCATAACAATAAAAGAAATGAAATAAGAAATATCTACTCATTTTTAACACAAATTATGCAGTCATGAAATATTGATTTGTTATTCAGTTATTGCATGCTTCCCTTATGTGATTTTTGTCCCATTAAAAAAGATCAAGACTTAAGTTATGTTTATAATACATTAGTGCATTTAGCCACTATACAAAATAATTTTTGTAATTTTATTAAAAAAGTAAAGTAAAAATAAATAAAATCCCTATTTGAAAGAATTGAAAACTACTTTCATTCACTTTAGTAGTAAATCAAGAAAAATAATCTTTGCCTTAAATGTTATTTTTAATGTAAGCATATCTACTACTTCTAACACAGACTTGTTTTTCAAATATTTATGGTATGGTAATGTTATAACAGACAAAGTTCTGCAATTTTTCTTGAGTATTTCATACTTTTATTGCTATTCTCACATTTCATTTTTCTTAAAAATGTTCATATATTTCTTAAAAATGCTCATTTATTACGAGAGATGTTTGAAATCAATTTTACTATTAAAATACACTTTTGTAATTTAACAACTAAATGTGATTTCTATTAATAACATCAAATACTATTAGAGATAATAGAAAAATTTCGATGTACTTTCATCAACTTTATTTAAAATCATTAATTTATATTATTTATTATTACGAAATATTTGAATATCTATATTAAATTTTAAGTTAGGACTTTTAATGACTATATATCAATGGACAAAAAAATTGTAATACTAACAATCATGTCTGAACATAATCATGTAATTCTGATTATCTTTCTTGCTTGCTTTATTTCATAAATTGAAAATTTTTTGAAACAAGAAGATTTAAAATTAGAAAAGAAAGAAATCACTACAAATTTAAGATCTTCCTCCGAGCTGAAAAAAGAAATAAGAATTCAGTTCAGTAAGGTAAGAAAGAAAAACAGGAAAGTAGAATCTAAGTTTTGCAGAACATCCTATTGGTTCGTAAATTCCCACCCATTGGTCGAGTAATAGTGTCTGCGGGAGGAAAAAATAAATAAAAAAAAAAGAGAGAAGCTGGCAGGGCGGGTCGGAAGAAGTGAATTGGGTGGAGGTGAGTGGAAAAAGTTACGGATTTCCCTT
This sequence comes from Latrodectus elegans, assembly GCA_030067965.1. Classification (NCBI taxonomy): domain Eukaryota; kingdom Metazoa; phylum Arthropoda; class Arachnida; order Araneae; family Theridiidae; genus Latrodectus; species Latrodectus elegans. The sequence goes on along the minus strand of CM057820.1, from coordinate 78,928,866 downwards.
TTGAACCGAGTATAAGGCCACAGGTAGCCCGAGTATCAAGGTCATAAAAAGAAACTCTTCGCTACTGTATTGAGCAGGCTCGGAATTTCACCCTTGATGAGCCGTTATTCCTTAATCCTCCCGATCGCCGGTACATGATCTCTCGCTGTGAGTTTGTTTCAAATTTCTTATTATATCAACGTTCTAGTTTTGATTTTATAGTTATACTATTGAATTTTATGTTGGACATTCTGAAATACTTTGATTATAGTTCGCTAGTTTTGAAAAAAAATAGAAACTCTGAATGATTATGAAATGAACTCTTACCTTTTATTTTATGAACTATCAATAATCTAAGCGAAGATTACTCAAAATAATTTTGAGACATTAACTAATTGCTGTTCATCTGCTTTTCTGATTAAATAATATTTTCAATGATCAATAAAAAGTCTTCAGATTAAGAAAGTTTTTACGAAGCTGCCTAATTTTATACAACTTTTTGAACTATGAAAAGTTTGTTTCCATTTAAAAGTTTCATCGCTCTGTGAAAGAAAGGTATTTTGTAAAGTATTCATCAGTAGAGTTACAGAACATTTTGTTTTTATACTTCTTCGTCAAAATGAGTTCTTTCTTAACTTTCTTTAGTAAATCAGATTTTTACAATATGGAAAATTACAATCCATTCGATGGATCAATTACCAAACCCTTCAAAACAATGGACGATTTGTTGGAAAATGCAGATGCAAATCATTCAAATCTCAATGGACTTTCACCAATAGAAACATCTTCTGAAGATGACTTCACATTGACTGATTTATCTACCATGAACAATTACAACAATCCGACAGAAATCCTTGAAGATACACGAGTATCAGCATCTCCTCCCTATCTGGAAGACTCCGATTCCTCTACCTCTTCCAGGACAGTCCAAAGGGTAGAAAACGTTCCCAAAAAGCAGAAATCCAAGACACCTCGAATATCCAGGTCAAAGAAAACTGGAGAAACCGGGAAAGATCGACCTAAATCGGTTCCGCGATCTGCACCGCCGCCGGTAGTTCTGAAGAAGAGGCGACTAGCGGCCAACGCACGGGAAAGACGGAGGATGCAGAGCCTGAATCTCGCCTTCGACCGGTTGAGGGATGTTGTTCCGTCCATTGGGGATGACCGAAAACTGTCCAAGTATGAGACTTTACAAATGGCACAGACTTACATCACTGCTTTGTGTGAACTACTTCAAAGGAATTGAGCTCAGAGATATTTTTTCAGTATGTACTTTTATTAACTCAATCTGTGATATACGAAATATTTTTCCATGAATACTTCTAGAAGTATAGATATGTATTTTTAATTTTTGTGCTAATTTTTGTATGAATCTACAGTCCGTAATAGGTGAGCCAAATTTGATGAGCTAATATATTTTTATTTTGCAGTTGCTTAAACTGTAAAAATAATATGTGTTTGATTAAATTTTAATCAAATTAACATCTTAAGAGAAACATTAAATGAGTAAGAGATGCTCTAAAATTATTGTATTCACTTTTTTATTAATATAAAACTGCATTGATTATTAAGAGTGTAATAGTATTCTAATTAAAGTGTGATTATTGTTTAATATATTTTTTTAAATGAATAGTTTAAAATAATTAAAAATAATATTCTTATTAATAAAAACTTATTTATGATTTTTTTTTGTAATATTATATTTTAAGAAGTGAGTCTAAAAGACTTTTTTAAAAGTTATGTTTTTAAAATCAAACTGTATTCACGTGTCTCTTAAAAATACACAGAAACAAATTTTGAATGATCACGTAGTTTATATTTTAAGTGATTTAATACATATGATATCAAAACTTTTGAGTTTTATGTAATAATATCATGTGATCAAGTTTTAATCTTTACTTGGATGTTTTAGGTATTTCAAATAAATTTTTTAAATGTAATTTAGTAAAAATTATTTTTGTCCATTAAGTTTACAATTATTTACTTTTTAAAACCAATATAAAAAATTTTTTTATAAAAAAAACTATATAATTGGTATGATGTGTGCAAAAGAAATATTAGCTGAATGTTGGAAGAAATGAAAAGTTATGCACTTTTTATGCACATATGTTGAACTTATATTAAGATAATTGTATCAATGATGTTTATAAATTTTACTATCATATTGTTTTATTTTTATACTGATTATAAACTAATTGTATAGCATGTGTATTTTTAATAAATAATGTTTTACACCATGATAAAGATTAGAATATAAATTCTGTAAAAATGTGTTTCACTAAATTTTAAAAAACATTGAGAAAGCTAAATTTAGATATTTTCCTTCAATTATGCGTGATAAATGTTTGAGTTCAGAATTTAAAAATAAATTCATGTTAACTGTCATTTTGCTTATTGTTAATCGAAAAGTTTTTGATGTGATGATTTTTACATAAATTTTACAAAAAAAATAATAATAATTTTATTTAATAATTAATTAAAATTTATATAAATTGTATAATTACATTGTTCATAAATTATTTATTTGAAAATAGCTGTTTCAAGTGGTTTTTGTTTTATAAATAAATTCCAATAAAATTATATACAAAATTGGTTAGCAAAGTGAAAAACAAATTTAGGTTTTATCAATGTGATAATTTCATTTAGTTATGGTATTTCACTCAACTGTAACATGTTTTGATTTGAAAGCTATTTCTCAATTCAGGGATAAACATTCAAATTTATTGAAATATAATAAAAATGTTATTGTTCTTCTTCGAATATTTTTATATTGTTTATTGCAATAAAAGTTTTTTTCAATAAAATGTACATCCATACTCTGTAATTTTTTTTTCACATACTTGATATTTTTATTTGTGAACATTTAAGAATTACATCCAGTTTTCCAAAAAGTTTAACAAATGTAATTTAATAATAATGACTTCTCAACGCTCTGAGCAAAATGTAATATACAAATGGATTATTTGTTTTACAAAATTATGAGATTTAAATAGCAGATGGAGAAATTTATTGATTAAATTTAATATTAAATTTTTAAATATATGTATAATGTAAAATAATTGTAAAATATTAAAATATTTATAATTTAAAAATTAAAAGATTTTTGTCTTACTTAAAACTCTTATCAAATATAGGAAAAAATATTTCATCGTAATCTAATTATCACTTAAAGCACTTTTCTAGTAAATTTTGTCAGCGGTAATGTAAGTCAACTTACTCTTCAGAGCCTTACGAGTGTAACTCTTACACATTTTAACACATCATTACATTTCATTTTTATATAACTCTTTATTTTTTAAATATCTGATAATTTATGAAACATTTTTAATACATCATGATTTTTTAATTTTGGCCGGGATTATTTAAAATATGTTTGTATTTAACGTAAAAAAATAAATATTTAGGTTTTTCTAGTGGATGAATAATAAAAAAATTATCGTAATGTTTCCTAAATAATACAATATTTTAAATTCACTAATTAAGAATTTAGAGATTAATCTTACTGGAAATTTGCATGAGCAGCCTGTATTTTTTTAATAGAATTACTTACCTCATCTTCAAAAAAAGTAAGTTATTTTATACCATGAATTTTACTAATCAAGTACATGAAACATCCTCAGTAGATAATCATTTAATACAACTTATAGTAAAAAAATGTATTTAAAAATTTAAAGCATTTTATACATACAATGAAGAAAACTTAAAAATTACATTATTAATTCTAATAATTTTGTATTATTTCATTAATTCTTTCTAAAAACATATTTATCCTTTTTATAAAATGTTATTTTAGCATAGAATACTTATTTCAAAAATAATGTATATTAATTTTTATAGAAAAAATACTAAAGCAAAATGTTGAGTAACTATTAATTAATAAATTAATTAAAATATTTTAAATATGAATAAGAAATTTCTAAAGATAAATTTTTCTAAAATTATAAACCTAATTTAATTTTTCTTTAGTAAAGAAAAAATAATATGCAACTTTACTTTTAAATATATCAAGTATTATGATTTAATGTGAATCACGTAAGAACATCATTTCTAAGCCTTATTACAGAAAATCATCTTTAATAAATTTTCATGAATTCAAAATAAGATATCAATACAATATACCTAAAATTATGAGCTTGTTACACAAAAGTAAAGAAAAATATTAATTCATTAACTTAATTCCAATAAATTTAATTTTAATAATTTGGTAAGGTATGGTGGAATTTTTTAAAAACGCAATCAATTTTAATAAAATAATATTTAGAAAAGTAATATTTCAAGTAATTCCATTTATTAAATATATTTCAAAATTAATTTAGGATCACCACGTTAATAAAAAATTACAAAATCATTCATATTATTCACAGAAACTATATTTTAAAGCTTTGATCGGTATCCAGTAATACTGATTCGTACTGCATTAATTTTCTATAATAGGAATAAAAATTTGGATCTTTCAGATTAATTTGTACTGTGTTTTTGTTTATTTTAAAATTCACTATCATTTTCTTGGTTTCAATTTTTTAACATACTAGTACCAAGGAGAAACAATTAAAGAGATTTTTTTAATATTATAAGAAATTTAAGAAACTTCTTTATTCAAATATTCCGTAGTTGTTCTTAACAGCAAGATCAATATAAAATGTTTTCTGAGTTGATTATTTTATCAATACATGATTACATACTTATGTACATTAATTTCTAAATTTAATTTAACCAATTAATGTAAAGCAAAAAGACATGTGATTCATGATAGTTTTAAGTTTTATTAAATTATTTCAAAATGTCTATGTATATCTTAATTGGAATCAAGATAAATTTCATATAATACTGAACGTTATAAAGACGGTAGATTTTGTAAAGAGTTTGTTTTTTGCCATGCCTTTCTTCTTAATGTGGAGCTAGGATTTAAAATATCTATAATATCATATTTTAGTGTACAAGATAAATAGTGTTAAAATTCAAGGAATGAAATCAGTAGCTATCGTTTCCCTCCTCTCCTGTAACCTCACTATCCCATGAGAAACCACAGTCCATACCAGAAAGCGGAATAGAAGAACGTTCTCAGGAGAACGTTCTTCCATTCCGCTTTCTGCTTAGCAGTTGTAGTACTCTTAAAATCTTATAAACTTCTACGCAATCTCATTTCATCTTAACTTGGGCCTCCTTTTAGATTTGGCTTCAAAACCTTTATTATTGGAAATTTTTAAATCTTAATAAAGAGAAATCCGTCTCCCAGACCTGCAAACCTTGATGTTTTACTTTAATGGATTCTATATCTGCTTCTTTCTAGCGTAACTGTGTCATTGTTTCAGAAAATATCTTTTTTCTTACTTAGAAAAAAAGTTACTACATTTTTCTTCCCAAAAATAGCCAGTTGATTTTCTTCAGATTTAAATTTAAGTAACACTTTATCACATATTTTCGGTAACACTTTATCACATATTTTCGGTAACACTTTATCACATATTTTCGGTAACACTTTATCACATATTTTCGGTAACACTTTATCACATATTTTCGGTAACACTTTATCACATATTTTTGGTAACACTTTATCATATATTTTCGGTAACACTTTATCACATATTTTATTATATTAAAATCATATTCATTTAGAATTTTTTTTTCATGTTTATCATTTTATCACATGAAAATGCCTTAGATATTGAAAATACTTCAATTTGTACATCATCAAAATTGTATGCTGACAATACCATCATTTATGTCGAAAAAGTAAAACATATATTACTTTAGATAAAAAAAAATTAAATCAGTAAACAACAGACTTAAAATAGTATACAGATAATTAACTTGTTTTGTTAATTCATTAATTTTAGTTATTCAAATTAAATTTCAGGAGAACTAGTTAACTTTAAATACTTATTTTTTTACTTTTATTGTCATTACATTGACAGCAAACTGACTTATTTTATAGTTATTATTAAATAAATGGTATATTATTAAATAAAAAAGTTTTTATTAATTTTATATAGGTATGAATGAATTAGTTTGAATTTCAAAGTTACTGAAATTTAAAGATCCGTAACAAATAATTTTCTGTGATTCTTTATCTATCATAAGGATTCAATATGGCATTTACATCTTTGGAAACAATATAAATAAATCAAGGATATCTAATTTTGGCAAAGAGTAATTTTATTTGTAAAATTTAAAAATTCCATTTCTAATATCTAAAAAATATTCTGATAATAATATTCAAAGAAATTACTTCTAAGCAATGAAAATTTTCATAA